>CM042323.1:26500739-26815739 GCA_023566125.1 Zingel zingel | reverse complement strand
TTAAAGACTTCATAATATGTTTTGTGTCTGTGTTGGCAAGTAATCCGCTCAAGCCCATCTGAACTAAGTGAGGGAATGTTGCATTGTACTGTATTGCAGTGACCCTGCAATGCGATCCTCCATGCGGGTCCCAGTGGACAGTTACTCTATACTCTTAGCCTCTATGTCGTGCTGAAGGGACCAGCGCAGCACTTTCTCTCTCGGCCTGTTGTGAAAAACATGGGAACAGAGTGGTGATGACTCTGTCTTTATTGCTGAAGGTCACCTGCGCACACGTCTGTTCCCTGTACTGCGCTGTCCCTCACAAGTTGACCTGACAGGGCAACATCGAGCCCTAACTTCATGAATCATGCACTATGGACACACAGTACAGCACACATCTTACCTTGTTGCTGTCTGTCTCTGCTGCAGCAGACTCGGGCTGTTGGTTTTGAGAAGTGCAAGCTCTTTTCAGCTTAAAAATGTTACAAACTTAAATGTAATGGAAATAACACGTGTGTGTGTGTGTGTGTGTGTGTGTGTGTGTGTGTGTGTGTGTGTGTGTGTGTGTGTGTGTGTGTGTGTGTGTGTGTGTGTGTGTGTGTGTGTGTGTGTGTGTGTGTGTGTGTGTGTGTTCCACTTTTACACTGTAACACTGCTTATTTTCACTCTGTTAAATTTCCAGTCAAACTGAAATGAAAACATCAGATGAAAGACCAAATCATTTTTGTGTATGGTTAAACCTCCTTCACTACTGCATCACATTAGTTGAAGCCATATACGCAGGTTAATTACGGTAACATTGCAGCTGTTCTAGCCTTTAATCTTTTGCTGCTTTCAGTTTTTTTCCCTCTATGGCTGAAGTCTACAGAGGCCCGATACTGCAGTATTTATCCATAACCTCTGCATGCTACTCCCCCTCCACTGCAGTGTGATTACACACATTATCTAAATACAGTACATCTCCTTTTCTCCATGTCCATCGGGACAGAAGAAGCGAGAAAGGAAGAGGCAGAGAGAGAAAATGAGATGGGTGAAAGGCAGGAAAAGATGTGGAGTAATGTATATGAATGCAGTTTACTACATGTTTATGAATAGAGGAGGTTCTGTACAGCCAGAACAGATTGCGTGGATGAATCAATGAAATTAGCTGACAGCTTTTGCACAGGGGATGAACTTTGTAAAGGGCTCTACTAGCAAACTTTTTTTTCTGGCCGTAGTGCAGCTGGTAAAAGGCTGTAGCCCACAGACACACAGTCAATTCATTAGACACTACATAATTTTGCAGGGATATTAAACAAATTTGATTTAACTGAAGCCTGAAAAAGAAGTCAGGTTGTGGACGGCAGAGATGAAAAGAAACATTGGAAAATAAAAGTAGAGAGAGACTTAAAAGTGAATGGAACAATAGTGCAAGAGAAAACAGGCTTTAGAGCAGATTCAGTTTTCAGCTTTAAAGTGGTTGTTGTTCAGAGGGACTATATATTATAGGCTTTGATATGACTGGGTAATTAGACAGATGTTTTTGTGACTGTAAGGTTAATAGCTTGAGTGTACAGGTCATTGGAGAAATCTGGACAAGTAGAGTGAATACCTCTCCTCCATTAGCAGCTATGTATTGATGCAACCCACTTCACCTTCAGCTGCTTTGGTTTTTCAGTGAGCAACAGGAAGACTTTTCTCCCTCCTGAAATGTACAGCACAGTCTGCCGAATTACCCAAATTAGCTTTAAATTAAATTAGAATTAGACTAAATTAGAATGGATCTTCAAAGTAAACAGATTATTAGCAGAGACGTGAGTGGATATGTCCTCTCCTCGCTAATCAAGTACAGCACATGTTGCTTTTAGGAGCTACATTGTAAAACACAGTGATTATTTATATGAGACCAACTCAGCAACACGTTATTACTCAGCGTGATGCTAGTTGACAAGCCGTCCCTTGGAATCAGCTGTTGAAGTCACAGTTGATTACATGACTGTTTGGCAGACAAGAGGGACATGAGGGGAAGTAATACTGCTGATTAGTATTTTGATGCTAGTGATACAGCACAAATAGGATAGTTGGTTAAGTTTGTATGTAGTCGCTACTTCAATTTCAAATACACTATATAGTGCTTGATGGAGAACTAATATGGCAGTTAGACACACACACACACACACACACACACACACACACACACAACAAAACGAGGCATGTAGTCTAACATTTATTCATATTTCCTGCCATGTTTTTTGTATTTGTTACATATTTTGTAACATTATTTTCTATGAAATTAACTGTTAATCTCTCTCTCTCTCTCTCTCTCTCTCTCTCTCTCTCTCTCTCTCTCTCTCTCTCTCTCTCTCTCTCTCTCTCTTTCTCTCGAAGAGTTAAGCATCACCATTACCAAGATTAGGGGGTTTCTTATTAGGGCCACCAGTGCAAAAAACCCTATACTCTCATGGTACTGTAGTGGGCATTGGACTAAAGAATTACTCAAATGCCATATGTATAATATGAGTCTGTGCATTTGCGAAGGTTGTGTAGTCCTAGTGAGAATATTCAAATACACTCTGCAGTCAGTGTACAGTGTAATCTTTCTTCAGCTTGTTACTGCAGACTTTGAGAGGTCCATCTGCCTCTCTCTTTCTGTAGTAAGTGGTGCTATACAGTTTCACCCTCTTCAGACTATTTCCCGCTATAAACTGATAGAAGTCTCTTAAAATCCATAGTAGTTGGTCTTTGTATGAGTAGTTTCTATTCTCCCTTGTTTGTTTGTCGTTACTTATCAGAGGATAAAATGTGTTCTTTTTTTCCTTACAGAAACGTCACAACGCGGACAGTGTTGTCAACAAAAAGGAATGTCAAGGTATTGAAAACCATTTCTTCTTCGGGTTTTTTAGGGAAGCCAAAGAGTTTTTGGTTTTACTATAAAACATACTACTGGTATTAGTGTAGTGGTATTTACATTGCCAACAAGCAAATAGGCCTTAATAAAATCCTGATGGTCTGCATTGTAACATGGCTTTCATTTGTTTTTGTCTCTTTTACTTTCTTGTTCCCTGTTGCTGTGTCTTTCTCCATCACTCTCTTTTTCTCGCTACAGTACTGAGGAATGGTGCCTGGGAGATTGTGCACTGGGAAAAGGTATGTACCCACGATGTGTCACTAATGGTCATTTTCACCAGTTCCCATTTTATTCATCTAGAGCAGATTTCGCCCTCTATTGTGCTGTTGTCAGTTGGAGAAATCTCACATATTGTACACACACACACACACACACACACACACACACACACACACACACACACACCCTGACCCCTCTAGTATCCAGCCGCTAATTAATCCAGTGTTTCCATGTGGACGGTCATTAGAAGGCAGTGCTGGAGGACAAAGAGAAGCTTCCTCTATTCTGTCATAATGAAGCTATTGTATTACTGTGGCTGGAACACTTTCCCTAAAAGCATCAAAAACACCAGACAGTACAGAAATGAGGTCAATTTGGACTGTTTGGGAATTGGTAATATTGCCTCATCCATTACATACAGCAGGTAATAGTGCAATAGAAACTGAATATTTCTTCCTGCTCCCTGTAATATGAGACAGACAAGAAATAATCATTTATTTATAACATTAAGTATTGTTGATTTGTTCTTGAGAACTAAGTTAACAGCAGGAGACAAGATGTATTGTATGTCTGTAATATATCAAGATGAATACAAAATACAAAATAGAATGTGAAAATCATATTTAAGATGCAGTACATCCCACAACAACTTGCTGAAATATATGTGGCAGAGCATTCGGCATCTAGCTGAAGGGTGGGGTTTCGGAGGTACCCATGATTAGATTAAATGACTATTCAAAGACCTTATCTGCATCAGAGTGATGTGATGGCACATTCTGTAAGGAGCAAAATATTTGATTCATGCATTGACTTGGTTCCTGCAATTCAGTGTTTCTTGCTGGTATGGGACTGCCCCCCCCCCACCCCCCATACAGACAGAAAGCCTCTCTAAAAAGTCTAGCTTTAAATAATTGATGCGTTTTACATCTTCAGCATGCATATTGTAAATTTTCAGTTTGGTCTCCAAGTTCCTTTCATAACTCTTTCAGGGCAGCTTGAATGAGGCCAAAATGATCACTTGTTTTTTGTTTTTGTTTTTTTCCGCCCAATATCTAGGTCCTTATTATTAATGTTTTTGGGCACAAAATTGTTTTGTTAAGGTTCATGCATTTTGTGTAATCCTATTTTTTCAGCTGTAATAGATTTTGTCTATACTATAGAATACAACATGTTTGGGTATTGCTAATTTACCCCCTCATAATTAAATGTGTTGCCTTGTCATTGTGCACTCACATGGTAATTCTGATTCGAGAGACATGATAAACCTGACACGTTTTCGACTTTTAAATCTTTAATTATGTTATTATTCATCATTTTGATTGCTGCTTTTTGTGTCATTGCTGCCATTGATTAGAATTGATTTGGAATTCATGATTTGGAATAATGAAGGTTTTTATTTACATTAGTTGTTCAAAAAATAGACATTAAATCAGCTAGAAATATAGCAGACCTTTTGTGCAGCCATAAAGAGCTTGTTGTTGTATGAAATGCATGAACGTCACGGCTAGGGCTGAAACGATTCCTCGAATAACTCGAATAATTCGATTACAAAAAATCCTCGATGCAAAATGACTTGCCTCGAAGCTTCGTTAAATCAATGTTGCTAACGTTGTATCGCTGACGGACGGTGTTTCCGCTACTGTCGCACACCAGACATGGCTCAGTCTGCTGCTGGCGACACATGCCAGAGCGTAAATAGTGAGGGGCTAAGAGAAGAGACCGGCTGGAGGAAACCACAGAAAGTGTCCAAAGTTTGGAATCCCTTCAAACGTAATTAAAACTAAAACTCTGTACAGTGTGTCTACTGCAAAATCAAACTAGCTTACCACAATAATAGCACAACGTCAGTGCTTTAGCATCTCAACGATGGAACTACATCAAACACAACTACCAAAATCAAAGACAAGAAAATACGTAGTGGTGACCACGATCTGAGCTGACGCGCTGACTATTCCTTCAGAAAAACAGCTGATTGTTGCGCATCTCTCTCTCTCTCTCTCTCTCTCTCTCTCTCTCTCTCTCTCTCTCTCTCTCTCTCTCTCGCTCTCGCTCTCTCTCTCTCTCTCTCTCTCTCTCTCTCTCTCTCTCTCTCTCTCCACGGAGAAACAGCTGATCAACGATCTAATAGCATAAGTGTAACAGAGCTGTGTGACATTATAATCAAATATATAAATGAAAATAGAAAATAAAAAGAATCGATAGCTGCAGCCCTAGTCACGGCTCATTTCTCACCAGTTGTTATGCTTGAAAATGTTGATAAATACAATTTGTTTTCCTCTGTAGTTGCTGAATGATGGAATATGCTGAGTGGTTGCACTTGTTATGCAATGTTCAGAAGTAATAGAAAGAAGACTCCAGCTGTTTTTGTACTGTTTGTGCTTCAATGTACTTAGGCCTACCTTTTTTCCCACCAGCTGTGCATTTTTGCTTTTGATGCAGAACTCATGTTCCCATGTATGCTGTTTTTATAGGCAGTGCACAGCAGTAACCGGTTTATTTTCACAGGTTGAGGTGGGCGATATTATTAGAGTAAATGGCAGTGATTTCGTTCCCGCGGATGCTGTCATTTTGTCAACCAGGTATAGGAGTCCCACCTGCTGCCAGACTCTGTGGAACTTCACTCTTTTTTTTTTTCTTTTTGCTCTCTCTCAGCTCTCCCTAAAGAAGTGATGGTTAGATAATACATCAAGCCAACATGGTCAAAGTGACTTAAAATCCTGCAATTGAAATTTAATTGGAATTTAAATTTTGTTTAGAAATACATAACTTTGCATGCTTTTTTATCTTTTGGTGACAATAATCACTTCTCTAGGTGGGACATTGGTAATGTGATATTGTATTAGAATTGATCATGTCAGCATTAACCTACCTACCTCCTTCACCTTTTCAAAAAAACATTTGGCCATAGTATGGAGCTTACATAGTTTCTGCATCCCTCCTTTTAAGATTTAAGAAGTTAAAAGTTCCTTAAAATCTTTATTTAAATTTCTCTAAAAATACAGAATGAACAGTGCATTTTCAAAAATCTCTTCTACTGGCACGATTTCAATCACAACTTCCCACATCACTACTTTGTTCTGAATATATATTTAGACTTAATATATTTAGACTTAATACCTCTGAGAAATTGTATCATCAACTTTACGGTATCATTTTTTTCTAAATGGTTTTGTGAAAAGGAGAACATTTGACCAACCATACCCGACTGATCATTGTGCTCTTCTCATTTCTCTCTCCCCTTATGTGTTTGCTGTTTTTGTGTCTGTTTATGTTTTCTTTTCTTTTTTTTTATCTCCTTCTCCCCTTTTTTTCTCATCCTCTCCTCTCCTGCCCCCTGTGCGAACAACTGCCACACCTCCTCTCTCGCTCCCTGCTGGTGCGTGGTTGGTAATATCAGGTGTCTGTTGGGGAAGTAGTCAGAGCTGCAAATGGGGATCACCTCCCGGCTGACCTCGTCATACTGTCGTCCAGGTCAGGAAACCAGCAACATTACCAAAAAACAGCGGTGGGAGAGATAGGGGCTCATCATACAAGAACTAGTTTAGTTTATTTGAAACACTTTGAGGAAGGAAGGGGCCTGTGATTATTCTGGCAACAACCAGATGTTAGTCAATGACACCATGTTCCTTTCCTTTTCCTCTACATCGTGGTTTGGCAGCCATAATAGTGGCCGATTATACAGTCGTTTTATATATTTTGTTTGACATCCTAACTTGTACAGTAAACCTTTTTCAATGTTTGGCTGAAACTTCCAACACTGCTCAGAGTGAATGGAGACATCTAGTACTACAGCACAGGAGCGCCAGCTCCTTCTTTGATATACTTTTTTATTGGGTGTGAATATATTTCCATATTCTTGCCCTTTGCATGGCTTGTATGGCACCTTCAATGCAATGCAATTTAATTTGATGTGACAATGTGCATGCAGTCACATTCCAAGATGTGAAGTTGATCAACATCTTTGAATTATAGTTTTGCTAACTTTCCACACGTTACTACCATTTGAACAAGCTTAAGTGTAGTTCAGTATTTCACAATCATTATTTAAGCAGTATGTTGCTGTTTTATGAATAGCACCAAGTTGTCACACCCTGGCCATGCCAGCAGACTCATTTCCATGAAGCAAAGCTTTAATTTGACGGTTAATAGCAGCTGATTCCAAACCTCTCATTGATTGTGGTTGGGCTTCAGTGTCCAGATCTCACTTTGATTTTCGTCTTTCACCCTGTGTGTTTGGACCAGCCTTTCGGTATGAATAAATCACTCTATAAAAAGAGTAGCTAACCTGCGACCCAGCTCACCTTAAGCACCGGCATGCTCTCATTCTCTGTCCCTGTGCCCAGAGCCTGTCAGAGGCTCATTTGTCTGCTGTGTTTGTTGTGCTCGGCATGCCTGCTGCTCGCTCATATTTCCCTACTCTGGTGTTTTCTCCCTCTCCACTCCCTGTCCCTTTGCAGTGTATTTTAGACCGTTAAACTCTGGGGTGGCACTAAACAAAGCTGTGCATTAAGTGGGTAACTTCCACTCAGTACAACTTAGTATTATGTTTCTGAGTGGCCTTTAGGCTGACATGTAGCGTCTTTGTTTGCAGTGATCTAGTCCTATGTAATGTTCTGTTGTAGGCCCTTTTTAAAAAAAAATCATATCTAGTTTATAAATAATTGAGATGGAAATTTACATTGAAAGTAAGACGTTATTATTGGTAAATAATCTGTACCCTTTTACTAGTTGGTATACAATATTCTATAAAATTACAGCCACATAAGATTATGAACAGTTAGGGTCAGATTTACCGTTATACATGAATAAATAGCAGTCGTCATATTGTATTCCTATTCCAAGTGTCTATATCCTCTCCCTCCACTACAGTGAACCACAGGGTATGTGCTACATTGAAACATCTAACTTGGATGGAGAAACGAACCTTAAAATCAGACAGGTGATTGTCATTTTTATTATTTTTTAATGCAAGTTACTGTCCATACAACGAGAGCTAAGAGGAATCTTCTGTTAAGTTTGCAACACAAATTGATGAAAATTAAAAACACTGTAATAATGCTGCTGTAACGACATCAACAGGGTCTCCAAATGACTGCAGACATAAAGGACATCGACAGCCTGATGCGTCTCTCCGGGCGGATGGAGTGTGAAAGCCCAAACCGCCATCTGTATGAGTTTGTTGGGAACATCCGCCTTGATGGACACAGGTGGGCTCAGTTGCAGAGCTCCATGTCTGGCCCTCAGCCCCTCGTGCCAACTCAATAGACCATTAGCCAGGAGCAGAGCCTGTATCTGTGCATTATGGGGTTTTAGGGGTTATTTAATCTTTCTGCTAAATAAGTGAAAGCACCTGCCTCAGTTAAATTTAATTAGATATTTGTATGGAGACTTTGCCATTATACAGAAAATGCATTATATGCTGTATGCTTGCTTTTATGATATTATGGCTTGATTCTTGGAGTTTGGGACAATAAAGCTCTCCTGAATAAGCATTGTTACCAAGAGCTAAACTTATCTTGATGGAAATCTTCTTATTCGGTTTCACCAGCGTGCAACTTAAGACATCAAATCCTACAGGCTCGGATGCACGTCAGTTTAAACACCATTGTTACAACTGAATTGCATGTACATGTATATTCTGATTTATAATTAGGAGTTCAACTTGTTGATGGGAAAATGCAATTTATTATAAATAGAGGCCAATTTTAATGCTGGCTATGGTATAAATATTGTTAACGTGAACAAGTCTTTCACAGCATCACACAATACTAATTACCTAGTTTGTGTTGTTGTGTAGTGTGTGTGGTAAAAAGATCTGTCAGGGTGGATTACTTAGTGTTGTAATATTGATTATTGGTTATCGTTAGCATTGGCATATTTATCAATTAGGAATCAGGAAGATTTATGTTAAAGCTGCGATTGTGCAGTATGTAAGGTCAACACTCACTGATTTACAGTATGGTGATATTGGAAGGCGTGTAGTGAAGTGTTTTAAACAAATGTCGTAGTATCAAAATAAGATTATAGATTGTTTAATGTGTCAGCCATTACTGTCAACCAAAGAATTTGTTAACAAAAAATAATTGAACCAACTTGTAAGAGACCATGTTAGCCTATTATTCTGTAGGGAAAGTATGAAGAATGTACTCCTAGCAGTGATGTTTTTTTTACTACAGTACAATGCCACTGGGTCCAGACCAGATCTTACTGAGAGGAGCCCAGCTGAGGAACACTCAGTGGGTGCATGGTGTGGTGGTCTACACTGGACATGACACAAAGCTCATGCAGGTAAAGCGTATTTGCACATTATTTAGAGGGTTTTATTTGCAGTTACAAAAAAAGTTGGCCTAAGAAAAAGCTCAGTCTGGTGAACTGGTTCATACTTTATTTTAAAAACCTATTTTTCATTTCAGTGCTGTTTTACTTTTTAATGCAACCAAATCTGTTTAACCAACAAATAACATACAGTATTTAAAACATATCAGACGGTATGTGCCTGCATGTATATCACCAAATCTTATGTTTTTCTGCAAAATGTTTATCTTCAGACATGTAATGCTCCTAGGCAGCTTGTTACAAATGTTTAGTTCCCCTGAGCATGTTTTATCTTGATGATAAGATAGGGGACCTCACCATTGGCCATACTTACTCATTTTTTTTTCTACCACAACTGTCTTGTTTGTGTTACCCAGAATTCCACTCGGCCTCCTCTGAAGCTGTCCAACGTTGAGCGTATCACCAACTTTCAGATCCTTGTGCTGTTTGGTTGCCTGCTGGCCATCTCTCTGGTCTGCTCCATTGGCCAAACCATCTGGAAGTACCAGTACGGCAATGATGCCTGGTACATGGATCTCAACTGTAAGAGTCCCAACAGCCCAGGCTGCACCTCTTATTCCACATATTTTGTCTCACTTGTCCATATCAGCTTATTTCTTTGTCATTTTAAGTTCCTAAATGCTGGTATGTGTTGTGTCGTTTTTATGTTGCCTCAGTTAAACTATGTTTCGCATTACAAGTGAAATATGTGGCAATGTGGGAATAAGTGAATTCCCTTTTAACTGAGAAAAGACAGCTGTGACATGCATAGATGTGTTGTGAATGAGTTTGAGTGAAAAAAGAAATGGTTGAATATCACTGCGCTGCTGTACTTTTTTGTTCCTTTCTAATGTTCTGTTTGATTTTGTTGTTTTCTTTGTTGTCGTTTTTTAACAGCTCCAGGTAACAACCATTTAAAAGCCTTGGCCATCCGTGAATGACCCTCCCTTACTAACCCCTTACTGAAGCTCTGCCTTTGCTAAGCAAATGAAGCCCCCTACCCTCGCCCCCTATATGGTTGCCCTACTTTGTATGGGCCCATGCCATGGACAAGCACATACCAGGGATCCAACAATAGGTTTTTCCCCTCCAGCTCTCTTATACTTTCGTCTAGTTATTTTCAGTGCCTGATGCAAACACTGTCTCACTTTTCCTCCATTTTTTTGTGCCACGTTAAACACTTTGCAGTTCCCAAGCTTTAGACCCTCATCTTATTTTTTAGCAGCATTTACTTTGACTGCCAGGGAGATGAGGTTGTACTCAGGAAGCTTTTTATAGCAGGAGGCTTATACATGTTTATTGCTCGAACACAACATGTGCTGCAACCCAAGGGGCAAGAGCTGACATTTTCTAAATGCCTCTGCCGCCTTCTTTTCTTGTGTGGAGTTTCAAAGAACAGACAGAGAGGGGAAGGTGGGAGGTGGAGAGGTGAAACCCTGTTTAGTTTTCACATGTATTCTCAAGCGATTATTAAACATTTTAAGCTACTATAACCGACATTAACAGAACACAAAGAATATGGGCTGCTCGGCTTCTGTGGCAGTTGGTCTGTTGTGATGAAGCTCTGAACCTGGTATGCAAAGTGATTATCGTGACACTCTGGCCATTACTCTGTACCCTGATAGGCCTGTGTAGGAGAGGTTGTGCCCTGGTCAATTTAAGCTTGCACTACGACTTACACTGTCCCTTTTTACAAAATGTTGCATTGGCTTCTATTGGTTTTGTAAGGGTTTTAACATTGTCCTCAGTGGCATTAAAACCCACATCTAAAAGACCCTATATCACACTGATGAGGGGAGTGTAAGTCATAAAGCAGGCGTCCATCTTGAGACTGATTGTACTTCCATAAGGAGTTGTTGAGACTCTGTCCAGTGCATATTATCCAACCAGTGACAAAAGAGAGAGGTGGGGAGATTGTCAAATCTTGAACATCACATTTACTTCCATCACTATAATTTTCTAAATTATTGTAATTTTCACTCACTTATTAACATTTGGAAGTCAAATGCAGACAGGAACAGAAGAGTCAGCGTTAGCCTGCTACACATCACACAGGCTTGCAAGAGGCCTGCAATTATGCATGCCCGGCGAGTAATTCATTTGACTTTGACCTGCTGCAGTGTGCTGACACAGGTCATCCTCTGCATTAAGCCTATACATTGCGACAACTTTATGCAGATTGAAAGCAAAAGTGAATAGTCATTTGTAATGCATTTATGCCACCTGCCACAGTTTACTCAGTCAGTTTCTGTAGGTAGTTGTGCATTTATCACCATATCATTGACTTTATGCTGACTATCTCTGTTAGTAAACTGCTGATGTCTTAACTGACGGCATGGTAACGTTTTTTTTTCTCTCCTACATCTGCTTTTAGTATAATGTCTAGGACGTGTTGTCTTCTCACTGTAATGTACATGTGCCACATGATCATTTAGAATAATGAAACCCCAACAATTTACAGTCCAACTCCTGCGACAACTTCAAAAAATCAAAAACATATTTTTATGTTGACTTGCTTGATAAGAACCTCATATATTCAAATTGGTCTTAACATTACAGTGACATACAGTATTTAAGAGAGGATATTAGGTGTACTTTTGCACTTGTGTGACCTGTGCATGTCCTGGTTTGCTATGGTTTGATTTTTATTTATTTTAATAACTCTCTACTGATCCAACACAGTATCCTTGTCTCATCCGATAGCAGAAATCTTGCTTTACATCACATAACATGCTGGCTACTAGAAATGAGTGACACAAGGTGATGTAGTGATCCTCATAAACACCCAAACTTTTTTGCTGGCATAATCCACCCCCTCTTTTCCACTCCTTGTTGGTTGAGAATGTGCTATGGACTGAATCTCCCTCCTTTGTCTTGAGAGCATCCGATACGTTTGTCTTCCTCCCCACTTCTGAAACAGTATTCCCTCCTATATGTGTTGTTGTACCAGTAGCAGTAGCTTCCATTCTACCATCCAGTTTTTTGTTTTGCAATCGTTCTGTCATGGGGAAGGGCTGTCCCTCTCAACCACAATGCTAAGATCAAGGCTTGGGTTGAGGAAGGTAACATTTGCACCTCCTGCAAGCTGAGGAAAGGTAAATCATATCCCTCCTGTTTTCATGTTTGGTGTCAGTGGGGTTACATGTTGATCATTGGCAATTGTTTGGGGCTTTGGGGGGAACCAGCATCATTTTGCATAGTGCTTTGTGGAATTCATTGCCTGGATCATGCTGGATGCCAAGGCTGCTGCTGTGACACTAATGACATTTGAGATACTTCAGTCCCTGTTCACTACTTTGAATCCCTGGGACATTAAATTGGACTGTTAATCAGTTGAGTCATAAGAGGATGAGATTGGGTGGATGAAATGGCTAATTCCAGCTAATGCACAACATTACCCCAAAACATTCTTTGGATTGGGATAAAGTTGATCATTGGCTGGAAGTAGCTTTGGGCATTTTCATTGAACTAACTGATATTAATGAACCAGCACTGATGAGGCTCCTGTGTATCACTTCCCTCTGTCCAAAACTCGTTCCCTGATAGATGGCGGGGCAGCTAACTTTGGCCTCAACTTCCTCACCTTCATCATCTTGTTCAACAATCTGATCCCCATCAGTCTCCTGGTCACACTGGAGGTTATCAAGTTCACCCAAGCCTTTTTCATCAACTGGGTGAGTTGAAACAATTTATCTGAACTATACTATAAATATGCTATAAATTTGAGGTGTGACTTTAAGGAGGAAAATAACTTTTAAATGCATGTGTATGTTACCTCTATGTTTACATACATTACATAAGCAAGACATACCTGCAGCAGAGTACATCTACATGCGTTATATTACTGCAGGCTATGAGCACAACATTTCAGTTCAATGTTTGCAATACACTTAATCTCTACATAAACAAAGCACGGTGGGTGGTGACTGTTTCAACATAGTGCACTATATGGCAGGTAAAGCTGCTATAATCTATGTTTTTATATTAACAATGGATCGAGTGATTACTTGTATGTGAAGGGAGTTGCTCTTAGTAGTGAGCCCACAGAGAGTCATCACCAGACTCTACCGTTCCCTTCAGCTCTACAGTGTTTTAGCGTTTTTGTCTCATTTCTTCATTTTTCATTTATTTTTTTAAATGTACTCATACCGCTCTCATCAACATTGTTTCCAAACGCAGCAGGTAGCTGGTAGAGATCAAAACAATGAATGCTAATGTTGCTCTGTTTCTGCTTGATGTCTACAGAAGCCACTGTTTGCTATCACATTGGCCATATCACCTTTATAAGGTGTTTACAGCGTGTTGCATTGCCCTCAAGTGGCCAAAAAATCGATTATTGCAGTTTTAAGAACTGGGTATGAACATTGGCCTATTAAAATTAAATAGTGTACAAGTAACATGGTCAGCATCATTCCCATGTATGTATGTATTGTAATCTGTAAAAACCAAGACAAAGTCTTGCCACTCTTGAGTGAGCACCTAGAATATTTTGCTCTTCTATCTTTCGCAACTAGGTAAGCCCCACCAAATATCTCAGCTTTTTTTGCCCAAAATTATTTTTGAAATTTTTTTGCAACATTAAAGGCAGTGCTCAGTTGGCTTCTCTTTCCGCATCTCATGTTGGTTCAGTATTTTCTGGAGGGGAAATTTTCACTGCTGCTGTGAAGTCTCATTTGTTGTAAACCTGTATTGTTACCAACAATGTTTCTTTAGTGAAGTTACACTAAAAGTTCTTAATTGATTTCAGGACACCGATATGCTCTATGAGCCCACGAACACACCTGCCATGGCTCGCACCTCCAATCTGAATGAAGAACTAGGCCAGGTAAATTATGCATTTCATATATACATATACTAATGCCTACTAAAAATACAATCTCTGCTTTAGATTAACATGTATACCCATGAAGTATGTGTTATTCTGTCTTTCTCTACACCTACAGGTAAAATACATTTTCTCTGACAAGACGGGGACCCTGACCTGCAACGTGATGCAGTTTAAGAAGTGCACCATCGCTGGTGTGGCCTATGGGTACGTTTCGCTTCCCTCTCCCTTTTTGATTTTCCCTGCTCCCCCCTTTGCATCCTCTACCGTTGCCTCCCCCATCACCTTCATTAAATGCCAAGTGTGCATCGTAGTACAGCTGGCGTCTCTTTCTCTCTCTCCTCCCTCGCCTTCTCATTAGCAGCTGCATCAGTGCTCCTCTCAACATAAACTATAAATAAAAGGCAGCAAAGGTATTTTACTCTCTCCTGTTTAGGCTTACGTCCATCGTATGTCACGTTGGAGGAGTTTGTGGATACTGGCTATACATTTCAGTATTTTTTCTACGAGGTCCAGAGCTTGACAATCTCTTGACACAAATAAGAATAAGAATATTGGCAACATACAATATCCTCTTGTAAACATTGCGATTTAGCCAAAATTCAAAATTCAGTCCACATGAATTAACATTTTCCCTCAGCTCTACTGACATAAAAGCATCTTCTATTACATTTTAAAATAACATTAAATCAGCCCTTAATTTTTTTTCCTTCCCCCCGAATATATACTCATTTCATTTCAGTTCATAGATAATTAGCCTCAGTGGATGCAAAACAAGTGGGAGAGCAGATCTTCACAGAACCAACACAAGTTCAGGCATGACAGTACATGATTAATCCCATTAGGATTCAATTAAAAACTTGATTGATGAAGTGCAGGCTGAAGACAAAAGAGAGTATTTTATCTGGAGTTCTCTGTACCAAAGCTCTCATTATGCTATGATTGCTAGCTCCAACTTCTCATCGCCGTCTCCCGGGTCAACAACATAAAGTTACTTTAAGTAGTGAGAATGTGCATGTTGATGTCCAAAATTATTGCTGATATTTTTTTTAATATTTTTTAGCTTTCTGCTATTGCTGCTGAATAAAGACAGGGATGTAATTTTGGGATGTTTTAGGTTGAAGATAATTTTCTTTTCTTTTCTTTTTTTTGTCATTTTCTTTTCTTTTTTGAATGGTTATTTAATTGACTCAAGCCTGCTGGGGATCAGGGCCAGACACTCCTCCCTGCAAAGATTAACGTTAGGCAACAGTCTCTCTCTCCTTCTTCCAAAATAGAGATGTCTTCTTTTGATACGCTGAAACGAGGACTCCCTCTTATGCAACTGATAAATATGAATGAGTGTTTCATAGCAGGATAGAAGAAAGGCATGTTCTAATGAGGCGAGGCTGTTTTCATGATGCTATCATTTGGCCTGCTCTTCTGCTCCTTCTGGGTTCCCAAAATAAGAGTTGGGAGGGTTAGATTTAAAAACTGTTCAGGTCATTGCTCTGCATTTATAATTCACCAGACAATACCAATGTTAACTGGAACAGTAATGCAACCCACTGTAGTGCTATAATTATGTAAGTTATGTTTTCTTCTCCTTCATAGAATATATAATCCAATTATTTTTTTAAACTTTCTTTCACTATTCCTCAGAATGTGTCGGGAAATTGTCACAGAGCGTTGATGTGTTGCGTGTTGATTGTTTTTGGATCTGCATTTTCTTCCAGATCAGAAACACTATTTCTGAACCTGAGTGTTGAGTTGAATGGGTTTTTATTGAGTCCATGACACGTCGCACATTAATACCAATCAGTATTTTAGAGGCCTAAAACAATTGACCCAGTGCTGTTTCAAATAAATAATCTGTACCCTCCTGCTCTTTTTTTATTAGGTTTAGGCTTTTACGGTATAGAAATAGTATATACTGTATGACATATATTTAATGATTTAAATACATAATGAATACATGGTTGTTGAATTTACCCAACAGTGAAACAGCTTGGCAAGCGGTTGTCGTAGATGTCAGATTCGACTGCATCCAGTCTGCTTTCCTCAGGTTTATCGTTAGATATGAATGAAAGTAGTTGTGAGGCAGATATTGTTTGATTCAACTCTAAATTCTGTCACTAACATGTCTCTACCTCTGGAATTAACATACCTGAATGCTTCTTCAATACTGATTTTATTTAATTTTTTGTACAAAGACAGATTTCAAAGTGTCTGACTCTATTTCAGGGTGTAGTAGTATATTTTTCTTGTCCAAAAAAAAGAAAGATAATTTGAGTACAAATACAGTTAAAACATTCCATATTTTAATACAAATGCGTGTGCATAGCACGTGGCGTGACTTGAAATTTGGTGCCAGCACACACACACCCTGACAAGCCCCCCTGACACTGCCGCCCGCGTGTGTTCCTCACCACAAATTAAGTGCTGCTGTAATTAATAAAGCCAACCCCAAGGGAGTAGACATTAATTAATTCCACTGGATTGGAGTCCAAATCTCAAGGAGAATACTGTTTAGGTTAGAAAGGCTCCCAGAATCCTCCTGAGTGTTATTAGTTTGTAGTTGAGTGAAAGCATGTTTTTTTTTAAAATGTACTCAAGTGACAAAACTCAAAAATATATGTTTTGATTGTTTTTTAAATATACCATATTTGGATCGTAAAATGTTACACAGTAGACATGTACATTGGATACAGTTGTGTTACACACGTCTAATACTGTACATTAGCCTGTGTGCCGACGGATTGGTTTGTTGTTAATGCAGCTAACCACAATGTTGTTTTACTGAAGGTATACTAGTGAACAGGCTCACAGCATGAATCAAACTGAGTTGGAATCAAATGGAGAGCCGTAATGTTCAGTAGAGCACATCGTCTGGTCGGCTCCACTCCTTACAGTTAACAAAACACTGCACTGCAGTTAGTCTGCCAGAGCAGAGATGTCAAAATAATTTGTTGCCTCATTTAGAGCAGCGTGCACTCTGACCACATTTAGTTTCCAACATTGTTGTTTTCATTGCTGGATTCATTGGTGGCCTTAAAAATGTACACGAAATTCTCACATACACGTTGCAGCTGTAGTTGCGAAGTTCCTGCTGTTGCCTGATGAGGAATGAGAAATGGAGGCTTCTTACTATACTAAGATTATTCCCAAACATTTATATATTCCCTCAATTGTGTTTCTGGCTTTTTTGGTTTGGATTTTTTTCCCTTTCATTGAAATTTCTCCTCAAACATTTCAGCAAAACGTCCTCAGTGTAATATCTTCAATGTGTTATAACCCCATTTAAATGTAATTACTTTTTTGGTATCAAATATGTTTAGTATGTTTTATAAGAGCATAATGATCCAAACATTTTGTATGTTTCAGACTTTCTTGTCCGCTTGAGACAATTAGTCAAAAACAACAACTGCTAGCTACAGTAACTAGTCACATTTCAGGTTTTACTACAGTGTTTTTAATCAAAATATACATGGTATTATTTTAGTGGTAAATGTCATTCTTACCAGTAAGTTTCTAATGGATCTTACATGTATGTAATACCAAAATGATTGATACTGATGAGTGAAAGGACTGACATTTCACTTAACATGCACAATACAACTGGATATAGAACAGCAGCATACTGTATATTGAGATCTAAATCGCATGCATGCAGTATCTTTCTTTTTGCCCGTAAAGAATTACAGCTAGTATAACATCTGTCACTTGTAAGGAAAGGAAAGTGAGCACAAAACTTTCAGTTAACAATAACTTAGAATGAATGCTAGTGGTTGTATACAATTGTAATGAGCAATAACAGGAAAGTGAGCAAAAACTAGCCCTTAATAAATAAGTAACTTGTACCTTTTAATGCTTAAATAATTTACTGAGGCAATTAATTACTGGTGCCATAGTGACGAGTGAAGAAAACATACTACCAAAATGTGCTAATAGTATGTTTTAATTCGTACAAAAACCAAAGTGTAAAAATGGAACAGAGGGCTTTACAGGGAGTTATGTGCTGGAGTTTTTTCTGCACGTTTTTTGTACGATAATACAAACAAGATATAATATTGTGATGTGTTAATTAGTGAACTGTAGCGGTGTTTTTCACACTGTGGCTGTGTTCGAAATCGCATACTAACGTACTGCATACTTACGTACTGCATACTTACGTACTGCACACTACTACACACATTACTCAAACTACTCAGCTAACCCAAAATAAACACTAAATTAATGATGACGTATGCATTTACCAGCAGACTGTTCACAATGAAGTATACTTAAGCAATACGTCTTCTCTGCATCACGACAGTATCGATCACAGCGTTACCGATCTGAGCTACTATTAAATGAAAATTGTTTATTTCAAATATCAAATCAACATAAATAAATTCCACTCAATTTGATATTTTATGGCAAATATAAATTATTAAATATTTTACTGTTACATTTTTTTTGTTACATTATAAATGTGAGCACTCACACTTTTCCTCTTAACTGTACCTTGATGTCACTCGCATCATTTGCCAACGGTTAATTATTTAAACCGTCTGCCTTGCAGTCCGTCATTGGACAGTCTAAAGAACCGCAATGCATTTTGGAGCGATTGAGTATGTCCAGTAGGCTCACGTCTCATACTAAGAAATTGTTGCTAATCAGTTATAGATCCGGGCATTTCTTGCGTACACAAAATCCACAAACTATGCAAGGGGAACGCTCAATAAATAGATATACACACTCAAATGTACATCATACTAGGTTAACATACTATCATACTAGGTTAATATGTGATTTCGATCACAGCCTGTTTCCCCCTCTTTCCAGTCTTTGTGCTAAGCTAAGGTAACCGGCTCCTACTGTGTGGACATGAGAGTAGTATCGTGTAAATGATCAGAGGACCTGCTATAATTGCTGCTATCAACCTAACCACAACACCTCGGCTACAGTCCTTCCCGGCATCTGACCTGTCATACTCTACCACCTGCCAATTCATAAACAAACCCATCTTTAATCCAATCCTGGCGTCTGTACATTCACAGAACATGTTAACAATAGACTTTGTCAACAAGATAATTTTTTCTCCAACAGCCACGTCCCTGAGGCTGAGGAGGGTAGTTTTGCAGAGGACGACTGGTAAGATGACTGGGTGTGAAATGGTGATCGTTTTTTTTTTTTTTTTCACTCCTCGTTTCTGTGATGTATCAGTGCTGCCTTGCCTTGTGAAAATCATGACATTGAACACAATACCTCAATTTGTGTTTGTTGTTTTTGTGTGCGTTGAGTACACTTTGGACATGTTGTATGTGACTGTGGCTCTTGGTTCACTGTGTATATCTGTTTATGTGAAAGAACAGCCTTAAAAACAAATATTCCAGTTTATAATGTATATAGGTCTATGTATATGCTGGCAGTATTCAAATTATTATTGAATTCTGAGTGGTTACGTTATGTGGCTTCCTACCAGCCTTTACTGTATGTTGTGTTGAGGCTGAAGCTGCGCAGCACATTCTCCTTTTCCCCAGTTTACAATCATCTGACAATCTTTACAATCAAACTAACTTTCGACGTGGTAGATTACACTCCCACTTATATCTCTCGATCTCGCTCTCTCTCTCTCTCTCGTTCTCTCTCTCGTTCTCTCTTGCTCTCTCACACGTACACACACACACACTCACACAGTCCTAAGTTTAAGATCCATTTGCTACAGTATTGAGATCCGCAGTAACAGCATGGGTGTGTCTTATCCATTTTGCATGTGGGTTTGTCAATGCCTATTATGCCAAAATGTTGAATCTTGCTGTTGTAAGGAAGTTGGCAGCTTTCATGAAGGCATGTCTCTTTTTGCTGCTTTTTTTTCTCACTGAAAAAAACTTGAGTTTTTGAACTGGGTTTTTTTTTCTACAAAAAATAGGCTGGGATACAGAAACAAGGGGAAAACAAAGTGTGATTTGTTGCTTGATGATAGATAATATAAAACAAAACAAAAAAACAAGACAAGTACTGGCTCGGTCGTCATCCTATGGCTAATTTTAATCAAAGTTTATCTCGGTCAAACGCTGCCATCTAGACACAGGTCAGTTATAACTGTATTACTTCCATGACAGCATGTGTGTCGGCAGGTTTGATCAGGAACCCGTCCCCGGCTATTGACTGTGAACAGCCAGCACCCTTGTTCCTATAGTGACAGGACCTCTGTGTGCTGGCAGATAATCAATAACTGACCATCCTCCACACCCAGCCCTGTGCCTTAGATTTTCATCAAGACAATCGACTTGGCGAACTATGCTACTGCTGCAGTAGAGAAAAGCTTTGGGCTTCCTTCTCTGTACAAGGGTTAGAAACAGTAATAATGTCTCCATAGATTTTCTGTCAAAAGTACTGCAGTTTTTCAGTCTTTGTTGCAGAATAGGTTTTTACTGCACATATGAATGTATAAGGCTCTTGAAATGTAACCTATATACAAACATATAGGAATATGTCGCATGGATGTAACCTGCTGTAATCAGAAAACATATATTTTACAGTATATGATACAAAACGTCAAGCTATTTAGTTGAAACATCCACCCTCTTCCTCAGTATGTGTTTACAACATGTGTGTGGAGGGTTTAGAAATGCAGGCTTTGTTTGCTGATTTCTCCCTGGCATATTTTAATAAAGCCTGCAAGTGTGATACATTTCCCTAACCCCCAGTGCATCTATGTCTGTGTAACACAATATCAACTCCAGCCCTGCTGCTTGATGGCATCGCTGTGTTTTTCCTATTTGTGGTGCAGTAGATGGGAGTATTACTGGCCGGCTGGCTGTTTGGCTCTTAGGGATCCCTAACGGTGTATCCTGTGGGATTAGAAAGACTTATAGTTGCTAATGGCAGCCTCAGTAACATTTCTATCAAGCCCCAGTGCCACGGACAAAGCTGCTGTATACCTGATTTATAGGACTCTATTCATCACAGAATCATGGATCGATACCCGCTGGAAGGTCAGCGAGCGGCTGGTTGTTAAACAAAATCACTGTTGGGGGGGACCTTTTCATTTTTTATAAATGAAAAGGTCTTCTCTGCAATCCAAAATCATGTTTTTTCAGTTCAGCATGGCTTGCTGTTGTTGACAGAAGATTGTATAGTTTTTTTCTTTTGCTATATTCCTGTATAAATATTAAATTATTTTGCATATCGCCAGTTACGAAAAACATTTCTGGTGCAAGTATGATTGACTAATTGTATTTCCAGTAATTTATTAGGGCTTGGCTTTGATTAGTATGTGAGTCATATGGTCTATATTAGCTGCCAGAAATTCAGCCTGCCTGCTGCTGTGTCCCTGTAAGCAATTTCTCTTGCATTATTTAATTTCTAAAGCATTTATTATTTATGGAAATGACTGAAGGTAATATGATATATATAAAGGGCGTTGTGACATGATAATCTGCTCCTGCATGTACAGTCACACTGTACATGACATTACTAACACCCAGGGGGCTTACATTTGCATTCTGTCTGCATTGCGGTTGGTATTTTTCTCAACATGTCCATACTGTTGGCACACAGCGCTGGCTATGTCAATACATTTGAGATCTGTTTTGTGGTGCCAGTCTTGGGCCCATTTGGTTTTTTTCTAGACCTGAAAAAATAAGTTGACTAATTGATTAGTTGGTCCACAAATTTTCCGTCATTTCTCATGCAGAAATGTGAAACATTTGCTGTTGGTACATAAACACTTTTGTCATGCTTATCACTGTCAGACGCTAGTAGAAAGAAGAACTTATATATAAACTCCTGCTGTCACAAGCATTGATGATGCAAATTAATTTAAATGTTACTCTAGTGTCACAACAACGTGCTCTAGTTGGCTGTCAGTGCTATCAAGTATTCCATTGTGTTCTGTTTTTTTGACTTCTCCGTCTCTTCTTTCCAGCCACAGCACACACTCATCAGAGGAGGAGGGATTTAATGACCTGAGCTTACTGGAAAACCTCCAAAGTAATCACGTAAGTAATGTCAGGGTTCCCCGCCACCCGCCTGCAGTGATAGCTGCTGTTTAGGACAAAACTAAGAAGGATTTTGAATCTAATTGTGTGTGGTTGTATAAGGTCTTTGTGTCATTTTATGTGGACCTTAGTGATGTGGTGAGCTTGTGTTTGTGTTGTGTCTTAAAAATGTTGAAAATGCTGTGATGTTTCATGGTAAGATGATGGGTTTTGACAGACACATGGACTATATTCTCTTTAATATCAGTTTGATTAAAATCCTGCTGAGGGGTGGATTATTATTTCTTTACAGGCATGCAAATAACCTAATTAGCTTATTCTGTCAGGATAAAAACCTGCTTATTTGCTTCTTCACTGTGGGGAACTGTACTGCTGTAGAGTGATTTGCTTTTAATTTATGGATATCATATGAAGGGCCCAAAAAGAAAATCAAATATTTAGCAGTTGTGCCTGTGTCTCAAAATACGGACATGCATTTGGGATTTGTTACAAGATTTTAGACGGAGCAGTTAAGGCCACCTGTGGTAATGAAATGGGTGAAACCTGTGATTGATTGGCTGGTTGAGTCACTCGGCTGCAGAACAGCATGGGGGAGGCAGAATGTCACATCTAATTACGTACAGTAGCACCGCCCAGGGAAAGTAGTAATCCCACTGTGATGTTTGCTTTGTTATGACAGCAGAATCTCTCCACACATTGAGTTTGTCTAGGATCTGCTTTTGTTTCATATTGATAGCCCCGTGCCCTCTGCTAATTATAGTGCACGACCAACCACTGTTTAGAAACCCCAGTCTCTCTAAATCTCTGGTAATGATCTAGCTTATGATTTATCTACTGTTTTGTAGGTGTACTAATGATTTGTTGATGGTAGATGTCTTAATATTGTAGCACGTTTGTGAGTCATAGTTTTTCCTTCTCCTAGACACCTTCTGTTATATAACAAGACTCCTGTCACAATGCTGTCATGTATTTTGAGAGTTTTGAAATTGAATGCGCACGATCTCTCACTAGTGGCACTGCTATTAAAGGAATATTTAGACATTTTGGGAAATATTCGCTCTTTGCCGACAATTAGATGATATAAAAGCTGGAGCCAGCAGCAGTGCCAACAAAGGTAACAAAAGCCACTTTCCAGCACCTCAAAAGCTCACTAATAAGCATGTTATGTCTTGTTTGTTTAATCTGTACAAAACTAAAATGTAAAAAGTCTCAAAACGGCATGTTGGGATTTTACCAGACTTTTTTTTCCTGGAGTATTTCTTTGTGCAGGGACTTCCTGGAGTCTCAGCTAATTGCGGTGATGACAAGACTCCAGGAAGCCACTAGCTAGCTACTTCCCCCTGTTTCCAGTATTTATACCAAGCTAGACTAATTGGCTGCTGGCTATAGCTTCATATTTAAAGCACAGACATATGGGGGGGTATTGTTCTTCTCATCTATCTCTGAGCACAAAAGCAAACAAGCTTATTTTCCAAAATCTACTATATCCGCGATAAATCGAGGAACATCTGTGCGTGCGTTTGTACTGTATGTACTGTATATATGTACGTCTCCCTCCCACATACTGTGTGAATATCCTGTGTTGTTTGACTCATCCACCACCCTAACACTCCTTACATGGATTTTCGGTCTTACTACTACTCTCTACTGTTGTCGCTCTTCATACTACGTAATCTTACAGCGCCGTGGTCGAGCTACTGCTATGCTCGGTGCGTCACATACGCATTAGGAATGAGTACTGGTTGCCCAAACAAGTCTTCGCAGTGTGTTCATCCGCCAAAAACTGATTGCTGTCTACCCGACGTGCAAATGACGAAATGAATCGTACACAAATACATGTTAGATGAACGCCCAGGCTCTTGAGCTCTCCAGCACGTTGTTTTGTTGCCGGCGGTTGTGCACATTTCTCCAGCCTGCTTCCCCCGCCCGGGCCACATCGCTACCTGGATGTGTGACGGCTAGACAAAAAAAAAGGGGACTCGTCAAATCTCTAGATGAGCTGCAGCCGCACCGCGCCTGATTGAACCGCACTTATGGTTAGATAGTGGGGAAAAAATACTGGGAACCAACAAGCAATCGGCCCGTTCCGAACAGGCACGCACTCCAAACGGGCACTGCACTAGTTCATTTAAATATACTTGAGAAACATTAAGGCTATTATGACATTATCTCCAACCTTCAAACCATCAATGCTTCCCTCTCCCGACACATAAATGCTGAATGAAGTGATACATTGCATTTAACACCTTATGTTCTCACATCTCACCTTGTCCTTATGGCCATCAGGATGCTTCTTACTTAAACATTACTAATTAGATTAGATTAGATTCAACTTTATTGTCATTTAGCAGAGTACAGGTACAGAGCCAATGAAATGCAGTTGACATCCAACCAGAAGTGCAAAAGAAGAATTACATACCAAAGTGCTGGTTGAGTACAGTATTCTGTGCAGTTATGTAGAGTAGATGATAGAGATTAATTATGTACAACAGTGTATAGTTATATACATAGTATCTATAGTTAATCCTTATCATTAAACACTTTTGGGTCACTGCAAGCTGTTTGTAGGAGTATTGTTGATACATTGTTGAGGGGGATGGCAGACTAAAGAAGACAGGAATTAAAAGTGCTGACAAAAACAAGCATCCCTTCTGGTGCTTTTCATATTCTCGAGTCACTGGACATGTTCTCTGCCCGCAGAGCTTCAGCAGTTGTCGTGTTTGTTTGCTCGCTCGCGCGTCTGGGTGCTCTGCTTAATTTTCTCTTTCACCCTTCAACCTTTTCCACACTGGCCATGTCTGAAGTGATGAGTGTCCGTCACTGTTGTCATGACGCATATTAACCAGGAGTCAGTGGGAGTGATAGCTGGCAGCACATTATTAGCTGTCACTTCTAATTGTGCCATCAGAGCAAAGCTCACAACTTGCCCTGTACTCTCTGCCTAGGTTACCACCACCCTGGATAGCAAACACATGTTTGACTTATGTGCTTGTGGGGACAGTCATTGACATAATTCATTCCTTAGACCATAATCCTAACCTTAAAAGAATAGTTTGACATTTTCAAAAATACGTAACTTTTTTTTTTTTTTGTGAGTTAGATGAGATGATCGATACCACTCTCATATCTGTCCATTTTAATATGAAGTTGGAGCCAGGAGACGCTTAGCTTAGCTTAGCATAAAGCAAGCAGGGTAAAAAAAAGTCTGCTTACCAGCATCTCAGTACCTCACAAATTAACATGTGTTATCTTGTTTGTTTAATTTCATTTGTAAACAAGGGTTTTAATGGGCTTAACTATTTCTTGGCTCAGCGCAGTGACTTCCTGGAGTCTTGTTGTAACTGGAAGTGTAACAGGCAAATAGCAGAGACTCCCAAAAATGTTGAACTATGTGCCTTACCCCATCCCTTACTGTAGATTTAACCAAAACTGAATTCTAACCTTAATCCTCAAACCAAGTTTAAAGTCCCAAACAGCCACTTGAAGAGGTAAGGACTGGCCAAAATGTCGGCACTTTAAAAAAATGTCCCCACACTCAGTGTCTTAAACTCAACTGGCTCCTCACAAAGATAGAAATATAAGAGCCCACACACACACACACACACACACACACACACACACTGACATGTCCTTCAGAGGATACCTGTCTACCCAGACCAAATTAGCATGCTGCTAGGAGGCAGAGGGGACTCTCACAGCCACCTGGACTTTAATAGACTCTGTGTACTTTCATTTACAAGAGGCCCTTTGATTTGCCATCCCCTCTCCATTCATTTGCTCTTTGTTCCCTGTTAGAGATCTCTCATCAGAGTTGCCATGGCCAACAGAACGAGCAAATTTAACAATATCGTGTGTGTACACAGCTTTTGGTTTGAGAAGTGAAAAGAACGGCAGATGTTTTTTTTTTTTTTGAGGAATAATAAGCTGTCAACAATGCATAGCATGGCATATATTTGTCACATTTGCTGTAGAGTCTCTGTGTCAGCGTAGGTTCATTGGTTTCTCGTAATGTTGGTGAGCTAATAACATGAGCTTATTCTGCTATTGAACTCATTTTTAACAACCACCATAGCCTGATTACTGTTTGCTGTATGATTCAGGCCTGGCATAGCCCTGGAGGTAGCTGATATCTCTGCCTCATTGACTAGAGGCTGGTGGTCCTGCAGCTTCAGACCGGAGCCTCAGCAGATGCCTGTCCTTGTCTGTCCCTCGGCTAGTTAGTCATACGTTTCCCCTCATTAATGTAAAATGCCCTCAGTGTATAGGTTAGGCCTTTTTTCATTAACTGAAGCAAGTTTATGTTGCACATGCATGAGCAAATGTCAGTCTGTGGGATCATACTGTCTTGTTAAAACCAGTCATTAGTCAGGCCCAACCTGACTGGTGAATACCGGAGCCACATGTGTTTCAGAAAACGGACAAACTAGACGGTGGCTTCGAACAACAATATGTGGAGTTAATGGATTTACAGTCAGACTCCTTTTTTTCTTTTTTTTTTTTTTTTACTCCTGAATGTCACAGTAACACATTTGTACCAGAGAGGTGAGGTTTTAAGTCAATCATTTCAGTTTTGGGTTCAAGATTGGCATGGAGAATGTATTCATGTACTTTTACTGAATTATCAAATTGATAAGTGGTCCCAGGCCTCTTAGGTTGTGTTTATAGAAAAGTGAAATATTCACTCTCAATCTGTTTTTGCGGTTCCCTCTCTTTTCTGCTAATATAAAATATTGATTTGTGGTACACAATTTGTAGTTGATATTTTCTAAAAGGTTGTCAGTGTGGATACAAACCACACCAAACTATTCAGTACATCTTCCCAGCCTGATGGACAACACTAATGATGACATGGCATGTGTAATGGTCAGAGACCAAACGGCTAGCTTTGCATTTCATCCATTTGTGGTTTGGGTCTCTGCAACACTAAATGGAGATGGTAGTCAGTCAAGCAAGTCAAACAGTGTTTAGCTAAACAGTATTTCCCAACAATTCTTCTTAATGTTTGATTTGTTGCCTATTTGCTGTACTAGATGGGTTGGACTGAACCATCCTATAGCATACCTCATGCAATGAAAAGGTTTAAACAAATGTTACAAATTACCTTTCACCCAAATCTACAGTACATAAATGTATGAAGAGAAGTTGTCTGTAAACATGGCTGCAACACTTGAAACTGTTTTAGCAGGTTGTGTGTGACTCACACATTTACATTAGCTGTAAGTCATGCCAGTTGATCAGAGTCTGTCAAACTGTACAATATCATCAGTGTCTTTCTAGTTGTTTTTGTTTTTAATTAAAGAACATTTAAAGTCAAAGTGCCCTTTCTACTTTCTGTAGCCTACAGCTGCTGTCATCCTGGACTTTATGACCATGATGGCCATCTGTCACACTGCAGTCCCTGAGCGCACGGATGGAAAAATCACCTACCAGGCTGCATCTCCAGGTAGATGACACCTTCATCAACACAGCTTGTGGAAATGATACAGCTTTTTCATTTACAGTATGCTTCTCTGGTATTATCCTATTATAATTGGGGAACCTTTTTATTGTCCATACTTTGTCTATTGTCTGGGGGCTCCAAAGATAAAAACAAAAAACCTAAATAAAATCAGGATAAGAAACAAGTAGACCTTCTTGACTGTTAAGGTGGTCACGATCAAGACTAAGTATTTTGGAATGTAGCAGCTAATCAGATTTACATTTTTAGGTTCAAAGCACATATCAAAAGGGCTTGTAACTTGCAAACTTGCACATATAAGTTTGGGATACTGCACATTATCCACATGTCGCGTAGTTGTTCGGTCACTGTCAGACCAGTTCCAAACATGACAACCTGTGCTACCTATAGGAAAGGAAAATAATAGTATCAGTCTAGACATGGAGATTTAGAAATGATAGATTTAGCAATTTCAACCATTGTAGTAATTATTACAGCTGAAATGGACATAGTCACCTGTCAAGAGCTAACTATGTTACCAATAAAATACAGATAAATAAATTATTTCAATGATACCCAATATTATTCGATCAAGTTAGGACCCCGCCCTCTTCTAATCGATCGTTACAATGACTCAGTGTGGGTTCAGTATTCATTCTTGTATGTAGAGAAAAATAATTCTGCAAATAAGAAAACCCTTTTATTTTGCAGGCTTACAAAGTGTTAAACCTTAAGCACACAAGCGCTGAATGCAGCTTAAAAAACAACAACTTAGCACTTGCACTCATTGCCTTCTGGTGGCACAAGTATCAATTTGTAGAAACTGTTACTTTCCTTTCCTGCAGATTGTTCTCAGCGGCACATTTATCTTCCAAACTTACTTTTCTTGCTGCCGTGCAGCACAAGTCAAACAGAATCTGCAGGTCTATGACACTGCAAGACTTAAATTGCTGGTGGTGCAGCTCTAGGTGATCATGGTTCCAGGTGCTTTCCATTAATGATGCTGTGTCCTTGATATGCTTTTTGTTGTTGAGCTATTGAATTTTTCATCTAGTGGCCTATGTGTCTTTGCAAATGGAATCTATCCTTACAGCCTTCAGGTATCAGTAGTTCATAAAGACATATATATATATATATAATCATCAGTGCAGGAGAGAGCCAGGAATCATATTAGAAAATAAAATATCCTGTTTACAGAATGCATGGTGTATGTCACTGTGATTCTTTGAGCCTGACTTTGATCCCTCAGTCTCTCACATTCACAGCAGTGATGAGACACCTGCCAATCAAGAAAACAGCGTTTGGTGTTTTAAGCCCCCAACCTTGCCTTCCAGGCAGCGCGGCAGTGGTTATGTTTAGGGTTAGTGTTTGTTGCCTGGAAGGCGACTTTGGAGGCTTAAAACACCATCGAGCCAAGAAAACATGCCCTTAAATGTGATTATTTTTAACTCCACAAAAACACTCCCATTGGAGGAGGTGAAGTTAACTACTCATACTCTCAGAACATGTGGTGTAGACACAGTGGTTGCCCCGAACAGTACTACTATGTAAATTTCCTGAAAATAAGGGCCGTCCTAATGAATTTTTAAAAATGTCACTATGCTTAAAGCTTTAAATGTGAAAAAAGAAGTAGCTCTCATGGGTAAAAACAAAACAAAAAAACAATGCACACCTTGTGTAATTGCCAAATTGATTGACAAGCCATTCAGTATATTATTAGTGTTATTATATATTAACACTGCAAAGAGGACGGTAGTTAAGTGAACTGTAAAAAACTAGCGTAGAGCTTTTACTCGTCCTGCAGCATCCTCATGCAAGCTGTAGCATCAGCTACCTGGTTCACAGCTTTCAATCACTGTCATAAACTTGTTTTATGTACGAAATGTGAACATGGCTCTTATCAGGATTGTCACGTTCAAATTCCAGCTTATCTTGAGACAGCACTGGTTTCTGTGTGTTTATCTGTAACGTTTTGGGTTTCTATTTGCTTTCAAGATGAAGGAGCTCTGGTGAGAGCAGCACAGAACCTCGGCTTTGTGTTTTCTGGTAGAACCCCGGACAGCGTCATAGTGGAAATGGTAAGTTGGACATGACAACTTAAATGAAAGGCATGCAAGATTGTACTGATGGATAGATCCACTTACTCTTTAATATGAGTATCATGATAGACCTCAAACAAGAAAAAAAAAAAGACTGACAAGTGATACTAACCACAAGGGTATTGGCTTAATCCAAGTGAAGAGGGTTTTTTTCTGTCATTAATGAATTAAACAAATTGTAATTTCTTCACCAGTTCATAAGCTGTGGAATATCTACACCGTTTCCCATGTAGCTGCAGACATACTGTAAAAAGACTAATGTGTAATGAAGAGAGACACAATATTCTGATGTTCCATGCTTAACAACATGATATTTCTTTCATTCTACAGTGGGTTTAAGGTTATTTATTAAAGGAATAGTTTAAAAGTTTGGCAAATAGACTTCTTTGCTTTCTTACCGAGAGTCAGATAATAAGATTGATGCCACTCTCTTGTCTGTGTAACTACAAAGCTACAGCCAGCAGCTGGTTTGCTTAGCATAAAGACTGTAAACAGGGGGAAACACCTGGCCAAGAAATAGTCGGCACATAACCCCCCCAGTAAAACAGTGAATTGGTGTATATTAAGAAATAGAGAAAGTAAAATAAAGAAGTAATAAGAGGTTGTTTTTTTTTCTTTTTTGCTCAGATGTTCCATTGCAGACCTTGAACTAAAACCAATATGCATAACACATGAAGATAACTCAGCTTTTTGTATTCCTATGGGCCACAGAAATGGAAAATGATGAACATTACACGTGATTAAATCCTGAGCTGATGCAGTGTGTCCTGTCCAAAGCTCAGGTCACTCATCCAGTTGTTCTCTTAATTGGCTAACCTGATGATTGCACTCAAGAGGCAGAGGCAGAAAGGCCAAAACCATTTTCAAATAATTTTTTCTTCTGCTGAGAACATCTTGTCTCCAAGACGTTTGTCCGATTTCTTAACCTTTATTAGGCCTTTTAAAGCTCTCAGCATCTATTTAATCACTCTGTCTTGTACCTTGCGGTCTCTACAATTAAGGAAGTTAATTGAATTCTACCTTGTTATTCTCCCTACATCAGCTCAGTGCAGGCAACTGATAAACACATTTAATGTGCTATTAAGGCTGATTTGAGTAGGGTGGCTTGTGCTACTTGAGATAAGTTGTCTCAGAAGAAGACTGAGGTTGAGATATGTTCTTTTGGAGTGTGTTCATTTGTCTGTCTTTGGATTTAGCCTGGAACAGAGGAGCGATACGAACTACTTCATGTGCTGGAGTTTACAAGGTAAACTACAGATTATTAATACATTATACTCTTCATTAGTTATTATTTGTACAACTGCCGTACACTGTTATTTGTTGTCCATTGGTCTACATGCTTATTGTATTTGCTTTATGAACCTAAAAAGAATTGCATGGTATCAGAGTTTATCATCTTCCTTTTGCCCTAATTATTTGTACTAATTAATTGTGTGACCTAAGTGTGATATCTTGTTACCAACTCTGTGATTTCTATTTTCAGGAGACTTATGCTAGGTCAAACCGTACTTGATAATTTGCTATAGTGGCTGTAACACCTTATAATGTGAATTATCTTATTTGCTTTCTCCCCTTATTCCACCTTTGTCTCGCTTTCTTGCCTTTTTCTCTCACAGCACGAGGAAGAGGATGTCAGTCATCATGCGCACCCCATCTGGGAAGATCCGCCTCTACTGCAAAGGAGCTGTGAGTGTCTGTCTCTCTCCATGGCAACGCATGACAGCCCATCGCACACACACACACACACACACACTCTAGTGTTGAACACTCTTCGCCCCTTATTGCTGCTTGCTATTATCAGGAAATCTTTTCAATGAGCAGAAGCAAGATCACCATATTTCACACCTGGGTATCTCTGCAAAATAAAGGTTATACAAATACATTCAGTATGGGGTTTTGATTCACTTGGTCTTAATGTGTATTTTCATTTGGCACAATTTTTATTTTGTGATCTCAACAAGGACAATGCTAAATGCATAAAAAGCCATTACTATTACTTATGTTTAATTTTTGTTTGAAGCTAAACTCTTTAATGAGTTGATGGTTTTTAATGTTATTAAAAGACTATTACAGGATCCAGATACATTTGTTGTGAATTAATTCATTCTCCTGTAACTGCCTTTTTAAAGATTATTTCAGAACAAAAAGATTTTGGGGCGAATCTGAGTAGAAACAGAAAGGGCAACAGAAACTGCTATATTCAACCCGATAACACTCATTTGTGCAGTAGCCTGAGTTCAGGAGGTTCCTTTCATTCCACTCTGGGTGTCAATAACCAATACGTGTTTGTTTACCTTCAGGACACAGTGATCTATGACCGCCTGGCAGACAGCTCTAGGTACAAAGAGATCACATTGAAGCACTTGGAACAGTTTGCCACTGAGGGTGAGTGGGCAAACATCGCCCCCTGTCTGCCAAAAGTCAAACATCTCTTAGGATGCTTCTAATGTACACAGTATGCACCCTACATTTCTGTCTGGTCGTTATCACCACTTGATCATCAGCTGCAGCAGAATAAGTAGTTTTCTTTCCCTTAGAGGTTATCCTCATTTGTCATTACCTGATGAACAGTAAATCCTAATATGAGTATGCTGAAGCATTGTTAATCTAACGCAGTGATGCTGAAAGAAACTGCATCAGAGACTCTCCCTTTTGTTCTGTGTTCATACTGCCCCCTTGTGAGACACAAGCAAAATGATGTCATTGGGAATATTTGATGCAGGCTAAATATAGCATTCAGGACAGATTGTGAAGATCTTCAGTCACTCTAACTTGGAGAGGCCTAAATAAAATATAACTCCCTTTATCACACTGACAAGAAGAATGAACTATTATTAACTACATATTTTATCTTTTCCTAGTTTAATTTGCATTGAACAGAAAATCTATAATGCTCAATTCTATTCAGATATTTGGACTTTTAACCACAAACACAATCACTGATACAATACACTGCACAGACATTATATGCATGTTATTTAAATACAGGTAAAACTGTGTCAGAACTTGTATTTATCCTGCTTGGAATACAAGGCATATGTAAAGCAAGTGCCTAGATGGGTGGGATTTGCTGCATTAGCATAGTATCAAGTAAGTAATTATGTTAGCTGTTGGCGAAATAAATGATATCATAGTGTGCATAGACGACTAATTGCCACCTGTTATACCTGGCTAGATGTTGATAAATCACCCTAAAAATAATATAAAATGCCATAAGATGTCAACATGGCAAGAAAAAGTATAGAAAAGCTCAAGAAGTCATGTCAAATGGTAAGAAGTGTGGATGTTTTGACCCAGGTGTTGTGATGCTGCTTTCCTCTTCCAGGCCTACGCACTCTGTGCTTTGCAGCGACAGACGTCAGTGAGTCGTCCTATCAGCAGTGGCTGGAGATCTACCGCAGAGCCTGCACCTCCCTGCAGAACAGATCCCTGAAACTGGAGGAGAGCTACGAACTGATAGAAAAGGTTTGCAAAGTGAACAACTGATATGTTTGTGTGGTGTCAGTTCCTGACGCCATGACTTCCTGTTATGTTCCCTCAACTAGTCCTGCCATTACACATTTAATTGTGAAATGGAAGTAAGAGGCTTATGGGGTCAGTGCAATCACACCTGGAAAGGTTAAAAAATGGTGTGTTTTTGTGAGAGAGATTCAAGGGTTCACCAGCAGGTAGAATGGGTTTTCTGTGAGGTGGGTCTATGTGGAAGCGCTAGCCAAACACAGGAAGCCACGCTCGTAAATCAACCACTTGGCACGTTCTTCAAGGCTACCCAAAACAAATGGAGGCAATCAATCATGAAATAAACATAAAAGCTTTCCGAGAGGAAAATGTAATATACGTTGCTTAATGGGCAGAGTGCGGCACTGATGCGGCCAGGGTTTGGTGTTTATTGCTCCTCAGGGCCACCCATATTTTGAAATGCACACGATGACGCCACATGGGGGCACAATGGAGTTGCAGTTAAAATTTAAAACCCGGAGACATTCCAACATCATCGGAAGTTACTCCTTCATTATCTCACCAACTAAATGCTACATGTGCATATAATTCAGCCTCGATAGGAAAAAGTTAATAATAAAAACCTTACCATTCCTTTGTCATTATTTTTTGTATTGAGAGGATGTTGTACTTCTTTGATACATAATCCTCACTCATTATTATTCTCTTTGATTGTTTTCCATTACATGACTTTTACGGTACTGTGCTTTTGAAAATAGTTCATTGGTAGAATCGTATGATTCGCTGAATCATTCTTCGAGTTTCCTAACCTCATATTACTACAGTATGTTTCAGAGTGTGTACATATAACAGTAAACTGCTTCAGTCTTTTATCATTAACTTTACTGATTGGTTTAAGCTTAAATTGATTATTTATGAACTACTTGTACTTTAGCTCAGCCAGGACAGAATTTTCCAGGAAGACAATCAGGAGGCCAGTGTTCAATGCAACAAATAGAAACTGCCAGTCTTGTGGTCTCCCACACTGCAGTTTGCTAAGTTAAAACTTCTGTTCTTTAACATAAGGATCAGAGTAGGAAAGTACTGACTCTCCACAGTGACTGATGAATTCAGAAGTGTACAGTCCCTTTAGATTATGGTTTATTCACTAACACCAGACAGCATCTACCAGCTTATGGCTATTCACTGGTTATTATGGTCCCACCCTAGCTTAGGGGTTGAAATCCTGATCCAAGTTGTTCTTGTATCATAATCCACATAAGGCTTTTAACAAAAACCACAGGAACATAAGAACAATTCACATCAAACAGGCAAATGAGGACTCATCAGCTATAGTCATGTTCTTCCCCAGGCACAGTTTTCTGTGCTGTGTGGTTTAAAATGATTAGAGAGGACAGAGCTACAGATGTATAGGCAGCAGGTCTCAGGTCGCAACTTAAAGCGCAACTCTCGCCAAAATGCAACCTAGGGTCTTTTTGGGAATGTACCCGAGTCAAAGTTTCATTTAAAAGCATATTTAGGACGGAAGCGGCACTTTTAAGATTTACCGTATTTTCGTTTTTCGGTCAAATGGCCTTTTGAATGGGAGTGCTAGGGGCACTTTTATGCTAGCCTCAAAATAGCTGTTTTTTAAAACACTAAGAAGGCTCGACACAACATGAAACTTTGCTCGAAGTATCACCAGGGTCTCTACACCTTAACGAAAGCATTGACAACATTGTTTGTGTACCCAGAGTTTACTAAAAAAAAAAAAAAAGAGAGGTTTTGAACAACTCACCGTGGCTCTTGTTGTTTCCGGCCGCTACCACCTCGGCAGTCAAAACGAGTCAATATCAAAACAAGTAGCCACAGATTTAGTATATCCCTTGTGCACCGGTGTAGTTAAGGTGTAGAGCCCCTGGTCATACTTGGAGCAAAGTTTCATGTTGTGTCGAGCCTTCTTAGTGTTTTAAAAATAGCTATTTTGAGGCTAGCATAAAAGTGCCCCTATTAATCCCATTCAAAAGGCCATTTGACCGAAAAACGAAAATACGGTACATCTTAAAAGTGGCGCTTCCGTCCTAAATATGCTTTTAAACGAAAGTTTGACTCGGGTACATTCACAAAAAGACCCTAGGTTGCATTTTGGCGAGAGTTACGCTTTAAAGAGCTTCCCCTGCCTTTCCTCTTCTGCTGGCTCTTGTCTCCCCTCTACCCCGGGGTCTTGTCAAATCTTTGGCCCCATGATGGGCCCATATGAGCCCACAACCAGCCACAAAGAACCACCAAGGTTTCTGGGAAAAACACCAAGAGTATTTTGTGGGTTGTTTTTGTGTGGGAGAGATCGTGTCTACAGAGGCACAGTAACTGATCCAAAAACCTCTTAAGCCTGTCATGGTTTTTCTGGGTGATAAACAAGAGCAGCTGATGTAGGGAAAAACACGACTGAGTGAGTGACACAATCCTAGCTCACATGTTTCTCTGACACATGACGTTTTAAAGGCCTTCCTCTGTTATGACCGCCACTTACTGGCTTTTTTTAAAGACTTTTTTTTTCTTCTGTCTTTTACTCATTTCTGGTGTAGAACCTCCAGCTCCTGGGGGCAACAGCGATAGAGGACAAGCTCCAGGATAAGGTGCCCGAGACCATTGAGACTCTAATGAAGGCGGACATCAAGATCTGGATCCTGACAGGGGACAAACAGGAAACAGCCATTAACATTGGTAAGAGCCAGACGCACATCCATAAAGTTGGGAGACTCACAAGATATCTGAACTTTTATTCTCTAGTATAGGTCAAGGTACAAAACCACTGGATCCTATATTTCCCATAATACAACTCAATTGCATAATCATTAGACCCCTCCTGCCTCCTAAATGTCCACTTATTTAAAACCCCACATCTCCAGCTGGTAATGTAGGCTTTCTGTTACAAAATTAAATCTCATAGCTAAACAGAGATTTAGTCCTTGTGGTCAGTAAACTGAACTTCATGTGTAAAATTGGTGGAGTGCCCCTTTAATGTAGAGAGGTGCCCCTATAATGGAAAATAATTTACATTAAGGACTGTTGCACCCACATAATCCAATTAATATTTGTGCAGCATGCCCTGCTTGTTTACTTGGTCTCAAACCAAATGGAAAGTCACTGGTGAACCTGGTCTGTGTTGTGATAGATTGCTCCAGTCAGTCCTGGGGTCATTCTTCACCCAGCAAGACAAACTACTGACTGACTGAATGCTTCTCTGTCACACATATCTAGCAAAAGCATCTGTCGTAGAATGCTAGATGATGTATGAGCACACTGCACTGACATGAAATAAATAACATGCATATGAACACAAGGAGGCAGCTCTCACGTATCTGGCTCCCCCAGAGGTTTTAGCCTTGCTGATGTTATCAGGAATGTGAATGACTAACTCTAGTCCAGCTGGTCCAGTTCAGTTTCCTTAATTGGCACTGGTATTACAGCTCTTAGATGTGGCTAACTACTACAAACGGATCTACCTTGAATGCAGCCAACATTTAAACACGGAGTCCAGAAAAGTAGATATGAAAAGTACCTCCATTTGTGGCTATACCTACCACTGTGGCCTGACTGAATCAGCCCTTTGTGCCCACCGTGCCCAGATGTGACGGAGCTCTGCAGAAGCATATGCTCACTAGAAGTATTTTTACAGGTCCACCGTTTGACTAAGTTGCTCTGTAAAATCTCTGCTCAATATTGACTTTGTTTTTTACTATTTTCCTCACTGAAAGACGATCCCCATTGCCAGGGTTAATGGTGCACATTTTGCCACATTTGACTGGTGAATCACATTTAGATTTTTTCTGTTTCGAGGTGGCCTGAACCACCCAAATGCCACTCTTGGCACAGGATATTGGGCCAAAATGCAGTGGAGTTTACTTATTTTTGTATTGATATTGAAGCATGGCAGATCTGTTTGATCTGAAGCTGTAAAGACTGTCATTGTTTCAGTTTGTCTCTAATCCTGAACTATCATGACAGTAACTACTCTGACACTGTGTGTCTGGCTGTCTGAGGAAAGAGCCATGTTTGCTCTGGGACACGCTCCCAGTGCTGTGAGTTGTTTGTTGAGGGGAATTAAACGTACCATATGTAATGAAGGGAAAGTGCCCGCTCTTCAGCTAGTTGGGAAACACTACTTACTTTTATGAAGGGATTACAGATGAGAAGCACATTAACATTGCTGTGTTAAATTTGGCCAGAGGGTGCATCATCCCCTTCAGCAGAGAGACACACAACCCCTTATCTTCTTTCACAAATATGCTTTCCCACCTGCTTTACCATGTGAAGTCATTATTTTCAGGTCCCCATTCTTTCTTCCTCCCAAAATTGTGACTTTCCTCTGTAGGTAAACATTGTATAATATATATTAAAAAAAAAAGACTGTTTGTCAATTTGCTCAAACTTTGACTACATTCTGACAGTAGTTCATAATATAATCTGTGAAAAAATCATGTTCCTCTGCCTCCTCCTCGTGCTCCTAATGGCATTTTCCAAGATTCCACAGTACCCGAAGAAAAACAACCAATCAGAGCCGAGAAGTGTAACTCAGTGTCAATCACTGCTGCTGAACTCTGATCTAACTGTTAAACTATGCACCGCTGATCAAATATGAATCAAGATTTTGTTACCGCATTGCCTATTTCTCGCCTCAAATATTTTCAGAAACACATTTTAGTGTACTGTTTAGCTGTAAAAAAGAGAGTGCAGCAAAACACATTCTTGATAGTATAGTGACAGTTTGAAGAAATATGACAAAAAGTTGCTTTTTTTAAATAAAAGTTCCCTACTGAACCTTTTATTTGTTGCTGCAGTTGCAACATTTGAGATGACTGTGACTCGAGTGTCCCTGTTACACATTCCTCAAGTCCTTTGGGAGCAGTGTTTAGTTCCGTTGAGATGGAGAAAGGCCAGCAATTCAACTTTCTCTGGTGAAATAAAAAAAGGGCAGTTTGGCCACAGTCAAATGAGCTTAAGGTAAACACATTAAGCGGAAGGACTGTGGCAGGAACTGACAAGGGGGAAGGGAGTAGAGACAGTGTTGAGATGGGGAGACATTTTCCTCACATTGGCACATTTTTTGACATTTGCACCTTTGCACTTAAGAAAACAATCCGCCAGACCCAGACCCCAACACTGTTTGGTTTTGACTCCGGAGGTGAAACCCTCTCATTTCCTCATGCAAGGCCCCATCTGCGTGTACTGTGTGCGCATTATTGTGTTTGACTGTGTGTTTTTGTGTGTTTTGTGCAATCTTATCTCAGTTTCACTCACAGAAAATGCCACCCATGTATTCACAAGACATGGGCTTTGTGGTAATCCCCTTAAAGAAACTAAAATGTCTTTCCAGACAGAAGCAAAGTGTTGAAGCCCACAAATATGCATGTGGTTATGCCACAGATGGCAGCCCTTTCATACAGCCACGGTTTTGAACTGAAGTCTTCAGTCTTTGGTTCATTAAACATTTTTGTTTTCCCCAATGGGAGGCTCCCTCTACCACCTTGCTGGTGATCCTGAGCATCTGTCCCAGCCAAGAGCTGAGGGGAACGCTCCCCAGGGAGCCATGTTGGCTAACTCAGAGTTGTAACTGCCTATTGAAACAGGAAACTGACAAACTCTTATAAACCAAACTCATTAGTCATGTCCCGAGACACTGGCTCTGAGCTGCAACATTTTAATTGGTGTCCCTTAAAATGTTTTGCTACAAAATGTGGTGTCCCTTATTTGACTCATTTTTTTCTTCTTTTCATTTTTTTTTTGTTTTATTTATTTAATGTGTGTGTGTGTGTGTGTGTGTGTGTGTGTGTGTGTGTGTGTGTGTGTGTGTGTGTGTGTGTGTGTGTGTGTGTGTGTGTGTGTGTGTGTGTGTGTGTGTGTGTGTGTGCGTTTGAGCCCCAGTCAGATCAGTTGTAAAACTAAAGGGGGAAATTAAATCTAAGGTACACTACAATTTGATTTAATTCATTTAAAATATTTCCTGCCTACATACGTGCATACTTTCCAGTCTTTTTAAGTCTTCTAAATGTGCTTAATGAAACATAATATAATCTTCTTGTTTTTCTGTTTTATCATAGGACATTCCTGCAAACTACTGACCAAGAACATGGGCATGCTTGTGATCAATGAAGACACTCTTGATGTGAGTATTTAGCATTCTGCATATCCACAAATTAACGTCCTTGCATACAGAAGCCAAAACCTCACCAAAGCACATAAAGATCATCATTGCTTTACAAAATATTATACTGAGACTTTTGCTTCTTCTAATCTACACATAACTCTTCTTTTTTTTGGGATCAGTCATTCAATTTATTCCTAATTTAATTTATCCATTCCATTGCTAAAAACCTAATTGCCATTTGCCTTATGCATCTTCCAGCATTTTCAAAACAGCTGACTATCAATACAAACCCGCTATCGATCAATCTTTATCTGTGTTTGCTACATTAGCAAGGATGCATCAGAGGTCAAAACTAACAATGACTCAATACAAATGTCATTTACGATTGATTTATGATATTGTTTTGGCAGATTGTAATCCAAATAAAGAATGTTATACTAAATTGACAAAACACTTGGCACCTATAATATACAGTAGTTTTAGTTGTTCAGTACCGGTAGTTGTGATCTTGAGGGTAAAATCATGACATCATTAGGATGTCCTTGAGTAAAATAATCCCCTGATCTCATCACTCAATCTCTGTGAAAAAGCTGTCTCGACCTGAAAGGATGAGGCCACAGGGAGCCTTCCACACACACAGCCAACACACATCCCAAATCTGCCTTTAACATCTTTAAGACACCTAGCAGAGAAGTCTGTTGACCCCCCGGCAGGAGAGCCTTGTCTGTTGTTTCTGAGATTGAAAAGGGCAAGTCCCTGCACTTCCAGCAGGAGTAAGGTAAGCAGAGGAGCCACAGATGGAGGAGAAACTTGACTGGGTTTAGTGTGTCGGACAACAGGGGAATGGTGAGAAGAAGTGGGGAAGGGACGGGGAAGCAGCAGGAGGGTGTTTGGGGGTGATGACGGACGGCCTTCACTCTGTCAGCCAGTCGTTAAGCGTGATAAATGAAGCTGAGGTAGAAATGTGGGGTCGGTGCATTCATAAAGCATGCGGACCAGCGCTTTGAAATGTCAGCTCTCATTCTCCTGTGGTTGAACAGATGCTTACATAAGGCAGTTTGTTAAAGTGCAAAGGGAGAAACCTCTCCACCAAGACTGAGGAGGCCCAGTGAACGGAGGACTGGGCTCTTGTGCTGTGAAAGAATGTCTTTCCTCTTTTGCTGTGTTTAGAAATGCTTATCAAAGGGAGGCCAAAGTTTTAGACATCTTCTCTACTTAATCTTACTACAACTGAAATTCCCAGATGCATTATTAGGTCATTTTCAACAGCCTGGTCTTCCAGTCAAGCGTGTTTAATCATACGAAGAGCTAACTGCACTTATTAAGCATTAGTATCTTAATCTTAAATGAAGTACAGTCACAGATAAATTGGGCTTATTATTTTAATTTTTTTGAAAAAAAAAAAAGAAAAAAGAAAAAAAGAAGCTTGTTTGTCTGTGTTTTGATTATAAAAAAAAACGGAGAAAAACACTCAATAAAAAAATTAAACATCCCCTTTGAGGGTGGCTTCAAGTCTGAGACAGATGATGACATTACATCCATACAAATGTCCAGATTCCACATCGTGAATGTCACGTCCTGTTGGCTGTATCACTCAAGAGCTGTATCAACAATAGAGCTCAGTCTTTATGGGAAGCTCTTGTAGATTTCTGAATGGACAGCATAAACCCATTCCAAAGCCAAACACTAGCTAGTCACATAGGCTAAACTGGTCATTATAGCCATAACAAAGAGGCTTTAGGAGGAGACATGTAGCATTAGTGCTAAAATTCCTCAGTGGAAATTAGGGGGGAAATGGCTGCCCTACTTGACGAAATGAACTTTGCTTATCACGCTATGTGATGAATAGATTGTGCCCCAAACAAAGTGAATTCTTTCTCATACATATGCTATACTGGCTTATGCAAAGCACACACATGCACTTACACTTACACTTTGAGATGTCATCTAAAATCACTCTGTTAACTTACTGGGATTGAAAGGATTTAATTTTTTCCTCTGCGATTGAATATAGATATCACAACCTGACCTGTGCTTTTCCTTCTCTCTCTCTCTCGGTCTCACACACACACACACACACACACACACACACACACACACACACACACACACACACACACACACACACACACACACACACACACACACACACACACACACACACACACACACACACACACAAGCAAGCCTGCCCACTGCTCACCATCTCTTGCTGTTTTACAGACCCCATCAGGGATGGTTAAGTCCTCGCAGCTGCTTTCTGCTTGTATCCTCTTGCTCAGTTTCTCTCTTCTGTTAATCCATCATCTCTTTCTGTGCGTGTCTCTCACTCTCCTTCTCTCGCTTTGTGAAACGTAAAGCCCCTTTCTCCAAATATTTCCTTTAAGCTGGGGTTTCAGAGTTTTGTTATGCCAAGCGAACGTTGCCTGGTCCCCCTGGTACAATCTGACTGCTTTGACATATCTGACCTCAACACCAGGCCGGACCCCTCCCTCCCTCAGTTCTGCTAATGGCCACCATTTTTTAATGATTATAGTTGTTTGAACATCTGCATGGCACATTAGGTTTGATGCCGTGCATTATATCATTGCTTTGTTTCTGCCCATTTAAAACTGTCTTTACAGTCATTTAACAGTTTGCACAGCACCATAAGGGATATAATTGTGTTGCAAGAAGTGCTTCTATTATATTTTTGTACTTTTGAAGCCAGGTAATTTATAAAGAAAATGTCATTTATTATTATTATTATTATTATTATTATTATTATTATTATTATTATTATTATTATTATTATTATTATTATTATATTCTTTTATTGAAAATACACATGTATTATCTACCTGTCACTGAGAAAGTGGTTACACACAGTATTTCCTAATGACTTCACCATCTGTGTGGAAGATGATGATGAATGATGAATACAATGATGATCTCACCACTTCATCCATCCAGTCCACATGTCCGTATACCAGGACAGTAAATCCTCTTGTCAGTCTCATATTTATGGCTTTTAATTATCACTCATCATCAAAGCTGTATATACTGTATAAGCAAACGTGATCCATTCTCAGAACTCGTCTTGTGTTATCACCTCATAGCGAAGGTCTGAGTGTAATAAGCATGGGAAACACGATAAATATCTAAAATATCAAGAGCAGCTGCTCTGTAGCAGTTTGGAATTAGCAAGAAGAGTGGACAGATCTGTGTCATCTATTTAACTCTAATTTGAATTAGATTAGATTAGATAGACTTTTGATCCCAAATTGGGAAATGTCAGTGCTACAGCAGCAACACATCAGACATACAGCACACATAAAGAATATACAATGAATAATAAATAGGATATAATACTAGAACAGATATTCAAAAAATAGTGTGGTTCAAATGGAAATGAAAAATGTTACAACTAACAAAAACATTTGACAGTTTATTTTTTCCAAAAAGCCTGGATAACAGTTGGTATTATAATAACCTTACTGACTTATACATTAATTAATCATAATCAGCTTGCACAGTAGATTCTTCCAAACCAATCCACCCGGGCAAAACAACTTACACTATCTAATAACAGTGCATTTCTCCTCTAGTGACTTTAACACTATAGGATTGAAATTATATTGACTAATTGCACTAATTAAACTCACATTAATTACATGTTTTTCATCACACAGAGAACAAGGGACGCGCTCAGCCACCACTGTGGAATGCTGGGAGATGCCCTCTACAAGGAGAACGACTTTGCTCTCATTATTGACGGGAAGACTCTCAAATACGCCCTCGCATTCGGAGTGCGACAGTACTTCCTAGACCTCGCCCTGTCCTGTAAAGCTGTCATATGCTGCAGGTAAGATTTACTCCTGAAACAATAAAATAAAACCGAGACAATAAATTCCACTGACCGAAATGAAAGTAGGTGTTCTTACTGCAAAGACTTTACGTACCGAGTCTGTTTCTGCTTTTGAAAAACACTACTCAAAATGTATGTTTAAATACTATACAGTACTGGATTCATTAATCCACATTAATGCAGCGGATCAAAACCGTATATGGATATAGAGATGGAAAATTCTTAAACTTAAGGCTTTTTACTATGTCATAAAATTGCGTATTTTTGTCTGATCAATAGCCCTAAACCCAAAGATGATTTTACAATCATATAAAACTGAGAAATGGAGCAAAGCTGAAAGTAAGTAATGTTGGGCATTTTTTCTTTAAAATGACTTAAATTCAATTAAAAGCTCTGTGGTTGAACAACTAAGTAGTATGTCTTTGCCACAAAGGTCATTGAGTATTTCATAGCAGCAGTTTAAAAAGTGTGATAGTTATAAATTTAAATGGCAACTTTCAACATTATGCAGGTACACTGTTGACCTGCCCAGGCCACATAAATAATAGGAAGTACTTAAGTACTCAAGCAACCATGACGGGGTCTGGGGCCAGAAATCAGCACCACGTTTTCAGAACAGCAAACCTTATGACTCGTTACGTCAGATTTTTATTTATTTTTCCTTAAACTCTATCTGCCTTTACCTTGTGCACACTCTGTGGGCACTAAGAGACACCAGGAGATGAATGAGGCCTCATAAACCACGGAGAACATAAACATTAACAATTTCACAGCTTTAGATAGCTAGCCATTTACGACATTATCTCTGGAGACTCTCTGTACTGTACACTACCCCCAAACCTCTGGTGCACTAAGACGACGCTCCTGTGTGGGAGGCTACAGACTTTGCTGTCAGTGAGGGCATACAGTTTAGTTTGAAGTTTTGTAAAGGAAGAGTAATGAGATGTGTCCCAACCATCACCTAATGATTGGCTCTACTTAATGGGCCTAGTAAAAAAGGTCTTACAGGGTCTCGAGAAAAAGCAGTAAAAAGGGGAAATGCATCTCCCAAAATATAACAAGTAGCCTTTATAGCAGTAGTGCCCAGAGCCCCATACAGTCCTCGTCACTGCCAACTTTGCTGTTGGTATAAATCATTACAACAGTATAGAGTAGATTTAAAGTGTTTTTTTGACACTGATCAGCAGAAAGGGGAACTTTAATGTCAAAGTGAAAACAGATCTCTATTAAGTGACCTGAAATTTATTATAAAATGCAAAATAAATGCACAAATATTCATCCCCTGTAACAGGACACGTAAATCATCACTGGTACAGCCGATAATAATTAGTTAAAGCTTTAGTGCATAGTTTCTGCCACCCCCATGAGGAATTCTAAGTAATGACAACAAAACTGTCGCCGCAGCCACATGATACAAGCCTTCCGTGACATGACTTTTTGTGATTCTTAAAGAAATATTCTGCACAAAATGCCCCTGTTTATTTTTAGGGTGTTCACACAGTTTGGCACGCCTCAACCTACAATTCTACAAAGTGAAGGAAGAGCTTTGGGTTTTGCCAAGTGCTGATCTCAAGAATGAATATTATTTTATGCACACCACAATTATACTGCCCAATTTTGGGGAAGTAGGAAATAGAATTTCCTGGACAATACGTTCCTGTGTAATATGTACTGTATAATTTGACATCTACTCTTCTTATAATGTATGTCTTGCCTTATCCTTTGCACTGCATACTGTATGCCTCACTGTTGTAGCACTAATTTTACCACGACTGATTTTACCACATTAATAGCACTTGCTGATTACCACAAATCAATATCTAGTTTCATTAAATACACATTGTGTAATATTCCCTGTGCTACTCCTCCCTTTTTAGAGTATCTCCTCTTCAGAAGTCAGAGGTGGTGGAGATGGTAAAGAAACAGGTGAAGGTGATCACGCTGGCCATTGGTGATGGTGCTAACGACGTGGGAATGATCCAGACAGCTCACGTCGGTGTGGGAATCTCCGGCAACGAGGGTCTGCAAGCTGCAAACTCCTCTGACTACTCTATTGCCCAGGTGTGCACAATGGCAGGGGCTTACACTAAGTTAGAAAAACACAACATATTAAGTTAAAGTATGTTGTTCTCTCATTAGGAGTCGGAGATGGAAGACATAGGTATCTAAAGTGGGAACTTTACCAGTTATTGTTTATATTAAAATGCCTAAATTATTATTTGTAGAGTAACTTTGACAGCTTTGCTGAAGGTATCAGGCAGTCAGAGAGGGTCAGAAAAAAAGTATGCCAATGCATGATTGATTAGCTGCTTAACTGCTAATAATATTCAGACTAGATTAACAGAAGACGGTCTTTACGACTCAATACAGTAGAGCTAAACAACGTAAAATTTTGGAACAAAAATATTTGAACATTGACACCCTGAAGTTAAATTATGTACATAAAATAAAAATAAGACTAGAAGACCAGATTTTACACTTTGGCAGTGTTAAAACATGATTTTAACTTGATAAAAAATATGTTTTCTTCTAAGCTGCAGGTGCATGTCTTCAATTTGGCAGCAATGCACATATCCATGCCCGGCCATTTCTATCTTCTAAAAGTCAGATTCCACAAATTGTCAGTACTGTCATTGTTGTCTCAAGTGTAATACGTGTTAGTGATAGCTTGGCACATTGTTCCCAGTAACAATAGGTCATTACTTATACAGTGGAGTAGTAACCCCTGTTAAACAAGCATCTGGGTGACACCCAACTCCCAACATAACCATACAGAAACAGATCCCGGCAGAATGCTACTTCTTAAATACATTCTTACATCCTAGTAACCAGTTTGTCTGAAACTCTGCAGCGATATGTGATACCCATAAGCAACAAAAGCCATGGAGTTCCTGTGTCATGGTTCTGTTTCTACACAGCATGCCACTCAGTACATCATGTTTCTATTACAGCCACGGGGCTTGAGAGAATAGGAAACCAGTAGCTGACTAAAACACAGTACGCTCTCTGTGCTTCAGTATGCAATTACCATTCAAGAGACTTGGATTTGTCTTAAGTGCCCCCATCAATCGGCATGACATGTAAAAGTGCATGTCTTTCAATGACAGGTGGCCTCATAGAATCCATTTAGGTTGTGTCCCAGCATCAAATTAAATTACACCTCCAGACTTCCAGTGGTGTTTTCCATATATTGGCGTAACGGTACATTAAGTGTAATTTGCAGTCTGCAAACTGAAATCAATCCTTGGAAGTTGTGTAACTTGTTTTTCTATTCCTATACATGATTTATATTTGCGTTTGAGAGTATCAGATGAGCTCCTTGCTGCTGTAGATTGTTAGGGAGCTAGTTCCTAAGATTTAATACTTGAAAGCTCAGTGTTATCTGTTGAAGCAAGTGGAGAGTGAAGAGGCTTTGGGCCGAGGCACCTCTGCTCTTCATCTGTCATCAGCTCAGGTTTGTGTTAACTGATGTTTGATCCGACCATTCGAGGGGTCAGACAAACTGGGGGCTGCCACTGTGTTGTCATTTCACCAACGAATACTTTGGTAATGCTGAAAGACAAGAAGGCCTTCAAATAAACAAAAGTGTGTTTCATTCTACTCATCATACCTCCTACTATAGTTTCTGAGACATTTTAAGAACTTTTCATTTTGTTAGAGGCAAGACAAGGCAAGAGTAGATTGTCTGCTTCGTTTTAGTCATTTACTGGCAACTAAGATTAAACAATTGCCTCGAACTTCTGCTCCAATATAATCACACTTATCAGTCAGAAATTGCACTGAAATTGCAAGTTCATAACAGTCCCTAAATAATGGTATAATTATAAAGCAGGTTAACTATTATGCTGAGTCCTTGGAGACCAATACCCCCATATGAACTCCTTCATTTTTATCAACTAAACTCTTGATATTACAATCTTTAACTCAACATTTCTGGAATGTGTTAGTGACAGTCTTTGGCTTCAATGTCTCATCAGTCCTCTCTGCTGGGGGATGACAAAACACTGCTGCTTTCTTTAATCTTGAAGTTCCTGTAACTGCTTCAGTGTTTCAGCACTGATCTCTGATTATGAGGAACCATCAGACAGTGTACTTTACACAGACGTTTGCTATTCATTCATTTTGCCGTTTTCCTCCATTTCCTCCCCTCCCACACAGTTCAAATACTTGAAGAATCTGCTGCTTGTCCACGGAGCCTGGAATTACAACCGTGTAGCCAAGTGTATCCTGTACTGCTTCTACAAGAATATTGTCCTCTACATCATTGAGGTAAGAAGCTCTAAGGGCTGAGAGTCATGCAATAAACCAGATCTTAATGCAAAGCTTTAAAATGTAGTCACATGTCATGATTAGGTGTAAAGGCAAAGATTCCTTGTTAGAGTTTCTGTGTTTGTATTTCTGTTGACTGGCCTGCCAGGCTCCTGGGCGAATAGACAGAATACACACACACACACAGACACACAGACACACACACACACACACAGACACACACACACACACACACACACACACACACACACACACACACACACGCACGCACAATAGTGCGTTTCACTATCTTTGTGGGGACCCGTCATTGACATAATGCATTCCCTAGCCCCTTACCCTAACCTTAACCATCACAACTACATGCCTAACCTTAACCCTTACCCTCACCCTAACCATAACCTAATTCTAACCCTAATCCTATAACCAAGTCTTAATCCTCAAACAGCCCTTTAAAGTTGTGGGTTCCAGCATTTTGGCCCCACAAAGCTGTCCGGAACCCACAAGTATACTGTATTCCCGGTTTTTGGACCCCACGAATATAGTTAAACAAGAACACACAAACACACACACACACACACACACACACACACACACACACACACACACACACACACACACACTCGATATGAGGGGACAACTACATCTAATGAACTGGAAGTCTGCCTTTCAGTAGTCTATATCCGTGACGTTCCACTTCCGGGATTGCGCTGGTGCTGCAGGAAATACCGCCGGATGCATGTATGTCCGTTTCCTTCCGCTTTCTTTTTATTGGAATTTTAAAGTGCTCATATTATGCTTTTTGGCTTTTCCCCTTTTCTTTATTGTGTTATATATCTTTTTGTGCACGTTATAGGTTTACAAAGTGAAAAAGCCCAAAGTCCACCCCAAAGGGACTTACCATCTCCAACAGAAATAAACAGAAAGCTCAACACACAGGGTGAAAAGAGGAGCTGCAGCAATGTGCAGTACAACAAAAGTATGGTGTTTTTTGAAAATTAAACCACATAAACCTATTCTGGTACAAGCTGTAAATACATTTATGAACCTGAAAATGAGCATAATATGAGCACTTTAAACTCCGATGGATTTATGAGGACCATGGTTAACTGCTCCTCAGATCTCTGCAGGGTAAATTGAGACAGCTAGCTAGACTATCTTTCCAATCTGAGTTTTCTCTGCACAACAAAACAATGTCATTTTTATATAAAGCACATAGTGTTGCATTTGACTTGACCTCTATAGGACAGTGAATTAAAACATTGACTTTTTAATGTTTTACTGTACTGATGATCCAGGAATATTTGCTTTGGATGGAAAATTATGAGCAGGTAATACATGTCTGTTCATAGCCACCCAGCACCCCTCTCCTTGTATATCAATGGATGATGGTTAGGAAGGTTCACACACATGTTGCTCCCAACATCGGTATGTTGGTGTGCGGTAGGTTTGATGGCATTTAACAGATACCAGACCCAGTGCTGATTGCAGGTTCAGAGCTATAACCAAGAATGACCAGACAGGTTAAGTGCTTCCTATCAGCAGCAGCTTTATCATCGGGAGTGCTCAGATGTTTTGATCTACCGGCCATGCACTTTTCTGGCGGAAGCAGCAGCTTTAGCTTTGCATCTTCTTAAATTCTAATTCAGACGTCAGGCCGCCATTGTAAATAAGAACCTGTTCTTAATGACTTGCCTGTAAAAAAATAAAGGTGAAAAAAAAAAAAACTTTGTCCCACACTACGTATCAGGATGTTTTAATGGAGACTGCTGTAATATATGTAATATACTTACATTGGAGACATATGTGTATAAGAATAAAATGTTCTCTTATTGCAAGTTAAATACCATTGCATTTCTGCAGTACTTTTTTGTTTGTTAATTAGATACAATAGAAACTTTATCGTGGAAATATGTGAAAAAATTGTCTTGGTTTACCAAATAGCATAAATTGCAAATAAAAACAAGACAAGCAAGGACATATATCAGAACAGAACAAAAGAAAAAACCCTTCTTGAGGGGGCCCAGTAGCCATAGAAAGCAAGTGATTTACAGACTTCTTCTGCCTTTGCGCTCTGAAAAGAGGATAATTTAGAGAATGCTCCCTGGCCATGCTATGCGGTGGCAAAAAAAAAAGATCAGCCACATGTTTTTTTTAAAATATCATTACCACATAACATGTCATGGAAATATGAGCACTTTAAAATTGTCTTTTGTTCATCCTCTTTCTGTGACACTTGACCTCTGATCTCATTCTTGTTTATATATTCTACCATGGAGAATCAGTAGACTACCTTTTACATTCCAGCATGTCTGCTTCTGGCTTATTGTGACCTGAAGTGAAAAAAAGGGCAGTTGGTCTCTTTCCAGAATATAACTGCACTAATAGGAACTGCAACTGTTTGATCATGCTACCCTTTTTCCAGATAAGGTCAAACACCACGCTACTCACCATACTACGAATGCAGATCCAAAATTAAATTTAAAGCTAATAGAATTTTCTGTCTGCAAAAACATCATGTGTATCTGAATGTTGAATTTCTTTCATTTTCGTCCCTGTTTTTAACCATGTTAAGACAATTTACTGTTGAAGTCAAAAAGAGGTGGCACAACTTCTAATGTATACATTACATAAATTCAAGACTGTGCAAACCCTTGTCTTTTTTCCCCTTTTTTACTTTTTTCCCTTCATTTGAATTCTAATCTGGCTCAATGGATGTACAATGCTGGGATAAAGCCTGACACGATGTCCTTCCCTTTCTCGCTTTCTCTGCTATGGGGGCTTAGCTCCGCCCAAAACAGTTGTGAATGGTTTTAAAAAATACAAACAAGCCAGAGAGTTTTTTTTTCCCCCTGTCTTAGAATAGATAGGTGGTACAGTCAGACCATTCTCCAGTGCTAACACAGCACTGTGGAGTATAGGTCTGACCTATTTAAATCCTAACTGGACCTGTATGCCACAATCACATCAAAACCTGTTCAAAACATTGTTTATCCATTTATTTGTGTGTCCAACTACTATGAAGCATACCATAGCATTTTTCAAAGCAGTTATTTTCCTACAATTGGAACATAACATCTATAGTTCTGTCTGCAGGGCGAGCTTCTTTCTAGCACACCTTTTGTTGCTCTCTGAAAACATAACTCCCCCTCCCCCCTGTGCTACACTCCTTCAGGGGATTCAAGTAGATAATAGGACATTTCTTCACTTTTAGGCTGCTTCAATATTTCATATGTCCCTGTTTTGTAAGACCCTGGCATCTAACACACCAGCAACCCCGGGGTATGGCTAAAAGCTGCATTTGTTGCACTAATAGGTTTAGTTTTGTGCTTGCATGTTTTTCTCGTCGACTCCCAGGCTACCTTGCAAGGAGAGAATCAAGGATGTTGACGGGAATTTTACCTTTTTTGTTCGTAGCACCATTGTCTGTTACAGTGTGTGTTTCAACTTGAATACCAGGACTGGGAGACTCTGTGTTTAAGCCTCTTTTCGTCTCCCTCTCTTTCCACTGGGTCTTTGGTTCTTTTTAAGAGACATAGAGTAGGAGGGTGAAGGATTCTGGGGCTATTGTGGAAGACATGAATGTGAGCACAACTTTGTCTGAGACTCTTGGAACAGTTGTATGATCATTCAAGATTTTCTGTGACTTTCTGAGGGTTAATTGTGAGTCAGAATGTAAGGCTGTCCCTTTAGTGGATGATTGACTGACAGCTGGAACTGCTTCACAGTGTTTCCTTTGGCTTTCCGCATGCTGTCGATTTTGGTTTGCAACTTTGTCCTAATCAGTTAGAGAACAGTTCAACCATGATCATGCTTGAAACATGACTATCTATCTATCTATCTATCTATCTAATTGAAAAAAGCAGTTATAAAATAACTCAAATATTTTTTAAACCATGCGGCCCAGTGCTTTAGAACTTAAAGCAGAATTCATAACTCCTACTTTGTTACAAATTACACCATTAACTAAAGGACAGGAGTGAAAAGAATTGAATTCAGTCACATTCAAGCTAAGAGACCTTTCCAAAGGAAGCCATAGCAACTTCATTCAAATGACCGATCCAGCTGGCCACTCATGTTTGATTGACACTTTGCCAGGGTGCTACAGAGGGGGCTGATGGACAAGTGGCATTTATGAGGCAATTACATCAAAGCTCATTCAGTGCGGCTCAGTGTAGTTAGAGACGGTTCAGAGTTTCAGAGCAAAGCTTGCCGACCATTGCACGCTGAATGAAACCACAGAAGCCGTGCCTGGCATTGTAAGACCGCTTGTGTTTGTAGCTCCACATATTTCCAGCATATTTATCAGCTCTCTTTATGTCCCTTTACATTCTTTGCTTGCTTTGTGTATGCATTCCATTAGCAATTCTGCAGTACTAAGCTTAAGGGTATCAGGACTCACATTGTTGGGGACTTATGTCATGCTCCCCCCACCCCTTCAACCCATAGCCACTTCTAGACAAGGCCTGCAGAGCTGTGGAGCAGCCTTGGAATCAATGATTTTTGATTCGTTGATGAATATGCATAAAGTCTTATCGACTAGCCACTGCCCAATCCCTCTTTTCTTAACTCCTGCTTCCCTTCAGTACTGTTTTTCATGATGTGCAGTCGGGGAGAGAGGCCAGCCACACCCCTCTGTTGAGTGGCACTCAATGAGGAGAAGAAAAGAGGAAGAAAAATCCTGCCTGCTACTTCCCCTAATGAGCAAATCAATGCATCTGTCCCTCAAGAGATGAGAGAGGGAGAAAGAGAGAGAAGCTATTGGGACCCCGAGGACCAGGCCAAAACACTCACACAGAGGCAGTTACCACATGCTATGAATAGGAGCCTTTTTTTGACTTAGCACAACAATATATCAGCCCAGAGCCTCTCATTGGGCAGAGCTGTAATTAATTCAGCAGTTTGACCTACTCGCTAGCCTCTCGTTACCATTGCTTGAGCCACGCTAATGGTTGAATCTGCTTCATGGCTTGGGTTTCATCTACATATAACCCATAGCAACGGCATCTGAATGTATTTTCAGGAAGCCAAGACCTAAAACACCTAAAACTATTCTTGCACTGCCAACAGATGTACTGTACACCTCCTGTTTCTCATGGTTACAGAGCCACATGGTCCCAGATTTGAGTGAACATTCCACGTGAATTTGAAAACAGGCCCCCTCATATAAAAGAAACAACATCATGGTAGAGTGCACCTGATGGAGAGGAGGGTTGGATCTGTGATGGGTGGGTGTGGCAGAGGGGAGTTGAGGGGCAGGGTCTGGGGGCACACACATAAACACAGGCCTTGTCTATAGCCCCCCCCCCCCCCCCCCCCCCCACACACACACACACACACACACACACACACACACACACACACACACACACACATACACACATACACACACACACACACACACACACACACACACACCTCACCAAGGGAATGAAGGGTGGGTGAGTGGAGGGTGACAGACATTTGTTTTCATGCATATGCTTACACGATTAAATGGAAAGGGCCAGTGGCAGATTGGTATTGGGCGTGTAGAGAGTGGCAGCGGGCGGGTGGGGCCTTCAAATAGGCTTTGTCCCAATCTGAGAATTTGTAGCAGTTCATGCTTTCATAATGAAGTTAAATGAAGCGAGGAAATGCTTGGTTGGCCATGGCCAAAACACAGTACCCTGATGTTCTCTTGACATAGCTGACATTAGCAAGAGGTGGTTTTGGACCACGAAGTGTCAATTTCTGATTCACTGTCAGTATACAAGCAGTTTTCAGATTGTACAGTACATGTAGTTTTTCTCCAGGAAATGTCAGACAAATCTGCTTTATAACAATAACCATTTTTCCTACTCGATGCTGTAATTAAACTTCTCTACTTGCACGCTCATATAGTTAATTTAGAATACCTAGCTCCTGTCCTGATCTTAGAGGCATTGTTTTGTTCAGGTAAGTATGACTAATCAAGATATGTGATAAGTCTCTTCTCCACCCAGCATATGGTTTATATTACCTCTATCTCCCTTTCCTGACATAATATATCAAAGTCTCCATCATTCAGAGTCCCACAGCCACTGCCCCTATAACTAACCTCATCTGTCACCCACTTGTCTTTAGGAGGATCAAGGAGGGAAATGGTGGGCTTGATAAATGTTTGTAGGTAATCCTGTGATGAATCCAGTCAGCAATTTGCATCGTGGAGGTGGCATCTGGAGGTCTAGGCTTTCCCACTGTCGTTCATTTTTCCCTGATTTGTTCTAATGTGGCCTACCTCTGCCTTTCCTGAGTTTAAAACCTGGCTAACTTAGACTAATGACATGTTAACCACAGGTCAGCACTTCAAACAAACCCACATTAGTTTTACGATAATTTAGTTATTTTGTTTTGAATTGAAAAATGTATTTTTCCTGCTTTACTCCCAAAACGAACATTATTGTGAGATGCATCAGCCTTGCAATGATTTTAAAGATATATTAGCAGTCGCTGCTCACTCTTTCATTACTTTTTTACAATTCTTTTGATTATAAGAGATCCTGCAGTCTCTTTCTGAAGTCTCTGTTGACATAAAACAGTAAAGAATGTAGTGTGACAGAAAAATGGGTTTAGTTTGTAGACATAGTGAGCCCTTCTCAAATCTGATAATGGTAACCACTCACTCTTACTATCACTAATGGAAAGCATATACTGAAGAGGCAAATTTGAAACACTACAGAGATTTGGTGTTTTCATCATATAGTTTGAGTATACAGTATAAAATGCATGACTAAGTGTGTTAATGTTCAAAATGTAAGTAATGGGAAAGGGAGATGTGAGTATTTTGGATATAAACCATTCTTGTCATTTTGGTTTAAATATAAACTGTGTTATTGATAGAACTGTTGCACCACCATTGCTTTCTGTTTTTATTTTTGCTGCTCTAACTCTTTCTTCATGTGATTTTGACTCCCTTAGATCTGGTTCGCGTTTGTCAATGGCTTCTCAGGCCAGATCCTGTTTGAACGCTGGTGCATTGGTTTATACAACGTGGTGAGTGTTAATAAAATGTACTATACAAAGAGCCCACTTTACTACTTTACCCCATTGTTCTTTGACATAGAACTGATTTGCTGTGGTGTCCCAAAACTGATTCCTTTGTTGCGTGACTATGTCATCAACATCTTGAAAAATATCTCCATTATTTATGACCTGTTGTCAAGTCCATATTCCCTCTGTGCCCTAAACTATGTACTGAATACGAAAGAACAACATTTGTGCTTGCCCCAAAGAGTGTAGTTAGCAAGGGCAGCTACGTTTGAATGATAAAAAGAATAGGAAGAATGGAGCAGCAACTGAACGGGCTGCTGATGTAGGGGGTCCCTCAGGGCTCTATATGGGACCACTCCTAATGAACTCATATTTCATATCTGTCATGAATTAAGTAGAAGTAAAACATGTGCATCTGCAAGTCTGATCTTTAATACCATGGCATTAAACCCACAAGGAGTTGATATGTAACTTTAAACTGTTTATTAAAATCAACTCAATTCAATAAACAAAAATGAATGAGAGAAGTGTGAAGTGAAATTTCCCCACATTCCTGATCGGGACGAACTTTCAAGTGAGAAGGATATTTCAACAGCCCTGCCTTTTGCATTCATTTCATAATAAACCACCTTACATACAGTACTGTATTTGGGGGGTGGGAAGAGGGTTCAGTCTTTCACTTTATACAAAAACTGAGGGAATTCCTCCGGCTCGGTGGGAGTCTGCCGGAAGCAGTGGGCTGAATCCGACCATCAATGGAGATCTTCCTGGGCCTGGCTCTGAATAAGAAAGGAGCCCAGTGGAGCATGCCCTGTGGCCTGCTGGTCCTGCAGACTGAGGCCTGCAGACTCCTACTCCAGATGGGCTTCAGGGAACTCACACCAACTGACCCACTGAGCCCTCTAGCCACACAATACCATCACTCCTCTCTCAGCAGCTGCCATACAGAACAACATTACAACACCACTAAGAATGTACACTTTAGCTAGGCTTAAATACCCACTTCTTAGTCAAGAGCATCGCAGATGTTCATTGGAGATGGATTTTGCATATGAACAGACTTGAAGCATGACAAATCAAAATAAGAAACCCTAAATGGTTTTAAGGTCAGTGGTCTTCAATGATGTAAAATAAAGAATGGGAAAATTGGAGAACAAAATGAAGCAAATTCTTCTATAAATGTAACCTACTATGTGGAGATGGTGGCAATGATGAAGACGGGCATCTACCATAAGTAACAATTAGACATTCAATTACACTATTTAACCTCATAACATAGTAGTGTTGTGAATTTGGTGAAGTTTGCAAAGTGATTTTGGCTTTTGTTTGCATAAATATTTTTCCCTTTAAGGTTCAGTAGGTAACTTTTATAAAAAAAATAACTTTTTGTCATATTTGCAGACACTGTCACAATATCCTGACAGTAGTGCATTAGACAGATAATCTGTGTTCCTCTGCTTCCTTTTATGGCATTTGCAAGATTCCACCTTACCCGAAGGAAAACAACCAATTAGAGCCGAGGAGGCGCAACACAGTGTCAGTCACTGCTCGTAAACTCCGATCAAACTAGTCAGAGCTGATCAACTATGAATCAAGATTCTACAAAAGCATGGGGACCTTTTGACTTGAGATTGTTTTTTCACACATACAGTTTCCATGATCAAGATTGAATTGTCATGCTTAACAATGTTTTTAGACTATTCGTATTTGAAGGTCATCACTTCTAAGTTCAGAACAATAAAAGAGGTGACCATTTGTGTGGGTTTCATTTGTTGTAAAATTATGGAAACATAAAATTCACTGATGTTTCTCTCTGTGTGTTTTTCCTTATGCAGATCTTTACTGCTCTGCCGCCTCTCACTTTGGGAATATTTGAGCGCTCCTGCAGAAAAGAGAACATGCTGAAATACCCAGAACTCTACAAAACCTCCCAGAATGCAATGGGCTTTAATACCAAGGTAACACTAGTCTCTATCACATGTTCTTTATTTGCACACACCACTAGATGTAAATGCTATTAGATGACATTGTTATTATTCCCACTTTAGTCTTTTTGTTGCAGTTATTTGTTGTGTTATGTTGAGGACTTTCTTTTTTAAGTGTTTTCTGGTCTCTGTCCTGCTCTTTGCAGCTACAGTAACATACTTTCTTGATTTGAGCTGTCAAGTTTCTCCAAATCTAGTGAATATTGTAAGCAAATATCTGTTTACCTCAGATGATCTTTTTTGTTCAACTTCTAAAAGGGGAGTATCATTACCTGCCATTTTTGTAACTTTCTAAAACTCAACTAGTATTAAGTGTCACCAAACACTCACAATTTGGTATATTTCCACTGTATCATCTAAAGTTGAGAATTAATGTTGTGCTCCACCACACAAATGAGAAGGTCAAATGTTCCAGCTCCTACAACCAATTAACATCAAATTAATTAAGATGTTCTTGTCGTGTTGTTGTTCAGGACTGATCGTCTCCCGTCACAGTGAGCTGGCAGCTGTAGTCAGTGGGTCTCCAGTCGTAGCCTTGTTTGGCCTGGCTCGACCTATTCTGTCTGGTTGCAGGGGCTGTCCATTAGCTTTGCCCAGCTGGTAATGAAGATGTCTCCTTCTTTCTCCATGCTGAACCTGAGCCCTAGTCCCTCCTCACAGGCGTGGTGACCTGGTTAGCACAGCATGGAGGTGAATTAAAGACGGATTGGCCATGGCGGTCAGGGCCAGGAAAGGTCAGATGGCTTGGGGTATGCAGAGAGTGTGCTGTCATTGTGTGAGAGCGTTTGTTGCGGAAAATTACGCAATTTGTTTAAGTGAGGGAGTTGTTTGTTCTCAGAGCAAAGCTGTCAGTTTGCGTTTAACTCATCCAGGACCACACTGAATGTGTGAAATAAGTTTCCATCTTAATTTTTACTGAGCCATGACTACTTACTTATGTTAAAAGAGGCACTTTTCAGATTGACCAAGTAAAGTATAAATAAAACATTTTGAAACCTAGTCTATTAAAGACAAATCCTCTATATTTCTCAAACAAAATTCATTGAAAACACATTTTTTGAAACCCAATGTTTCTTGAGCTACGACAATTAGTTGATTAATCGATCAGTTGATTGACAGTAAATGAGGCTGCATCTACCGGTACTGCTTTTGGTCATTTTTGTTTGAGCAAACCAAAGCAAACAAGCAAATGTCATACATGTATATGATAGTTAACTCAATATTTTTGGGTTTATAACTGTTGTTCCAAGGAAACATGCAATTTTCACCCCGGGCTGTGGGGAATTCTAACAAAATTACAAAAGACTTAGATTGTAAAGTCACAAATGATTTATGAACACACTGTAGGTCATTAGATGAGTTAATTTAAGTAAATCTACTGCTTGCTATAGCCCGGATTGTTTTTGATAATTAAAGAAAGCTGAAGAAATATAGGTAAATTGGTTGCAAAACAGACATGCTATACACAGAATAAGTGCTCTTTGTTCTCTGTAGATGAATTGTCTTTATTCCATCAATTAAACAGTTGATCAGAGAGAATTTTTTTTCTTCACAACCGCTGAATTAATCGTTCCAAATTTTGGTTGAATTCTGTAGTAGGTTGGACTTTCCCTTCATTAACATTTTTGAAGACTTTCAAAGTCTGCCAAAAAAGGGTCATAAAAGTATGTGTCTGATAATTAGAAGCAAATGAACCTCATTTTTGTTTGGGCCACATTTTCCAAAACCCATAAATGATTACTTGGCCAGGTCAGCAGGTTGTTTTTTCTGGCTTGTCCACTCTTTTCCCGAGATATTTTCCTTGCAGCTGGCCCGAGGCGAGGCGAGAAAATCCAGCAGGAATTTGGCCCCTCCAAGCCTGTCTTTCTGCACGCCTGGCTCTTTTGTACACAACAGATACTGTCTTTATGAATTAAAGCTGTTTGTGTTGAGGTGAGAGAAGGGAGTGACTGAGGGTGTTAGAAACTCAAGGCGTGGCTTTAACTGTGCTGCCCGTTTACTTTTAATTACATATACCTGACACTTTAGTCACTCTAATAAACCAGGCTCCCCTTCATGTGATTGTTGTAATTACAGTAGTTTACCAGCAACTATCACCTCTTATACAGCACTTTTCCCTCTCCTCTATTTCTTCCTCCTTTTCACTTCTTACCTCACTGGTTCAAAAAGAAACGGGAAGGGGTGGGTAGCTCTGGAAATATTTGGCTCAATATTAATTACCGGCATTCATGCTTTTTATTTATTTTTTTTTATTTTTTTTTGGCAATTAGGAGTTCCACAAAGGGCAGAATCTTTACAGGACAGACCGGGCATTCATTCGGAGTGGATCCCTAGCAACTTGCTGGGATACAAGAGAAATAAAGAGAGCAGGGTGGCTGGAAGGGTGAAAGGGAGGATCCCACTGTGACAAATGATTATGAACATTTATTGATATCGTTAGCATTCATTATTGTAGAGGGGAAACTAGGGATTGTTTGTGACTGTTTGGGAATGGGATAGTTGAGGAGGAGGGTGAAAGAGAGCTGAGCCTATCAGTGGGAGGCTAATTGGCATAAACGTGATTGCAACATTAGTGATAATTTAGTTCACATTTGACAAGTGTGGGGGTCGGTTACAGCCATTTCGCGCTCAGTGTATTGGGTTTTGTCTACACAGTGGGAGGGTGAGGTAATCCTGGGGGGGTGGGCTGCTATGGGACTTTGTTTGGTCAATAGGAAAGGTGAGGAGGTTGTGCCACTGAGGCCAAGGTGTATTACAAAGACTCATAGTCTAGAACAAGACTTTTAATTCACTGTACCCTGTCCTGCTTTACTCCTTCTTCTCTCCCTTAGATTTTACATCCTTTCCTGGAACCTTTTTGGTATAACCATACAGTGTAAAGCAGTACTAATAGTTATTCTAAAATGACTAAAACCTGGGGAAATCCCAATAAATTTTGACTTTCAGGGTGTCCAATGTGTCTCAAATAAGATATGTTTTATGTTTTACCGACAGATTTGCTGAAGTTGTTGAAAAGGGTGTTTTTAAGGTAGCGAGCCTCTAACTTGTCGTCTGCCAAGAACCGATGATTAAAAAGAGGCCAAAGATTAAAATGCAATGTTTTTATTTTTCCTTCCCCGTTTACTCTCTGGATTTGACAGATTTTCAGCACTCAGAAGTAACACCAACGTCTGGGTCAGCACAGGGAGGAAAGGGGGCACAAATGTGTTTCATGCTACATCGCCCATTAGTGTTTTGTTTGGCTCTGGTATTGCATAATGTAAATTTGAAACAAGGTGGTTTTGGAGTGGGAGTATTGATTTAAACGACTCATCCAAAGTCTGCAGGCTTGCATAAACAGACACAGACGCAGACTGCGGTCTACACCACGATTTTCGAGGCCCTTAATAATGACCATGAAAACAGTTTAATCTCTGTCAGGTTTGTCAGTCTCCCTGTGTGTTTCTAAACTGATTTCTGCTTGTTTAAACTCTCCTGTCATTTATTTCTACACCAGTTAAAATTCTCGCATGAAAGGGCCGAAGCCTAATGAAATGTAATGAGAGGAAGCCCTCATACTAGCAGCACATATATTATGTTGTATAATGTTCTTAACGTCGAGGCGAGGATATGTATTTCAGTTTCTTATGCTCAATGCTTTTTTCTTTGATTCTGTTAAATACGGCGTAAACTTAAAAAAACAAACTAGAAGTTAAAAAACTGCTCACTGATGTTGTCCGCTTGCCTTTCACTGCTCGAATACACACTCAGTAGCCTCTCTCCCCCCTTAACACACACTAAGGATATACAACGTGTCTGTCAGCAGGGTGGCCATTGAGCGTGGAGGCCCTGACAAAACCGCCACTTAGCCTAGCGCTGGGCTGGCACAAAGGGCCCAGGTCAGGGGTCACTTGGGAGGCTGGAGCTCCCCACACCCTTTTCTCATGCTTTTTTCTTCTCTCTGTCTCCCTCTCTCTTCTTTGAATCTCCTGCCGCCTCCAACCCCCCACCCCTCTTTTCCTCCTCCTTCCCCTCCATCCTTCTCCCCTATTTTTTTGCAGGTCTTCTGGGCCCATTGTCTGAACGGCCTCTTCCACTCCGTCATCCTCTTCTGGTTCCCCCTTAAAGCCTTCCAGCATGGTAAGTAGCTCCCAGAGACTCCACCCTCGGTGGATGAAGAGGGAGGACAGTCAAACTCACATACTTTGTCTTAATTAGTTCTCTCTTCAACTGTCCAGTTATGAATTACATGTGTGCTCCGGCAAGAGTAACACACACTAACAAGCATATATTTATGTTCATATATCTGGCTTCTGCACACAGTTCTTCATTTTTTTAATAAACACACACCTCTGAGATAGAAACTTTCCAGGTGCTTGTTCAGTGCAGACAATGATGCTTTTAATCCAAATAGACAATTGTCAGTCTCTTTGTGTGTGCAATTAAATTTAAATTTCATAACTTTATTTATCTGTATAAGGTCAATTGTGCATGTTTGTGCAGATTAGGATGCAAGGTTTCTATGTGCAAGTGCAGAGAGAATGTAGTCCTTAGAGCCAGTGGGTCTTGGTTGGCCAGAGGACCACACAAGCTTGTGCCTGCTCTCCAAACAAAGGCGCCGAGCCGCTTTACTCTGACTGACAGGCTGTCAGCAAAGCCTCAGTGCACACAAGACATGTGACCAGCCGGAAGTAAAGGGAAAGGGAGCCTCTCTTTCTTTCTTTACTGGCAGTCGCACACTGCTGATATTTTAGCCTCAGCTACAGCCCAAACTCACATGGGCAGTTTGGATTCATATGGCTGTTTAAATTTGCAGTTAATTTCGATTTTATTATTTCAGGAAATTCTTCTAACCTGTGTTTTAGGAAAAGTGTTCTCAGTTGGTTGGATTCCGATTTTAATGGCAGAATACATACCCATTTTGTCAAAAAACAGTCATGTTCTTTCTATTTCAGCAGTGAATTAGCCAGATCATTTAATTCCTGACCATGATTAATGCACACAAATTCAGCTTTTCAGTCTTACTGATGGCTTTTCATAGAAACACTCTTTCCTAATACTTGCGAAAGACAGAATTAACATTCCAGCCTCTAAAAGGGCAGTAATGGAAGCAGCATTTGACTGTGGTTTTCACTTCACGTTCCAATGTCCACTTTTTGTCTCTAACAGAGTGTTTTACACTAAAGTTCACACTGAGATCTACCAAAACTAATATCCTCTGGCTCTTTACCATTTGGATCACCTAATGGAGCTCTGTACGAAACCCAGGAGCTGAAAAGAGACAGCTTTGGCCCTAAAAGCTTCTGTTGTTGATTCCCTTCACAGATACAGTTTTTGGCAACGGAAGAACTCCAGACTATCTCCTCTTAGGCAACATGGTTTACACAGTAAGTGCACCAATCTTCTTGACAGGCAGAATTCTGCTGTGTTAAAAGGCTCAGGTGTCTGAGCCAAGCGTTGCATTTCTGTGCATAAACATCACTTGGACTTCCTCCTTTTCTTCTGCCTTTTATTTTGTCTGCTGATGTTATCCATTTTGATATTGTACAGTATGTCAACAAAAATATGTGCTTGTACTGAAAATTCAGTTGTGTGATACACCTCCAGTGACTGATGATAGTATTGAAGAGGGAACGGGTTTAATGTCAGTGTAATTTGTGTCTCCACAGTTTGTGGTCATCACAGTTTGTCTTAAAGCCGGCCTTGAGACCTCATCCTGGACCATGGTAAGTCGAAGGCTCTATCCTCTCTCGCTTAGGTTCTGCTATCTCGTTCCCGTTCCTAGATTTTATATGACCACCGATGCTTGTGACATATTTTACATTCTCTTCTTATCTCCAAGGGTCTTTATCGTTTGTTTCCCACTGAGCTCGTAACTATAAACCCAGTGAAATGACTGTACCGTATGGAAACTCCAAGTTACTAGAAGCCACTCAATGTGATCTTTTATGCCCAAATGATAAAAATGGCAACGAACAAGACAGTATAATGTATAAAAATGATGGCCCATATGCAATTTAGTGAAGCACAAATCTACAGTAAATTAAGAGCCCAAACTATTTCTGTTTCCTTACTGTCCTCTAAATTTCCACCAACAGTTTAGTCACATCGCCATCTGGGGAAGCATCGGCCTGTGGGTGGTGTTTTTCATTATCTACTCCTCCCTGTGGCCCCTCATTCCTCTGGCTCCCGACATGTCAGGAGAGGTGAGCACATGCATGCTAAATGTACTCATACAAATGCTTACACATTTACACACACAGTGTCTCTCTCTCTCTCTATCTCTCTCTCTCTCTCTCTCTCTCTCTCTCTGAGGGCCAGATGTACGTACATTTGCGAATGTAGCGTTATCAGCGCCATGTCCTACCAGCAGAAAACGCACGCTGTGATACTTCAGCTTACATCATATTTACCAAACCTGCAGTTCATCGGGTAATCAGCACCTTTCTCCACCCACTGTACTGTAAATTGCGCTGTAGCAAAGCGTTATGTACTTGTGCTATGATACGGCTGAGTGCAGACTGTGATATTCCCACTGCTGATGCTATGACTGTTTGAAATGATCCTGATGCCAATATTTGTAATGTAGCGAGAATGTTTAACAACTTCTGGAATGGAATGTGAACGCTGAGTCGGAGATTCAATGTCATCTTTGATTTCTTCCAGTAACTGTAATATTGCATGGCTGCTTAATCTGTAACGCTTAATGATTTTGTGTTCACTCAACTGAAAAAGTGTGATCCTTGTGGCAAAAATCCTTTCAGTTCATCTCCTTGGCCTTTGTCTTCATCTTGCTGGGATTACTGCTGCCATTTCACCAGGAGGCATATGCGAGGAAACCCGCTTGCGACTGGTTTACACCTGTTTTTAAGAGGCGGAGAATTTTCACCGCAAAATAGAGGTGCGCTGTCACGGGTGTTTTTTGTACATACAAAATTACAATTACGGAATACATAATTAGGCGAACTTTACGCATCCCATCTCTTTATGGGAAACTCCCACTTTCCCCTTGACCCTCCCGTGAATGCATATGCCATTTTCAGTTCCCGCGACAGGCAGTCTGCACTTTTACCTCAGCGCTGCCTGTTTGTACATTCCTTGCCATGCTTTTACGTGCACGTTACGAAACAAATACCCCTGAAGTGGGCACAAAAGCATTAGTACATCTGGCCCTCTGTGTCTCACAACAACAACTGCCTCTGGTACTAAAGAAACTGCTGATATAACCATCTATCACTGACAGACCTGCAGTGCCTCATTCATTTTCTGCACACGCTGATGGGAAATGTCAGAGTTAAACTTGACACAGGTCTTTATAAGGAGAGCCAGAGGGGTGTAAACTGTCAGACCTCTGGCTTGTGTTGCATAATGACTTAATTGGGCCAATTAGCCCAATGTTTGTGTTACTCTGCCCTCCCTCGGCTCTGAGTATCCACAGGTGACATTGTAACAGTGAAGCTAAGCAAAGAGAGGTGAGGATGTATTTGGTATACACACTGATGTCTTAGAAATCTGTCCAGCAAACACCAGGATCAGAAATTGAGTTTAAATGCACTTTAAAGTTCATTAAATATTTAAAAAAGATTAAAAGAAAATGAGCCCATGATTTTACACTGTTTACTTGTTTGAGTTATTATTTACATGTGAATGGGACTACTGTCTTGCTGGGTCACCACAGGTGGTTAATAAGAGCCTATTAACCACAGGTGACATTTCCCAGATCATTCAGATGAAGACAATGAGGCATCTTTTCATTAAAGAACAAGAACACAGTAGGAGGCTATTCCAAGAAAAAAGCTGGCACTACACAGTATGCGGTAGAAGAAAATAGCTGTCTATCTGGGACTCTGCAGGTCCTGTTTGAGACAATGTTTCTGGCATGGTGTGGGGATTCAGTGAATGTGTGTAACACAACTGTGTTACACACATTCACTGAATCCCACTCTGTAAGGAACAGAGCTATTTGATTGTTTTTGGGAGTTCATAACTTTATAACGCCATCAGTGGTCATATTGGATGGGAAACTCCAAATGTCAGACATATATGTGAGAGGATTTGGAACAGACTTGTGAATATGTCGGAACGGCAGCTCACTAGAAAGATCTTTAACTGGGACATTTTGTATTAAAAACCAATGGATAAGTGAGGTGAAATCTTTTCCTTTTTCCAAAACATGTACAGTGTAATTTTCAGTGTTGATGTTTGGTACAGACAACTACAGTGTAGAGCTTTATTCAAAGCAGAGATTAACTAAAGTAAATAGAGTAAAAGATGTCTGTTTGCACAGTGATGGTCAGGTACATTACCATTGGCTGTAAAAACAAGCAGAAAAGGCTTTGTTTGTTGTGATTTAGGTAAAATTGAATATGGAGTAATTGTTCATTATGATGATTTTAAGCCCAACTTTGACAATTTGGGTAATGCGCTAATACGCGTAGTCGCTTTTTTGGTGGCATAGATGAGAAGATTTGTACCACTTTCAAATCTGTCTGTTAAATATATGGCTATAGCTAGCAGACGGTTAATTTAGCACAGCATAAGGAGTGGAAACTGGCTCTGGCTCTGTCTGATGGTACCAAAAACTACCTCCCAGCACCTGGTACAAATGTTTAAGTAAGCTTTAGACGTGCTGGTAGGCAGATTCTGTTCCCTTTGGACAGAGCCAGGTTACCTGTTTCCCCCTGTTTCCAGTCTTTAAGCCAAGCTAAGCTAACCAGCTGCTGGCTGTAGCTTCATATTTACTATGCAGAAATGAAAGTGCTATCAATCTTCTCTTCTAACGCTCTGCCAGAATGTACTATTCCTTTAAAGGCTACACTTTTTACTGTCCTTAATTTCTGATTAGTTCTGCTGGTTGAATGATTATAAGGAGGAGCCTTTTTTTGCAGCTTATTTTGGACAGAAGACACAATTCTTAGTTTGCGTTGGAGTTGTTATATCTAATTGTAACCTAGTAGTTAACAGTATTTTTGGCATTTGAAGTCCAAGACAGCTGGGCACTAGTATGTGTATGTGCATGACACAATAAATAAATACAACACATAAAATACACCATAAACAACATAACTTACTAACTACACATGCACAGAAATGCTCAACACACACACACACACACACACACACACACACACACACACACACACACACACACACACACACACACACACACACACACACACACACACACACACACACACACACAATGGGTGTATTGGCTTCACTCTATCTCCTTTACGAGAAGTCTGGTGCTTTCATCCACGGCCTGCAGCACTTGACTGAAGACAGTAATGGTGTCCTGTGGGTGGTTGGTAGGTAACCCTACGCCCCTGCCCCAACTCTGGGATTGCCAGTACATCATCAAACAGGGACACATCTCTCCGAAACCTGAGAATGCATCAGAGACAACAATCTCAGCTTCCACGACCTTGTAGCCTCACATATTTCACTAAGGCCTCTTCGATGTGTACTTGAAATATTTGTGTGCTCTCAGTCCTTCTATCTATTTTCTTTTGCTCTTTCTCTTTTACTTTTTGCATCAGCTTTTTCATCTTTGTTCTCTTTTTGTTCACCTCCACCCCGCTCCCTGCCAGTCGGAAATCTGCCCGAGGGCCAACAACATAACAGACACCAGAACTCCTTTCTCCTCCTGTTTCTGCTCTCACTCACTACCCAGCTCACCGCCTTTAACAAGAGACGTTAAGTAGTGCTCAGCTTCATGTGAATGCATTCATCAGTGTCAGGCTAAATATTCTTTGGACGATTGACAAGACAGGTGCAGGATCCCTCCACCGAACATATTAAAACAGCTAGTGTGCTTTTCACAGGTACTCCCAAAACTGACTTATCCCGTTTGCACGTCATAGAAGTCTGACACAGATATCAAAAGTAAATGTGAGATTATTGTGTTCATGCCATGTAATCTGCCACACTAAGCAGCTTAGCTTCACCTCAGGAGATGTCTCTGGTAGGTTCTGTCACACTGACCTGCTGTCTGCTGACTTGCCTCTGCTATCAACACGGCTGTCTCCTGTACAGTTTATCCCTTCTCTCGCCTCGCTTCTCACACACTCCTTTTGCTATTGTTCAATTTCCGCTGCGAGCTGCACTGGAGCAACTCTCACTCAGACTCAAGTACTTCTCATCAGCATATTGATTTTTTACTTTGTAAGTGTGCATCAGATTCTTTTCAATCGGTGATAAGAAACATTTTCAGAAAGGAATCATTTTACCAGGAAGTTTGTTGATGTGTAACGTGCCAGGAATACACTCGGGGCTTTGTATGCCTGTCTGTGAGATATTGAGATTAAGAGCAGGAATGAAAACAATTTCTAGAGAAAAGAGTACATTTATTAGTATCTGTTTACAGGCATTTTGAAAGAGTAGTTTATATTTAAGGTCATATATATGTTGTTTAGCTATAGCTGAGTTCTACAAGGTTAGTGTGTGTTTTTAATACTAAAAGACAAAACAGGAATGCCCATTACAAAGAGCCTCCTTTCAAAATATATCTCCTGTTTCTTCACTCATTCATCAGCCATTTTGTTCAAGGTCTCTTTTCTGGCTAATTGTGCTCAGTGTCCTTTTTATTATTTTATTTTGAGTCAGGAATGATAGAATTGACATACTTATTATATGAGAAATTTGATACCATTTTGGAACTTTATCTAGCTACATTTTAATTGGTCAGAAATTTTGGTCAGCAAATTTGAGTGAAACACAGACTTCATTCATTTGATAATGTGTTGCATGAAACATTGATATAGGGGTAAGTTGCAAAATGATTAGGTCCTCAGGTTCTGTAATTCTTGTAATGAAGCCACAGATTTAAAAAGCCGATGTCAGGTATCCTTTTACTGCTTTGGTATTGCACTTCATGAAGGATCATAGCAGTGTTTTGCACGTGTGTGTGTGTGTGTGTGTGTGTGTGTGTGTGTGTGTGTGTGTGTGTGTGTGTGTGTGTGTGTGTGTGTGTGTGTGTGTGTGTGTGTGTGTGTGTGTGTGTGTGTGTGTGTGTGTGTGTGTGTGTGTGTGTGTGTGTGTGTGTGTGGTTGTCAGTCATGTTTAATTATTGTTATTTGCATTGTACCTGATCCATGTGCTCCAACATGCAGAATTTGAGTTAGGTGCCAAAATTCCCCAATACAGCAAAAACACTGCTAGTGTTAGATTATTTACCCTTAATATAGTCTTTCAAATAAATGGTCTAAAGACTGGGATAATTATAATAATATAATATATAGCAGAGTTATTCTTCTTCTAGGGATCAAAAAAGTTACTGATTTTTTAACTTTTGAAAGACCCAGTGATGGAATTACTGACCCCTGTTCATCACTGCTGTTGACTTAGTCCCTCGGTGGTACTTGTGGAATCCTTTTGGTCCTTCTTTAAGACTCATGAGCCTGTCGTATGGGAGGTTTTGTTAAACTCTCGTACCCAGATGTCTTCGTCCTCCCTCGGCTAATGATTGATAAAAACCACAGCACGTGGTTAGTGTAATATCTGACCGTTTTAATCTGCTGATCACACATTGTAAATCACATGTGTGTAGTTGTGGCTGTGAGACTGCAGAGTTACAAGTGTTAATGTAAGGAATTTATTTTTCCTCTGTTTTCCTAGTCAGTGTCTTTCTGTCTTTGTCAGGCAACACACTGAGAGCATGGAGTGGATGAAGAACCCAACTGAGAAAGTCATTGTTTGCTTTACACATTGACCCTTTTTTGGGGGGGTTGGTTGATTTGTTTCTGCTGATGATGTTTGGGGAATTTGGATTTGCCTTGTCCAAGCAAGGCTGCCTTTTTGCTCTTTTTTAATTAGTTTTCTTTGTAATTTTTTGCTTTTAATGCTCTTTCTTTGACTGAGCATACTTCTTTCTGTCATGCTCAGTCATTTGGTTCTCTATGCTCTGTTTGCAACCCATTTATCCATAAGAAGCAAGTATTCACAAGAAAGTATGTTGAGGATTGGAGCCCTATTTGGCCAAATGTTTAGTTTCAAATTCAATTTCCCTCCTCTCCTTGAAGCCAGCATGTTTGTGTGCATTCAGCCAATTGGATAATCAACATGGATAGATGCAGACCAAAGTAAAGTCTGAGACAGGATTCAGCTGATTCTAACCCTTCTCCTCTCAGTCCACCTAATACAAAATGTTATACAAATACAAAGAAGCTCTGTGTTTGAATATTAGTAGATCTGGGATGTCGTACAGCTGCTTGAGTTTTATAAAATTGGGTTTTCTTACAGGCCCAAACGATGCTAAAAATGTGTGTTTGCACCAAAAATCGTCTCCGTGTGGACAGCCCCTTAGTCTTGTTTGCTGAATCCAGAGCATACTATAGACCTGTGGGGTGAATAGTGAAGTAGTGAATTACCTAAATTTACATTAACCATTACAATGGCAGGCATTAACATAATTCAAACTGCTGAGACTACAGGCTTTCCTAAACATGATCAGCCAGGTGTCAGAGTCCCCTGATCAAGCTTTCCTGGAAAAGGAAAGTGTGAAACACTTGGTCTGGTTTGCTTGATACCCTTCCACATATTTTCCATAGTTTAAGCATCTTTCAATAAAGTTGTATCTCTCATGTTCTTCATTTTAAAACATTTTTCAAAAGGAACACACACAAGAAAGTGGGGAGAGAGTGAGTTGTATGGTACATGGTACAGTATGTAACTTAAGCATTAGGGTACCAGGACACTCCAGAAACCCATCTCTTTAACCTCTTAACCACCACACCATCCCCAAATAGTGTCCACCATTCGGAAAGGAGTAAAAATACTAAGAACCATACATTTTACAGCAGTGTATAAGGTAGTTGGCATTTTGTGTGTGGACGTGTATATACGATTGCTTCTGTCTAGTCGTGTCTAGTCCGTCTGTCTCTGTGTGTGTGTGTGTGTGTGTGTGTGTGTGTGTGTGTGTGTGTGTGTGTGTGTGTGTGTGTGTGTGTGTGTGTGTGTGTGTGTGTGTGTGTGTGTGTGTGTGTGTGTGTGTGTGTGTGTGTGTGTGTGTGTGTGTGTGTGTGTGTGTGTGTGGCCATGAGGGGGTCAGTGGCCTGTCAAAACACATCCCTCCATGCCAGTGGACACTACTGTCTGTCCAGCCAGACAAGTTTATTAGTTTGTCCTAAAAATACAGCCCTGCACCTCGGACCTCTCTCCCCCATCCAGCTCCCTGGGGCCCCCTGGTATGAGGCATTGCTAGCATCCACCAACAGTGTTGGCCCGCTTGCAGGCACAGAGCCTGCCCAGATGACTGAAGACAAACATTTGTTGATTGTAATTGGTCAGATTTGTTTGGATTTAGAAATTTTGACGTCAAATTGAAGAACTAACAGTGAATTAATGCAGTTTTTTTAGGTCTAGTTTCTACTTCATTACTTTGTGTTTCTGTAGGTTTCACAGTTGTACCAAATGTTAGGAGTTATTGTACCAAATGTTATTACCAGCATTTTTTTTTATGATAAACTTGAGATTTGAACTATAAGTCCTGTACATACACCATTTGTGGCTCTGAGGTGTGTACCGAGATATACTGTAAATATGGTTTGTAGATTAAACTCGTGAAAGACTAAGATGGTTTATTTTTTGAGCCGTTGACTTTGATTTAATATGCTGAGTATACATCCCTGGTTTGTTTTCAAAAGACTCTCATGACAGCTTAAACGCTCTCATTAAAATGCATGATACATTGGATGAAAACGAAAATAATTAAACTGACTTACGACAAAAAAACAGTAAATGTTTCCACCAGGGCTGCGTCATTTCAAAAATTGACATGAAAATATCCCGTGCTTCGATGCAATTTTCCCTCATCTCATACATTTTCAGCCTCTGGGGCAATACAGAAAAGCTCTATTCATCCGAGTCCCATCTCAAACTGTAGGAAAAAGTCATTTTTGATTTCCTGTCATTTGAGATTTCCTCTTCCCCCAGTGTTTTGTCAGACATCAAAGTCAATTTGCAGGTAATGGCGAACAGGTTAGCTAATTTGAGCAAACCTGAGCGCTTTTGACGTGTGTGTGTGTGTGTGTGTGTGTGTGTGTGTGTGTGTGTGTGTGTGTGTGTGTGTGTGTGTGTGTGTGTGTGTGTGTGTGTGTGTGTGTGTGTGTGTGTGTGTGTGTGTGTGTGTGTGTGTGTGTGTGCATCCAAGGGCCCTGCCTGTGTCACATTACAGGAAGGACACTCTGGAGGGGCCCCAGCAGTTTAAACAAGTGGCACATTACAATGCGAGGAGCAGGAGTTTGCGAGTTTTGCACCTCGACATGTAATGACAGATAGTTTCAGTGCAGCGGGCCAAAGCAAACATCGTTTCACCCCCACAAGACGCTTGACTGTCTTCTCAACACGCTGGACCCAAAACAACCTCCCAGCCACCGCTTTGTGTTTGGGGGCTGCAACTAAAGATTCTTTTAATTTGATTACAGTAATCTGCTAAATATTCTCTCGATTAATCGTTTGTTTTATAAAATGTCAGAAAACCGTGAACAAGAGTCTACAGCCATGTTAGCTGCTCGTTGAGGTTGTTCTTAGGCTCAATAGATCTAAATGCTAACATTAACATGCTTACAATGACAATGCTAACTATGCTAAAAAAAAAATGCTGATGTTAAACAGAATGTTGATGTTCACCATTTTAGTTTAGTGTGTTAGCATGCTAACATTAGCTCATTAGCACTAAACAAATGTCATTAGTTACGCAGCTATTTGGTTGTAAACCAAAGTAATGGACAAATTGTTATTACAGTCGTTCATTCTGGTACATTAATGGCTGTACTTTTATCTGAATCTGAAGTAGTGGGCTGACATTAGCTATCTCTAGATTCATGCTGCTAGGATAGCTAAAAATTATCTTAATTTCCTAAAGCCCAGGCTGATGTCATTACATCGCTTATTTTCTGAAACAGCAATTCAAAATCTAAAAATATTCATTATCATATTCAACGGAGAAAAGGAGCAAATCTTCAAAGGAACTAGAGAATATTCAAAGTTTTGCTTAAAAAATTACCTAAATAATGAATCGTTATCAAAATAGTTGCAGATTATTCTTCTGTCGATTGACTGATCGAAAAATCTTTAGTCAACAAAGAACCACAGGGATCTTGTGGATAATTTAACAACCCTTGTTTAAAGGGTCATATTATGGCAATTAGTTATACATGTTTTAAGTTTTTGGAAAATCTACAGTAGATCAGAATTGTTTTTCACTGCAGTCACACAAAACAATTATGTGGCTTTCTATGTGGATATTCTCTACAAACATGGAAGTATAAAACTTAAACTCTGATAATTACAGCTCTTCACAACGCTTCATCACGACGCTTTCTCTTACACTCGGTGGCTGTTGTATTGAATGTATCATTAAAAGCACCTCCGATCCCGGTCCTGTGTCTTCTGTAAGGTATTGATAGGAGCTCTCAACATTGCAAACAGTCGAGCTGTTTTCCTGTGAAAGAGATACCACTGTTGAAATACTTCACAGGTACTTCCTCTGCCCCGAAGGGCTGAGAGGTGGAGGAGATCCATACAAAATCATGGTATCATTTGGTCACAGAGGATTAACCCACTTTAAGCAAGTTATTTGGCCTCATCTCCTCTTTATTTCCACAATATAACTTTGTTTGGGGCTGCTTTTGTCATGTATGTTTTTAATTATGTGGCACAAAAGAGGATAATGCTTGCTGTTCTTTATCAGGTGTTTTCTTCTTTTGAAGAGCTCTTCTTTTCATCTGATCAGGTGTTGAACTCTGCATTGTCTACAGTGACGTGTGTGTGTGTGTGTGTGTGTGTGTGTGTGTGTGTGTGTGTGTGTGTGTGTGACAGGCGGAGATGATGTTCTGTTCGGGGGTCTTCTGGACGGGCCTGGTTTTCATCCCAGTCACCTCGCTGGTCTTTGACGTTGCCTACAAAGTGTGAGTCTTCTCTGCGCTCTCCTCGCTCATCATCACTCCAATACACTTCCGATACAGGAAATTCCTCCAGAATCTCTCCTATCTCCTGAAAAAAAAATCCCTGCCCCGAAATTTTGTCTTTCAAGGAAGTCTAGCTTTTATATATTATGTGAATGCTCCATGGGAAATGTTTGTGTCTGGTTGACATCAGCCCACAGCAGATGCAAGGTGTCAGGAGCAATTTGCAAAGTTTTATTTCCTGATGTTTGAAAGCAGTTTGAATTGGTCGGTGGGGTATTTTAATGTCAGTCTATGAAGGTGCTATCGCGTTAAAGCACCTGTCACATTATGATTTTGTTCTAAATATTGTTTACTTTACAGAGTGAAGAAGGTGTGTTTCAAGACCCTAGTGGATGAAGTGCAAGAGCTCGAGGCTTTATCCAAAGACCCTGGAGCAGTGGTGCATGGAAAGAGGTACAGTTACTTATCGCTTCTCGCACTTTAGATCTACATTTCACATTTATTGACATAATGTTTTGTCTCTAAGTAGATGTTTCCTGTAGATTTCCCTTGTGAAAATGAACCTATAAGTTAAAAATAATGGGACATAAATTATCAGTTTGGTCTTTTTGTTTCCTTTTTGCTGTAATGTGCCAATAGTGATTACACATTCAAACTACAGTTACGCAAAATGACCTGGTCCACGTCTCGCTTGTCACTGTGGACATGTTTGCGCTCGCAAACTAGCAACTAGCTTCCTCAATAGCAAACATTGTGTAAATAAGCAACCGGATACCAGAGACTTGCAAAAGGGAGAGCTACAGTATTGAGTTATGAATGGCATAATGAAATGTAAATGTATACTCTCTCACTTTATATATATCATCATATGGCCCAACACTATCAGGGCTACAGAGTCGATGCCTTTATATAAGCCACATAAGCCATTATAATTTTGATACAAAAAATATAAATACAAATTCTCCACATCAGCTTGGAGGAAGAATCATCTGTAACCTCCCAAATACTCATGGCTCCGCTGCCAATAATATTCCTATGGGGAAGAGGGAAATATTAAAATTGCTGCTAAATTGCAGGAGTTTGACTGTAATATCAGTAATCATGTCATAAGAGTATATGTCCCCCTTTTTTTCTCTGGAATAGTGAATGTCTCAGTTTTGAGCTCCTATATTAAAGCCATATATTATAAAAAAGGTATTAGTTGAATTAGGTCTGCTCTGCTGTGCTCTCGGGGCCTGAGGCCTGCAGCAGAAATCAACATGGAGCAGATCAGTGTGAGATCTCCTGCTGGCTGAAAGTGATCCCCGAGCCTGGCCGCTGTCCCGGACCCAGCAGGCTACGCCACACACACACACACACACACACACACACACACACACACACACACACACACACACACACACACACACACACACACACACACACACACACACACACACACACACACACACACACACACACACCTCACCAAGGGAATGAAGGGTGGGTGAGTGGGTTGATGTGTATGGAGACCCATGTATGTATGCATAGAGGACTCATGTACACACATATGTGCTTTATATGAATCTAGCCAACATGCTGTCTCAAATATTTCACCCACACACACAATGTTTGTTCTTTCCCCCTGTGCCTGGAGAGTTTTGTCTCCGTACATGGTGTTTGTACCAGCAGGTAGAGCAGTTGCCAGGTCCATTCACTCTGGAGGTGCTTGGACACAGGCTTAATGTTTGGCTCATTAATTCTGCCTGTGGTGCTCAACATGCTGCTAACACCCTGCCTGTTTCTCTCTCTCTCTCTCTTTGTGTGTGTGTGTGTGTGTGTGTGTGTGTGTGTGTGTGTGTGTGTGTGTGTGTGTGTGTGTGTGTGTGTGTGTGTGTGTGTGTGTGTGTGTGTGTGTGTGTGTGTGTGTGTGTGTGTGTGTGTGTGTGTGTGTGTGCGTAGTTTGACGGAGAGGGCCCAGCTCCTTAAGAACGTCTTCAAGAAGAGCACAGTCAGTTTGTACCGGTCTGACTCCATGCAGCAGAACTTGCTTCGTAAGTTCCAAAATATTTTGTAGTTATCTTTCTTTCTGTCTTTTTTTCTAAATGTGCCTCAAGATGGAAGCATCAGTTACCTACCCCGAGGAACGAAAAAAAGACTTCAGTTTATCCACGTTAGATTTATCTGCTTCCAATTCTTTTGCCTCGTCAGGGGAACAGATCGAGCGTCATTACTCTTCCTCTGACGCATACTGTATTTCTAAAACCTTCATCTCACCCTTCGTCTTCGGGAGGCAGTAACACTCTGCTCATCTCACCTCTTTTCATAAATACTCTGCGTTACACATGAGTAACTGTGTCTGCAAGCAGCCCCACATGTCCCTGTGTCTCTTAACGTTCACAAACTGCTCATATAAGAACTGTTGGATGAGTTATTTTCATGGCGAGATGGAGACATGAATACATAAAGTTTGGATATCGAATCTCACTACATTTCTATCATCTGAAAAGTTTCAAAAACTAGTACTAGTAATGAAAGTTGACAGTGAAGAATTTGTCAGAATCTTGTTTTCTTATTCTTTTATTTACATTTTTCCTGATTTAAATCACAGTTTTAGTTTTTTCCCCAATGTATGTAGATATATTTCTATTTGATATTATTGTATAGTTGTTCAGGATAAGATAACACTAATGTATCTAAGGCCCCATTTAGACAGGATTAATGTTACAGTTGGAGCTTGGTAATAAGATATTTTTTCCTCCTCCCTCATAATAAACGTTGTTTTAGCCACTGGCAAATTACAGCAGCTGATTCACAGACAGGCTTAGTATTATTTTTAATGTTAGTATTATTTACCGTTAATTATCCAGCTGGGATTAAATTATTAACACAGACAGCTGCACACTCTCAGGCTCTGCATATACAATAAGAAAGACTTACTTTCTACTACTAAGTGTATAGTTGGGTATCAAAGAATTATAGCTTTCGTATCAGCAGTAAAACTGCTGGTTAGAATGGAAACTTTCCAATGATACTCTAAGCATGGGTTTGGTTTTCTGTTTATTTTTCTCTCTTTTGTTCTGTCTTTTGTCTGATCAGTTTGTTTTTTGTTTGTCTCATAGGTGGGGATGAGAGCGTTGTTGTGTGATACCTTTTTTTTTTATTCCATTATTCATTATTCAAACCTCACCCCGTTTAAAACTGCCAGCCTCCTCTAGCTCCCTGATAGATGCCTCTCTCCCGTTTTTTTTCTGGTTGTTGACTTCCTGTCCTTCCCCTCGTGTGCCTCGTGGTGTGTCCTGAGTTGAGATCAGTAGAGCGAGATAAAGATGAAATGATGAAATGTTGCGCTGTTATTCCCACCTCCCACCCCCCCACAATGCACTCGTCTCAGCGGGGTCCTTTGAACTTCCCCGCTGGCCTCCAGGTACTGACAGAGTCATTTGACACCTGAAGGTGAGTCAGGAGTCAAAGGTCAGAAAGAAACCCTGTAGGAAGTTTAGGTGCTAGATCACAGGGCTGCTGTTATACTACAGATACAACTTTTGGGGGAGCTGTGATTAGTTGTTTAAACTCTTTTAACTGTATAATTTTCATCATATGATTTTATTTTAAAGGAATAGTATGACACTTTGGCAATATGCTTATTCGATTTCTTGCCGAGAATAAGAAGATTGATACCACTCTGTATGAATATGAAACTACAGCCCAGCCCTAGTTTGTGCCACTCATGTATTAGTATTAGCGTTACATTACATAAGCGTCCATTTCTCTGGGAAAAAAATTGGTATGCTGCATGATAACCTTGTTAACATATTGAGCTTTAGATATGCTGGTAGACAGATTTTGTTACGTTTACGACAGAGCCAGGTTAGCTTCTAGGTTAGCTTCAGGTTAGCTTCCCCCTGTTTCCAGTCTTTAAAGGTCCAATGTGTAGGAATTTCTCCCATCTAGCGTTGAGATCATATATTGCAATCAACTCTCTCGCGCAACGCAGTTCATAGTACGTATTACAGCTACGGTAGCCTTCACGCTTCAAAAAGCCGGTCTCTTGCTCTTTTCAATCTCCTTTTTCTTTTTCTGGGCGAAGAAGAAGACTCCTGTTCCTGAAATTTGGATTTTGAATACATGTGGTCCTCCATGTTTCCTTCTTCAAACTTGCCGGGGCCGGGAAGCTACGATACCCATTAGCAGCATTAGCAGCACCTGTGAGTTTATCATGTGACAGCGAAAACGTGAAAGGTGGAACAGTATGTCCTGTATGTCCCTTACCGGCTGACGTATTTCAAGATGGCGCATGAATATGGAGCGTCTACCCCAGTTCATGCAAAGGCAAATGTAAAATTTCAAGCCAAAAGGAAGACTTGGAATTGATGGTGGAGGTAAATATTCATGAAAAGGACAAGTTTGTGAACAGACGACACAGATTTTGATAATGAACAACTAAACACGTTACACACTGGACCTTTAAGCTAAGCTAACCGGCTTCTGGCAGTAGCCTTCTATTTACCAGACAGGCATGAGAGTGGAATTGATCTCCTGGGCAAGACAGTGAATAAACCGATTTCCCAAAATGTTGAACTATTGCTTTAAGTTTTGTGTTTTGTTATTTGTTTATTCTGTTTATTCAGTTGTTTTAAGTGTGTGTTTTTTATACGTTCTAAGTAGTTTTTCTTACATGGATCACTGATGTACACAGTATTAACTGCTTCAACCCTTTTTCAGATGGCTACGCCTTCTCTCAAGACGAGAACGGAGTGGTGTCTCAGTCAGATGTCATCAGAGCATACGACACCACCAAACAGAGGACCAACGAGTGGTGAGCCGCCGGCCCTCTGGTCGGCCAATCGGGTGCCACAACAGCCGTTTCTAATGGCGATATTTGAAGCTTAGCGTGAGAAAGACGAGGCGCGAGTGTGTGCCTCCAGCACTTAGGGGATTTTTGGAGGTGGACAGAGTGTCTTTGAAAAAGGGAAGAAAAAAAAAAAACAAGGAACAAAACAAATTTTGTTCACTATCAGCTGTAGACATGATGAGCACTGTGCTTTCTTAGCAGTCTGTGGTCTGAAGTTCTTCACTGTTCTCGCTCAGTTTGTTGATGTGAACGTCTCCTATATTGAAAATCATCTAAATCGTTAAAATAAATTAAAATCAAACTCCTAAACACTGTTATTAAATAAGTTGAAAGACTGGACTATGATTAGTTTTAGAGGCTTTGAACTTGTAAAAGATTGCCAAAGAGCATTCGTAAATACAATATTCCAAGTACTAGTGAATTCGGAAAACTATGAACCAAATGTAATCACACTCCTGAGTGTATTCCAGCACTAAACGGACCACTTCAGAGCAGACATTGTAATATTTTCTTTTTGCACTTAAGGAAGCATCTATTGTGTAAAGCCTTACATTTGCTCATGCCTTCATCCTTGTTTCTTTCAAAACTTTCTTTTTAGTTTCATTTTTAAAAGTCTGTAGATATCGTCCCTGGTTTTATTTATGTTTTCTTTTTTATTTTGTTGTTTATAAGTCGCCTCCTGCAACTCACTGTGGTCCTGTTTCCACCGTTTTTACAGCAGAAGCATTGCTCTCGACAAATAATTGCATTCCACACACTCCTGTTTCAACAATCACAACGGTGCCTATGTAGAACTTTTCCCTCATAGAAGACAAAGATAGCCAAGAATAGTTTAGCCCGATAGCTTAGACCAGTGCTCCACACACACCTACTGAAGACAAAATCAGTCTCCCCACCACAGTATTGCACTTTTACAATGTGAAAAGTACAGAGTGCATGTGGCACATGTATAAACTAAGATTTGTTCTTGCAGAAGTGAACGGGAGGCTCTCCGATGGTCTTGTTGGAGCTTACAGTGGTGATAGTGTTTCCCCTAAAATTTAGCTTTTATCCTTCTAACATAAGTGCCATTAGCTTAAGGGAGAGAGAAATATTAGCCAGGAAAACTCCACAACAATATCGAAACTACTTTGTCTCTATAGTTATTTTGTGGATTTGTATTTTTATATTGGAAATGTATGAATTTTGCATTGACTGGCTTTGTAATGAACTGTCTGTAACTTTTAGTTTTTTCTTCCTCTGATAAACGGGCAGGATATAATAGATCGAATGAGGAAACTGAGCTTTCTTAAATGTCTTGTCATTAATATTAATATTGTTGCTTGTTTTATTTATAATTGACTACTTAATGTCTGTGTGATTGCTTTCTTCTCCCTGTGGGAGATCAAATCTGTGACGGTGTGTGCGAGTGTGTGTGTTAGTTGCATGTGCATGTGCTGTGTGTGTGTGTCTGTGTGTGTTTGTGTGTCACCTCTACTGTGGATAACGTCTATATATGCATTGCATGTCTGTGTCCTCTGTGTGTTTCTTTTGTTGTGTGTGTGTGTGTGTGTGTGTGTGTGTGTGTGTGTGTGTGTGTGTGTGTGTGTGTGTGTGTGTGTGTGTGTGTGTGTGTGTGTGTGTGTGTGTGTGTGTGTGTGTGTGTGTGTGTGTGTGTGTGTGTGTGTGTGTGTGTGTGTGTGCAGCTTGCTCCAGTTGTCCGTCTGCACGACTCCAGATATAACTATGCTGTACTACTGTGTGCTGATGCATGGCCCGTATGGGGAAAGTGTGAGCATTAGTGTGTGGTATGACTGTGTGTGTGTGGTCAAACTCTCGACCTGGACTGTGGGAGTTTCTGATGCTCAGCTCGCTTCAACAGGAGATGTTGCACAATGCACTCAATGTACCTTTCCAGTATTGGACATCTGATATTATCTGATTTCAGTTTTTGATTTCTCTTTTGAGTGTACATGTTTGTAACTTGTTTTCTTTATGTAGTGTACTTATGCTTTACAGGAAAGCTCTTTAGTAAGGGTTAGTGATTATTTTTCTCTGCTGGTCTTCAGTGTTAAAACTTAATTGGTCGTCATCTTGTCAAAAGTTTCCAAACCGCTGAATGTGGATGTCGTCGTTGTGGAAGGCTTGGACTGTTGCTTTCTTTTTTCAGAAAACATCAAACACGCGTTGTTGTCTGTGAAAGTCGTGGGCTGCATGAATGGATAACACAAACTGTTCTCTGAAATATTTAACTGTACTACTTTGATTCTCCCTCAAGTGTTGATCACTTTACAAAAGAGAAAAAAACGCACCTTTAACTTTACTTTTCAATATTTGTTTCTTTTCCGTCATTTTGTTCGATGATTGTTCTGCATGTTGGGACTGCAAACTTATAAGTGTTGTCTTTTACTGCCATGAAGGACTATTGAAATAAACTTTACAATCATGGAGGAACAATGTTTCTGTTATTCTGTGGAACAATTATTCTGTGTGTTTGCAGGGTTGAAATCATTGTTGTCCTGTGCTGGTGTGTGGCGACAAACAGTACAGTGGGAACCTAAACAGGAAAAGGCAGGGAGAAACATCAGTTTGCGTTTAGTCGACCTTACACTGTCTGTGATCCCAATCGCACAGTAATCTGTTCATGTAGATAAACACCCAGATTCATTCTAAGTGACTCAAGTTACATTTTATAGACCAAACAATAAATCAAGAAAAAAAACTGCTGATTCCTTACTAGCCCAGTGTTGGTGTCCTAAACCAGGGCCCTTTGCTGCAGGTCTTCCCCCTCTCCTCTCTGTCACTAGAGTATCTAAATAAAGCATTAAATGTCTAAAAATAATGTCTTCAAAAAACCAGCTAGTTTGCCAAAACTATAATAGAAGAAAAACTGGTTCATCTGTTTACGGTGTGGCCAACTAAACTCAAGTTGGTTCAAGAAGTCAGTCAGAAGTAATTTCAAACAGATGGTGTATTTATGTATATTTTGCATTTGATTCTTCTTGTTCCATTACTGCAATATGTCAAAATGATCTGCTGACAAAGGAATAATGCCAAAAAGGCACATTTTTGATCAGAAATCATGGTCAGTGCTAACATCTGTGACGAAGACGCTGCTGGTGAATTCGAGGGGTGTGTTTCCTGTCTCTGTGCAATCTCCAGCTGATTGGTAATCGAGAAGTTATTGTCTTGGCGTGTTTTCATCACTATATCTAATTCATTATCACACAACCAGAATACAAACTGTAGCATCGCTATCATACACTGTTAACACTACGCCTAAATACTTGATGGATTTTGTTATGAGAAGAATGTTTTCAGAAGTTTCGGACCCAGAATTTGTTTTAAATTTCTGTGAAATCTGTGAGACAGAATAAGGTAAAAGCCTTCAGCATGAGTAATAATCAGGACTCTAACTTGGAAAAGAAACTGGAAACTTTTGAGGCCTGGCGAGATATAAAAACATTATACCTATCCAAAAGATTTAGGAAATGTCATCAAAACTTGTTCACAACTTGTATTTTCCTTTTATAAGCAGAGCGTGGAATGTGAGAATTGAAGCTCGACCTGACAGCCATGAGTATGAACAAGACCTGAAGAAGTTAACACAGAAATCTGTCAAGTAAGTCGTATTTTGTGGTCAAACAGTCCGGTGATAACAGCACAGACTTGAATGCTGCAGCGGACATCCTCAGACTGAACAGGTTTCATGACACACTGATTGCCAAGCCTATTTCACAGTCAGATAACTGGAGAACAGAACAGTCTTTGTGGAGATTTTACTATACCTGTTGGTGCAACCCAAACCTCTATTTCTGGGGCGAGTTGTTTTTAACGCTGTGACCATGTCATGCTCATTGAACACTGACAATGACTGATCTCAGCGCTGCATTCCTGCTGTGAAGTCTGGCGCAAGAATGAGCGACAGGTAGTGAGCTGCTGTGCAGGCCCAACCGCTCCGGTTTCCTTTTTTTTTTTGTCTGAGTGATGATGAGGCTTCTTTCAGAGCACAAAAATATCATTTAACAGATTTCACATGTATCCGTGCACAGAAGGTACTGAGAGACAACATTTTATTTGCTGTAAATTAGGGAATCAATATGACAACCCTACTCTGGGTATAATGCCTGTACAACATCTTATAAAAGTCCATTTCCTCCTAAATAAAAATGTCCTTTGTGTATCAAGTCCTCCCTTCTTTCAGAGGTCCTTGCGATTGTCAAAAAACAATATTTTCCTGGTTTCCAACATCTATTTCTAAAAATGAAACAATGCTCAGAGTTACAGTGTTGGTGCCGTCGGCCTGTGCAGTATTTCAGTTTTTTGTTTCTTGAGGAAGGTTTGTGATAGATTTTAGTCTGTATTGTAAGCTGTCACCTTGAAAAACAGCCGGTGTAAAAAATAAAATATAAGGCTAAAGAGGTCTGTTTACAATATAAAATAAAAGTGCACAAGATTCAAAACTGTTGCTGCGTCTAACAGGTCTGTTGAACTCTGATGTGTCCTGTGATGCAGAAGGGGGGAAGCGCCTCAGGCCAGGCTGCTTTGTCGCACTTTATCCCTTGTCCTCCTGTTGCGCTCTCTGTGTCCGTTCAGCCGGCCCAGGCCTTCCACTCAAACACCACCAGCTGTTTATCCTCGCAGGCTCACAGCCAACCATGTACAAAGCTTGTATTCCCTCTACTTCCCCTGCTGGGAGCCTAGTCAGCTCTGTCCGAAGTCGGCGAAGCCTTTGGCCGCTGAGAAGGCGTCGGGCTGCAGGGGGAAGAAGTACTGCTGTGGCAGGAGGAAGCTCTGAGAGGGGTGAGAGGGCATGGAGGGCTGGTGGAGATGTAGCTGAGTGTGGGTGGAGGGCAACGAGTGCTGGATGCCTGCTGACATTGGTGCTGGTGGGGATGTGTAGGGGGGAGGCGGAGGTGGAGGCAGAGTCTGAGGGGTCTGGGTCTGGGTGGGGGTGGAGGCTGACGAGGAGACGGTGGCGGACACCAGGCAGCCGTGCTGCTGCCCTTGACCTCCAAGAGAAAACCTTCGCATGGAGCTGCCGCCGCCAGCCGAGCTAGAGCTGGTGGTGGCCGTGCTGGACTGTCGCGATGGGGCGCGGAGGCTCGGGGGGGCGGAGGTGAGGATCATGGGGATGGTTTCGCCCTGACAGCTACGCAGAGAGAAGCGAATGGGCTGCTGGGTCGGCTGCTTGGGCCGCAGGCAGGTGCAGCAGTAGACGGCCACCAGAGAGCCGACCACGACGAAGGCAACAAAAATGCTTCCCACCATTAGGAACGGCACGTAGATGGGCTCTGGGGACGGAGGAGACACAGGCAGGTTAGGATCAATTATGGGAAGCACCTTAATGGGACATGAAGCTGCAGGTTATTATAATGTGTCTACATGTAACAAAACAGCCGACATAGTTGGTGTTCTGATTTTCTACATTCACTGCCCTGAAGACACAAAAAAAAAACTGAATAGCTGAAAATCGTTCAGAAAAACTAAATAAATCAAAAATAAAATACATTATTTTTAACACTTTACTTTAACTCCACTATTTAACATTTAATAGCACTATACAAACAAATATGAATCGATTAGTTGTCAATACAAAATTAATCACCAACTATTTTGATAATCCATTAATCGGTGGGAGTCATTTTTATGGAATAATGCTAAAGATTCTCTGATTCCAGCTCCTTAAATGTGAATATTTTCTAGTGTCTTCATTCCTCTGTGACCGTTAACTGAATATCTTTGAGTTGTGGAAAAAACAAGACATTTGAGGACGTCATCTTGGACTTTGGAAAAACACTGATCAACATTTTATAGCCCAAACAACTAATTGATTAATCGAGAAAATGATTGACAGATTCATTGACAAAGAAAATAATTGTTGGTTGCAGCCCTAGAAATATCTAATGAGTATGACGCTATAATCTAATTTTAAGCAGATTTGTCTGTCTATACAGCAGCCTCCACTTATGGATGCTTAGGAGCTTTAACATTAATACATTAAACACATATCTGCTTAAAACTACATTGAAGTGCATTATAAATGTGTATGTCGTGCTTATAGAGTTGTTAAAGTAACCTTTTAGTCGCTAAAAACTGCAGCCTGTCCTGCTGTTTATGGTGGCTAAAACATTATTTTAATTAATCAGATAATTTCTTTTAAGTGCTTCATAGTATTATTAACAAAACCTAGCAGACCCATTCCTGGTGGAAAACACAAACAGCTCAAGTTACACAGTGAGGCCCATTTGCACTTTGGGAGGAAATCAGCGATTTTGATAGGGAAAAAATAGGAAATTGTTAGCACACAGTCCATTCAGTTAAAGCCCCATAGTTAATCAGTTCGGGAAATTTAAAGAAAACTTTTAAAGAAAAAGAAAACGTTGAGGGTTAAAGTGACCGATTATTAAGATATCACAACTAACAGTGGGTTAATGTAACACTTTGAGTCTGTTAAAGGTTTATAGAAGCCAAAGAAAATGAGTTGCTGCCTCACTGTGTTGTGATAACTTTGGTTGGCAAATCCAAAGTCAAAGTGAATGTGTTTAATATTTGGCAGCACAATAAGCCGGCTTGTGCAGTAAAAGTTTTTGAATACATTCCAGCATTGTGATCCAACTTAATCTTAACTAAGTTTTGTGCAACTTTCTGCTTAAGAATTTGTAAAGAGTTATAGCAAAGAGTATAGAAGAGGTACTTCTATACTCTTTGGTTATTGTTTAAAGAACATTTGTTGAGTGACTGACAGGCCGCGTCATCAAAAACTCCTCTAGTTTTCCTTTTTATCCTGATAGCAATCTGCAGTGAGTTCAGGTCAAATGAAGCCACAGAAGCTGAGAGAAAAAGGTGCTGGAAACGTTAGTGGAATAACGCTGGAAAGGCATGAAAACCTTAAAACACCAGTATGCATAAAAGGTGACACACAAACAATGTTCTGTCTAAAACAGACCATATAGGCTACTTCTAAGAAGGAAAAAAATTGCAGGGATTTAAAAAAACTAACAATTTAACACACAGTAACACGTTGTGTTTAATAGTGCAAATGTCGTCCTTTGTTGTCCCACAGAAGAGACCTTTAGTGTCTTGTTTGAGTAGATGCACCAGATTTTCAGAATAGCATCTTATTTCTCATAATTTCACACGACAGCAGTCTGATGGTTTGAATCCGAGGTGTCCTTGAGCAAGGCACTGGAACCTGCTTTCTTCTGTGTTTATTGATGTTGTTCAGCTGACCTCTGACCTCTTCAAACCTACTTTAAAGATGAACCAGACTGAATAAGCCAAGAATTAGACTAAACGTGTATGCATCTGTTTACTTTATTTATAATTTCATTTAAGTTAAATACTATTGATTTAGGACTTTATACATGATGTATTTGTGGTGTTTGTTCCCAACCTAATTCAACTCTGAACTAATGTGTCTTTTCACGTGAAGTTTTGCTAAAATGCTGCATTTTGGGGAAACCTTGATAACAGCATTTTTTTCAAGTAAGTACGTTTAAAACTCCTAAACTTACGGGCTGCAAACTCGGTGTTCTCCACCTCCCTGTCGTTGGTGCAGCTGCCCTGGTCAAGCCGTGCGTCCGCGGCCGCGCAGCAGTAGCGCAGCGAGCAGGAGCCGCAGCACACGGTGGCGTCCATGGTGTCAAAGTCCTCCGGACACTGGAAGCCATCATGATAATTCCCATTAGCGTCCAACCAGCCGTGGCAGTACTCCCCCTGTGCGTCCGATATCCGTAGATTCCAGGTCAGATATCCCAGCAGCAGGCAGTTCAGCAGGCGCACCATCCCGGCAAGCCGTGGGGTTTAACGTCCTGTGGGCTTCAGCTCCCGGCCGCCGAGTGTGTCGGTCCGGGTTAGAGGCTCTTCATTGAGATGAATTCACAGAAAGAGAAACGCAGCGATCCAGAGGTGTAAAGTTATGTTACCGTCATCTTTACACCATCCAAATCGTTTTGAGACAAAAGTTCCCAAATTGCAATGTGAGAAAAATCCTTATTGAATCTTCTGTCACTTTTTAGAATATCATCACTGAACTTTCTTCTCATCCAAACATCTCAAACAATCTGCTCCTGGTTACTGTTGTTCCTAATCGAGTTGCTCCTGCGGTCGTTTGTTGATGTCGGTGCAGAAGTTGTGCGCCCACCTCACTGAAGAGTTGTTGCTTTTGTGACTCTAGCTGTGCACGCGCGCACGTAATCCCCCCCCCCCCCCCCCCCCCCCCCCCCATTTAACGGACGTGCGCGTTCACGTGGTGGTGGTGGTAGTAGGTCGCAGCGGTGCCGATTATTCCCATAACCGCAAAGGTGCACAAATAACATGCATACATGGTCTTACCGAGTGTATTCTGCCCGAGAGGAGACCCACCACTGCAGCATCGTATAGATTTGAATAAAATCATGTTTTACATTTAAGACCAAACAATGTCTAAAAAAAACAAACAGGACCATATCATTCAGAGAAAAAAAAATTAAATCTTGACTACGTAAACATATCCTCCTAACAAATGAAAAGTTGAATCCATAAGAAAGAATGCACACCTTTGCTAAATTGAATACAGGTGTAGGCTAGGCTACTTGGTCTGCTATGACCTACTGTTAGCTAAAGACTGACTCAGTTTGTGGACATTATGACTCGTTTTTTATTTAGCATTTATAATGTTCATGCTTGCATTTGTGGAGTGTCTGTAAATATATAACCTGTCCAAGCACTGTAGGTTAAAATTAGCCTTCTAAGCTAATGATGTCATATTTCTGTTAAGAAGAAGAAGAGAGTGTAGTCCCTGAAGAATAAACAAACCAAACTAAATCATTATCCTATAGCCTACTTCTCACTTTTTGTGTCCAATAAAGCCTCTGTTCAGTGGAAGTAACAGGCTCACTTTAATGCATGTGAATAAATATGTAGGCCTATGGCTAATTCAATGAGGAAGTAACTTAGAGGCAGTTACAACCTTTTGCAGAATAATTTAGTTGTCTGTCTGACACTGCATTCAGATGCTCCGTTGTTTGCTGTAAATGTTTGATTCGGTCGTTAATGAAAATCACCACTTAAAGGTTATTGTATCAGCCTATCAATGTTTTTATTCAGACCATTCCTTCAGGCCTATACATCTTTCATTATTAGCTTATACAGCCATGTTCAGTTTGGTGTCTAGACACAATATTGACTAAGCACTTGCATGTGTTTTGATATTACACAGAAGCAAAAATACCGACCTGTCTGGGCTGTTGAAACGGAGAGAAAAAAATATGTATGTTAATCAGCAGCAGGTCTTTTCATTCCTCCATCTATTACATCTTCTGTTTGTAACCTATTGATGTGGCGCCCCCATGTGGTGCTGCAAACTTTTAGGCCTGCAGGCTACCAGACAGCTGCTGCACCAGCCTTTAAACTATAAAGGATTTAAAACATGAGATACATTCTGACAGTTTGCCTTCTAACTATAGGCCTAGGCTACTTAAAAAAACAGGCCTCTAACTATGGATCCGAAATATAAAACAAAATGTGGAATTCAATAATTAAAGGCTATGAGATTATATTTCCTTTTTGTTGTTGTTGTTTTGTTCCGTTTTATTGATCCAGTAGACTATAGGCCTACATTTTTTAACCCATTTTTTGGCGAAACCAAAAATAGGCTAAATAAAAGCTAAGTATGTTCTACTGGATAATTTGCTTGTTTTAAGTAGCCTGGATTCCATGGTGTGGATGGCCTTTTCTTTCATTTGCGCTCATGTTGCTCTATTAATGCTCTGAGCTCAGTGGCAAAATGGCCTCTGCCTTTTCATTTGTAGAATTTCATTCTGCGTTTTTTTCGTTTCCAGATTGTAGACTACAACTGCTATAGCGCTCGTTGTTCTGTGTGGATGGTGGCTACAAAGGAGGCAGGCAGCGGCGCACAAGTCCCGCCTGTATTTCCCTCTGGAGGAGTCTCAGTATCTGCGTTCCCGACTGGGGATTGGAGCGGCGGCTTGTCAGTAAATGAGCCCACCCTTCACACAGTGTGTATGAGGGAAACCGAGCCAGACAGTGACGGATCTGGTCCTACAGTCATCAGCTGCCTGTCACACCAGCACGCCACAGTACCGACCCGGAGCCTTCCACCTGGCGGGGATGGAGGGAGAGATGCAGCCCGCAGATGAAGGGCCCTGCGCCCCGAAGATGTGCCGACAACAACGGGGTCCGTACAGCACCCTAAAAACCTTCCAGAGCAAACGCTCGGCGGGCAAGTCGCGCTTTGACAGGTCCGCTGTGGTCGAGGTGCCTCTGTTTGGCGACGGACATCACTTCACTTTCCATCCCGAGCAGCAGCATCATTTCCAGCCGCACCATCATCACCATCACCACCAGCGTCTGCAGCAGCTCCACCAAACCAGCGTCGCAATCAGCAGCAGCAGCCAACAACAGCATCACCCGACGCAGCAGCAGCAGGCTCGTTTCCCATGTGAGAACAGGCCCAGCAGCAGGGTCCCGACATCCACCTCAGCGGCGGCGGCAGCATCTCCTGGTACCCAGCAGCAGCGCGTCAGCAGCGGCAGAGCAGAACCCAGATTGTCTCCAGACTGCACCTATGGTATCAGCTCAGGTGGGTTTCAAACTTGTTCAGAGTGAGTGGTGACTCCTGGTAATATGTGGAGAGCTGCTCCATCTTTTAAGTAGGCCTATTATTAATTTAGATTTGGGATGTTGAGACTTTTCTGAGCTACATGTCCTCAGATTGTCCGGATTCTAGTGTATATTTTGAGTTTTTGCTGCCCAGATATTTGAGCATAAATCTTCTACAGAGTCAATAAACTTGAATGGAAGATTAAAAAATATGTCATTAAAATCAAGCATCTCTTTTGTTTACCTGTGCTTCATGTTTTAGTTCCATTCCTTCTTCTTTCTCCTCTTGTCAGCAGTGATTGATTTGCTGCTGTAATGAGAGCAGCCATGATTGAATCTCCAGTGTGCATGTGCTTGTCTGTCTATGTGTGTGTTTACTTGTGTGTGTGTGTGTGTGTGTGTGTGTGTGTGTGTGTGTGTGTGTGTGTGTGTGTGTGTGTGTGTGTGTGTGTGCGTGTGTGCGTGTGTGCAAGAATGGCCCTCACAATCTCCAGTTGAAACACATTGTTCCATGCTAATTTTTCTCCTCAGCTGCAGTTCATTAGAGGGCAGTGCAGGCTCAGGAAGAAATGTGTTCCCCGTGTGGAGGGCGGGTCCATGGGAACTAACATTAAGATGAAAGCAATGAACCTAATCCTGGCAGTTACGAAATTAAACATTTCATCTCATCCTCTAATCAGATATTAATCTCTTTATCACTGCTGGAAGCATGAGTCTCAATTTGCTGCTGGTTATTATTGCTTTACAGACAATCGAGTGTTCAGTCTGAGCTCAGGTTGCATTGTATTAACTCACCTAGACCAACATGAGAATTGGAAAATGTGTGCATAGCATCACGGGTTTAATCTAGAAATAGGCATTAGTTTCATATATTTAACCCACTTCAATCTGTGAAAGAGTAGCCAGATTTTTTTGTAAGTATAAAGCCCAGGTTTCAGTGTTGATGACCAATTGTTTGCATCCCTTCTGGCAAGCACGTGGTCCTGATTTCAGTTATGAAATAATCACACAAAACCATATTTCCTCTGCTTATATTACACATGATCCAATTCCAGCTAAACGTGACATGCATTCTTACTGATAACAACACATCAAAGTGATTTGTATCTGCATGATGGGAGCAACTTAATGTCCCTCTCATGGCTGGAAAAAAAAAAAATAATAACTTGATGCACTTCTCATGAAGCGAGGCAGCAGGGACCCCTGGACGCAGCAATCAGTTCAGCACACAATAACACAAATTGCATTGAAAAGCCGTTCCCAAAGAGTTGTGATTAAAATAAATGGGGCTCATAAATTTGCCTCTGCCGAGCGTGTTGTTTTTAATGAAATTTTATGAGGCTCTCAGCTCACAGTGCCACAGAACTGGTGAGAGCAGAGAAGAGGGTGGGGGGTGCAGGCGAATGATATCAGATACATCTTGACGGGTAAACAGAGACAGCACGCATATTAATAAATGCAACACATCTGCGCCAGGCTGATAGACACGTCTGAGCGAGTGGCAACGCAGCAGTAGCCGCCTAGAACTCATTTTGTCTCTGTGTATATTTGTGTGTGTGTGTTTGTGTGAGGACAGTGGACTCATAATCATTACACCGAGGTGTGTGTGAGATCATCTCATTGAGACGTGCCCAGACTACCAGGGAAACTGTACACTGAGGCTCGTTTCTGGACAATAGCTTTGTGCTGATTTTCTTTGCTCGGCTGGGTTTGGTCACAGCAGATTCTGTGACTTTAGAGTTTATTGACATCTGAATAAATCAGCATAATCAAGCTGACATTTATGAGCAGAGGAGCCTACTGTATGTGGAACACGTTGGCAGGAAAAGGGAGGCAGAAAGAACCAAAACCAGTGAGGACTAAACACAGAATCACTCACATTGTTTCCACAAGTCTATCTGCTTCTTTCCAATAGGAAACTTCCTTAAGTTTCAGCAGTAGCCTACATCACTTAAGTACTATACTTTTGAGGTACTTGTACTTCCATTCTACGCTACTTTCTGCTTCTCCTTCACTACAATTCAGAGGTAACTTACTGGATACTTTTCAGATTTCAGTTTTGCATTAAAAAACATGATTTGAGCTTAAATAATAGAATGCATTAAATAAAATAAAACCAGTGGTTACCAACCTATTGGCTTGTGACCCCTTTCAATAAAGCCATGTCTAGCTTGGGACCCTTTTCACGTTTCAGATGTCTATGAGTTCCATCGGCAAATCCAAAAATGTCACCTCTACACTTCTCACATGGCTTAATTAAACAAGTTTTCGAGGCCCAGAGGTCAAATTATCCAATATTACACAATAAAAGCAAATATTAGATAACAGTCCAAAATAGCAAAAACCTATTTCTATCAGTAAAATGCTGCTTACACATTGATGCATTAGAATTAACAATCCAATAATGCCAAGTATAAAATTATAACAGTCACAGGGGACATTTTACTGCAAGTACTTTAACTTTAAGTACATTTAGCTAATAATACTTCAGTACCTTTACTTGTAATGTAGTTTTTTACATTGTTGTACTGCTACTTTTACTTAAAGATTCAATAGGTAACTTTTATAAAAATATCTTTTGTCATATTTTATAATATACAAACTGTTTATCCTGACATTAGTACATGAGACAGATAATCTGTGAAAAAATAATCACTGTCAAACTAGGCAGCGCTGATCAAATATGAATCAAGATTATGTTACTGCATTGTCTACTTCTCACCTCAAATGTTATGTTATCAGACTGTTTTTAACATGATGACCGGGTTACAAACTTTCTCATTTTATGGTTAAACGGGGTTGGCAGTAGCTCAGTCCGTAGGAAGTTGGGTTGTGAACCGGAGGGTTACTGGATCAAGTCCCCGTACGGACCGAAATACGGAGGTGGACTGGTAGCTGGAGAGGTGCCAGTGCCCACTCACTCTGACATTTCTCCATTAGTGCATGTAAAAGGACCTGAGTGTGTGTGTATTTCAGGCCTGTGTGTAGTGTGTAATAACAACAGAGTGTAAATTGAAATTTCCCCATTGGGATTCAATAAAGAGTATAATAATATTATTATAAACAGTACACTAAAATATGTTTCTGAAAACATCGCTCTATCACAAAACATTCTACAAGATGACTGACACTGTTTAAAGGCGCCACTGTCTCTGACCTCTGGATTTTCCCTCTCTCTGCCGTAGAGAATCGTCTCATCCTGGATGCCTTTGCCCAGCAGTGTAGCCGAGTCCTCAGCCTCCTCAACAACGGCCGTCTCCTGGAGCCCTCCTCCTCCTTCACCTCCAACATCAAGCTGGAGGAGGGGCCAGGGGCGGTACAGGGACTTCACTGCTCCTCACTGGGGAAGACCAAACCTGAAGAGAGCTCTTCCACCACAGACCCAGAAGAGGAGGCCCAACAAAGCCATTTGAACCAACAACAGACCTCTGCCGTTCTTCGCATTTTCACAGACTCCCTACAGAACTATCTGCTCTCAGGGCCACCGCCGCAGCAGCAACATCTGGCTGCCGGTCTGGAGGATGATCAGTGTCCGTTGGCAGAGCCCGGCTCAGGGTTGTCTCCTTCAAGACATAATCTGGGAGGCTGGGGCTCACCGACTCCGTCAGAGTCGTACGGCCACCCTTCGTCCACATTGCCTGAGGAGGAAGAGGAGGAGGAGAGCTGCTGTCCACGCTGCCTGGAGTTGGAGCAGGAGGTGCTGTCGCTGCAGCAGGAGAACGAGGAGCTCCGCAACAAGCTGGAGAATATCCCAGGTGCAGTAGTGAGAACCTGGATCCACAGGGTTTTGAGGTCTATTCTTTGGGATGGGTCAAAGATACAGAGATAACAGATGCCTAATCATAACAGGTATTTCTGAAAAGCTAAGGGGATGATAATAAGGCAGCATAGTCACATTCAGGATTAGCACTGATCCTGTTTTAAATGTGACCAATCACAGATGTCAAAGATGTCAGATCAAAACCAGGAGCAGTGATGTATAGAAACACTACAATGTTCACCTTTGTTTTGAGTGTTCTCATTTAACTATTTGACACATACAGAGGCGTTGATTCATTACGGTAAATGTCCTGTTTACATTAAGAAAAGAAGTCTTGGTTGAGATTTTTACCATTGTGCTCTTGTAATTTTCATACAAAGAATTGATAGACCTGAACAAGTTTCAAGTCACGTATCAAAGCCTTGACGTGGACGTTGCTTTTATTTCAGTCTGGACAGGAGTGGTGGACAAACCGACCAACATTGCCATCCCTATAGCCACAGCGCTAGCATGGCTAAAAATAACGATAAAATTATGGTTAGAGTCACTAAAATAGCCAATTAATTTTATGTAGATCGATTAATCAACTAATTGTTTCAATACTACTCATTTGTTCATGCTTTTTCTTCAATTAGTCATTTGTATCTGTCTGTATACAGTATATCTAGTAAAAATACTAATGCATTAATCAGTACCAAAGCTACACAAGTTTATCATCATTACACCTTAATAACTTCAGTTTTTGTCTGTTATCAGTTTCAGAGAGCGGTATGCTCTCACTCTCTAATTGCATCACAGTGTTTGCGGCAACAGCCTTAATAGCATCTATTTTTATTACCTTTTCTGCTCTCCCCAAAGCATTCTGAGCTCCCCTGTGTTACCTTAACCTATATTGCACTAAAACGGCTAATTTGATCTGCACATGATTGTTAAATTATACAGAAGATGGGTCATCTCTTTGCTCTTTGACAAATACTCTTTGACAGTGTATTTGTCTTTATGGTAATGTGTGTTTTTATGCAGTTCCCTGTCAAAAGGCTCTCGACTACTTCAAGACTGTTCTTGAGTTCCACAACCAGCTGGTCCAGCCGATGCCAGAGGAGCAGCTCACAGAGGTGAGGAAACAGTTAGCAGTATTATTCACAGCATGAATGTGTGATCAGTAGCATACAGTATATTTAAGTGTAAAAATACAACATCACATCCTTCCCGCATCAGTAACTTCTTCATTGTGCTAATTGTGCTGTTAAGTTGTGTGAAAATATGAAATTAAAGCAAACTCTGTCTCTGCAGGAAGAAGAGCAGCAAACAGTCTTTGAGGTCTGTGTTTTTATTCAGGCATTTCTGTTGTTTGAGAACATAAAGGATTTCAGTGTATATTCATGTATTTTTTTTGGCTGTAAAGTCAACAGGAAGCAGTAGCAAATTAGTAAAATTGACATTAGATAATGTGCACCCTAAAAGAAGGTTAAAAGTCAATTTGAAATCTGACAAAACTAGACAATGCAGTCAGATTTGGAGCCAGGCTGTGGACATAACTGAGCGCCTTCTGACCATTACATCATCTGACCTCCTCTTCCCTGCAGGGCAGTAAGCAGCTCTTGGAAAACTACCCTCTCTTCATCTCTAATAAGCAGTGGGACGAAGCCGTCAACTCCTCTAAGAAAGATGGCAGGCGGCTGCTGCGCTACCTGATTCGCTTTGTCTTCACCACGGATGAGCTCAAGTTCTCCTGTGGTTTGGGCAAAAGGAAGCGTTCGGTCCACTCAGGAGATCCAGGCCTGGAGAGACGACCACTCAACCCCGTCAAAGTCAGCTGCCTCAGAGGTACACAGCCGGAAAATGTCTGTTGAGTTAGAAGAGTGTTTGCATTGTGTTTCAGTCTGGGATACATTATCGGTGTTTGGTGTTTTAAGCCCCTAACGTCGTCTTCCAGGCAGCTCTGCCTGGAAGGCACTAGGATGAGGCAATGGTTAGGGTTAGGGTTAGGTGCCTTGAAGTCGACGGTCGCAGCGCTGACTTGAAGTCGACATTGGGGGCTTAAAACACCATCGAGCTACATTATCATTGAAACACTGGGAATTGAAACACTGTTAGAACTCGTACCGTTGTCCTACAGCCAGAAGATCTGTCAAATGTCTACGTATAAAATGTTTGTGTCATTTGAGTGATGTAGTGCCATGCTTATTAGATTACTCCACTTTTACAGCTTATGTTTCAGACTTGAAAAGCAGCAGTAGCTATCAAGTGAGCTCATTATTTATGGGCTCATAACAACATTAAACCGAGACTTATGTTGTTGACTTATGCCGGTCTAAGATCTGATACATTCGTGGTCCATTCGTGTTTTTAGTTGTAACCGATCAGATTCAACTGATCAAACTTCACGTTTTCTTTTTCTTTTCTTTTCTTATTCTTCTCCTACGCCGATTGATCATTGCACTTTTCAACAACAAGTGTTTCACTAACTCTAGCCTTGAGCGTAACTACTATTATATTTCATTTCCACTGTTTCACCGTTTATTATTTTAAACCTGCAATAACAGTATTTTTTCGGCCACTTTGGGGGCAGCAGAAATAAATTGTGAGCACAACACTGACCTACCATCACCTGTTAAGTTATAATGAATGTGTTAATTTACACATCCTGCAGTTACAGAGCAACATGATCAATCATTTAAAGTTGTGTTTTAATGTCCATCTGATCAAAGTATGTCTAACATTCACGCTTCTATTAGCTCTGTGTTTGGTCACTGCCAACTCTTGAGGGAAATATCTGTCTCTTTAGATTCTAAATGATCCACTATGTTCACAGGCTAGTCTTTAACTGTGTCTGTCAGCTGTCGGTTTGGTGCCGAGCATTTAGTCAATTTTTAGAGCTCTTTCTCTTATAATAGCTGCCAGCTGCAGTCTAAAACAACACTATGAGAGCAGTGAGAGTGACCTAAAACAGTAATGTTGTGGGCCTGACATAAACAATGAGCTGAAATTCTCTAGAAAGCTCATTGAAAAAGAGATGCTGCAGATTCAGGTGATAATTCTCTGCAGGTTTCATATTGTCACATTGTCATTTCATACATTGTTATCATATAAATCTCAATTATGATCATATAAATAAGAGATTGAGCATTAATATATGTAATGTGAATGTCACCTGTGGTGTCACACTCAAAACCTCATGCTTTTTGAAACCCTGGTACAAATCAAGGAGTGCTTTGATTTCCAATTATTAAAAAACAAAATATATATATATTTTTTTGTATTGAAAATCTTCTTGCCAGAGTTCATCCGGATGCACTGTGCCTCAAACCCAGACTGGTGGATGCCCTCAGAGGAGCAGATCAACAAAGTGTTCAGTGATGCCGTCGGTCACGCTCGTCAGGGCCGAGCGGTCGGTACGTTCCTGGGCAGCAGCGGAAGCAGCACCAGCAGCCTCTATATGGACGGCTTTGATGGACATCTGTCACAGGATGAACTGTATTTGAAAGGCTGCCAGAACGGCCAATCGGACTGAAGTTAGAGGAGAGATTAAAGACAAATGCCGGAAATGTAGCTGTACAACAACATATCCCAAAACACTGACCTGAACCTGTCACTTTACACAGTGAAGAAAACATTCCAGAAGAAGTTTATCATATAGAATATAACTCCAGTCTTGCTGAGGAAGTTTGAATAGTTTGTAGCTGTTTTGCCATTTTTATACCTACAATTTTGTTCTTTCTTTGTTTTAGTCAATATTTGACTCTTAAGGTGTTTTAAACTTTTAAAATTTCAGTCTTCCACTTGTTAAGTTTTTTCTATGGTTTGCTGTTTTGAGCAGCTGTGTCACTATCAGTGGAGTTTGTTTTGTTTTGTGTTTTTGGGTTGGAGTCCCAGTGAGTTTATTTTTTCAATTTACACTTTTACCTTAAGGTCATCAGGAAGCTGTTTTTGTAAATGTCACCCAAGTTAGAGACTTATTGCATCCATCACTGACATTATGCCCTCCATCATGGAAAGTAGCATTTAATATTTTTCTGCCAAATTCTGCGTCATTGGCGAAGCACCTTTACTTGCAACCCTTCAATAGGAGTGCCTCTAAGAAAGTCATGTTTTGTTACCTGTAGTGTTTGCACTTGTTTTTCTTAATTTGAATCACTTCAGATGTGTCAAGTTATAAAAAAGAAAAAGTGGTTGATCTGTTTTGAACTTCCTGCAGCAGATTTCAAGATATGCAACTGAAAAGAAAACTGTGCGTCATATTGCAGAACAGTCTATTATTATTAAGATATTAAGAGTTTAATAACTGCAGAATTCCTTACATCTGGTTTACAAGAGGTCTCCTAAATTTGTTTGAAATGCTGTAGGCCTATATGGCAGCGATATAATGCTGATCTTTCTTCCATTAAATGAAGGTATTCTAATAAATAATAAAATGAATAAAATGCAGATTTTCAGAAAAAAACAACAACAACACAGTGGATAAATACCAAGAAGATTGTTTATATTTTATGCTAATTTCTGCACTGTCTTTGCTCTATCATAGATTCTTTTATTCATCCTGTTGCAAAAAGTCCTCAACTGCATTTAAATTGCATTTAGTTTTTCATCAGTGAGAAGACTTTTTGACTCCGGATGAATTAATGACATCATATAATAATGCCTTAAACTTGATTCAAGTCAAGTGTGTTATCAGTCACGTAATCACAATGTGGGTTGTTGGCCCAAGTGGAGCACTCCTTTCTTATTTGCACTTTTACGTGTCTCGTTGTGGCTACAGCCATCCCACAGGGAGGAGCCCTTGAACAGTATTTAACCATTCTTATTTGTTTTTATTTTATTTGGTCCTCAATCACTTCACATCATGACACCGTTTTCTACGTTTTGAATGTACCAGATTTATTATGTCAGTTTGCCACGTCGACAGTGCTGTGTAAATGTGTAATATAAAGTACAGTATTGTGTGAGGTGTTCTTGAAATACCACGTCTCTCTCTTTAAAAGCCAAGTAGAAAAGTGCCACAGAAACCTTAAACAGTTGGATTCTGTTGTTGTGTTGCTGTTCTGAATGTGAGCATTTATTTGTATTTACTCCCTCAAAGTGGCTGTTATCAACACTGTGAAACATCAGTAGGATTTTTACAAATCTAATAGCTTCTGTTGTTTTTTTATTTATAATAAATACAATAAGCACTGAAGTTGAACGCTTGCTTCGATGAATATCTATGTATCTACTGTTTTAAAGTGTTAGGCAAACTTGTCAAAAATGGCATTATTCTAGACATTTTTTATTTAAAAAAAAGAAAGAAAGAGCAGTTCAAACAGGACAAAAGTGTTTATTTACAGTAAAGTTTTATTTCTGTCATTAAATAGCATCAAATCTATGACTCCATGTGATGCATTGGCTAGTTAAAATAAAATATGGCATATAGTGTCTATTTTAAATGTTTCCACTCACATTTGATACAAAGTAACCATCTGGACATTTGGGATCTGATCCATAAACAACAATCAGTTTTTCTGATGTAGTACTGTATGGATATTCACTTATTTGCAAACAGTGGTCAAAGAAGTGCTCATGTCTTTCACTTAGTAAAGATAGCAACAAGTAAAAGTCCTACAGGATGGTCCCTTTCTGAATGATATATACAGTAGGCATATATATATATATATATATATATATATATATATATATATATATATATATATATATATATATATATATATATATATATATATATATAACATTAGAATATACTGATGTATTAACCAGTAAGAAACATTTTCATGTTATATGTGGTGGAGGTGGAGCTCATTTGAACTATTTTATAAGATGCTGGATATTTGAATATAGCACTGCTTCTTATTTTTTAAATTAATCATATGTTTTTAATACTCAAGTACAAGTACGTCAAAACTTGAGTATATGTATTAAGTTACATTGCTCCACTGTGTGTAAGACAACATCTGCTGGTGATTTCACATAAATACAGAAATCCATAGCTTTCATAAAGTCCTTAAGGGACTTTATGAAAATGATTGTTGTGTGGAGCGGAGGCTGCACATTAGGTTTAATACAGTAGTAATCATATTTCCTTTGGATTCTCCTCTTGACAAAGAAAAATAGCAACACCCTCCCCACAATATCTCAAAGTTATATAACACTATTGACTAATAACTAAAGGTGCCTAATGAATTTAAGATAGTATACAAACATAATATGTCCTGTTTACTGAATATTGCAGCTATTGAAGGTGGGAGCTGCTGTAGAAAAAGACAAAGGACACCCTCTCTTCAATCACTAAAAATGCAATATGCAACTGTCCAAACAAATGTAGGTGAGTGACTCCCCCTTCAGAAACTAAAAAAATACTATTTGATAAAGCTTAGCCTATAAGTAATATTTGCCAAAATGCTGGGGAATTTGACATTGAGGGTGTCTCAGTGTTACAGCAGATATTCATTGGATCGGATGGTGGCTGATATGTTTTATTAGTTTAGAAACAAATATCAGGATGTGACTATAGCATCTCCACCTGGGAGTCTTCAATATGTGTTTGTAGTTGCTCTCTTACCTTATTGCTCTTTTGTACTGATTTCCTTCACACTGAACTGTCACTGATCGCCACCAGGTGGGGTTGTAGCTGCAAGGATAACAGTAACCTGATGAAGTCCAAAAGTTCTCCAGCCAATAGCTATAAAGGACTACAGTATAATGTAGTTTATACATGTGTTTTAAAATGAATGCACATGTCTGTTCTCGAAAGTGAAACACCGAATTGTGTCCATTAAATAAAAACATTAAAATGATTAATCAGCCTTAAAGGGTCTAATGGTTAGCAATTTTCATTTTCAGTCTTTTTAAGGCTTAATATTTAAATATTGTCCCATTCTTTTTGCTCGCACCAATCTTGCACGTGGCGAGATACACTGTCCCAGATGTTTGGTTGGAAGGAATAATTCTCGAAGTCCCAAAATTTGAAAGACGAGCTGGGAATACGTTTTAACTGAGGGTTCCGCCCATACACTTAAGTGACTTTATTTACTGCTGTTCCACACAAAGCCAAGCTGCTGAAATGCAGATCTCTTCTCTCAGCAGAACCAGCAGCAGCATACAGCGAATATCTGTGTGTCGGCGGATCTGATACAGCTTCGGTTGGGTGTTTCTCTTTAATTCTGCGGCATCTCTCTCACTGTATGCGGGCCTGCTGCTCTGGAGGAGGGCGGGCCGTGAGCACAACGAGCATATTTCAATAAACAGTAAACTAGCTGATGCGACACATGTAACTACGGAGCACGGGATGATTTCAGCACGCAGCTCGCCTAACTTGGTTTGCATTGATTGGATTTGGAAATGGAACGCGGTGTTTCCAGTTGAGCACAGGCGCGGTCTGCTGTCTGGAGACTGACCTCGGGTAAACCCTCAGAGGCTCCGCGGATTTAGGAGATATTCTGCAGAGGTGTTTTTTGCGCAGCACGGTAACTCTTGCGCAACACAAAGGGGATGATCTCCAAAGCAACTGATAAAGACTGAGTGAACCTACGATTATTAAAGGACATACAGGCAGCTCGTGTAGCGGTGCAAGATGATGTCACTGATAGATCTGGACGATGATCAGCGATGGGTGCCCACTCATGTGAATGTCACCGTCCTCCGCGCAAGAGGACTGCGAACCAAGGGCAAGCACGGCAGCCGCTACCTCTACACCATCATGCAGGTGGGGAAGGAGAAGTACACCACCGGGCTGGTGGAGAAGGCGGAGGTGCCCGAGTGGAGCGAGGAGTGCTGCTTCGAGCTGCTGCCCGGGATCCTGGAGGACGGCGGCCGGAGCGCCTACCCCCCGGGGAGCGGGGACCTGGTCCTCACCGTCATGCACCGGGTGCTTATCGGACTTGACGTGTTTCTCGGCCAAACCATCATTCCTCTTGATAGGATATTTCAGGAGGGAATGTGTCCTCGAGATGAGTAGGTTGTGTTTGAATTTTAATGAAGCATGCATGACAAACCATGCAGTTTATCAGTTTACTATTCGCACAGAAGATAGAAGTTATGTGTCATGTTATGTTTATGTCAGACTGGGGCAGACAGTTGGGGAAGAAGTAGGCTATGCTATCAGATATCTTTTACTTAAGTAAAAGTAGCAATATCACAGTGTAAAAATACTCTGTTACGAATAAAAGTCCTGCATTCAAATAAGTCAAAGTACATAAGGTATTAGCATGTCACCTACTTAAAGTAGGCTACCTAAAGTAAAAGTAGGCTATAATTATGCAGAATGGCACCTTTCAGAATAATATATAGCCTATTATATAACTGACCTCAAAATTGTACTTAAGTAGCCTACAGTACTTAAATACATAACTTTGGATATGATATTGTTAGGTTATTTAGTAAACATTAAAGGAGAATGATATGCAGATTTTAATATAGTCCTTCATTCAAATGATGTAATTCATTTAGTAACCAATTTTGGGGGGAGTTTTCTCCTCTCTCCTGCCTTGATGATCTCCTCATAGTGATGATCAACCACCTTCTTACAAAATCCCACAACACAGCAGCTGATAAAAGAGAGGACGAGAGTTAAACAATGAAATCCGACGTGGTAGTGTTTGGCAGGATGACACAGAAAACTGCTAGCTTGAACCCTAAATGCATACAAGCTCATTAAATGCTGGCCCTTTAGGCTTATACTGTACTCCAGAAGCAGTTCCCACAATGCACTGCAAATCAACATGAGATGCATTTTCCACTGTGGAACAAGTAGTGATTCTAGCCAAACCTCCATCTTTATGCACAATGCACAGCTCCCATTTTCTTTTATACAGCACTAAACGTATCCTCAAATACTTTGTGACCAAAACATGATGTAGTTGACTGTTCACACAGAAGATAGAAGTGATGTTGTGTTTTTATGTCAGACTGGGATGCACAGACAGTGGTGGAATAAGAACTCACAGATATTTTACCAAAAGTAGCAATACTCTGTTACAAGTAACAATCCTGCATTCAAAATCTTACTTCAGTATAAGTTCACAAGTGTTAACATCAAAATGTATACTTAAAATGCCAGAAGTACTCATTATGCAGAATGGCCTATTTCAGAATCATACATATCACATCACTGAATTATAATTAGTGATGCAATAATGTACATCACTTCAAGTGAGTAGGTTACATTTTTTATCTAATATATATCACCATGAAACTTCCCCAGTTGATTACTTACATTAAAGTGTAACTCTCACCAAAATGCAACCTAGTTTTTTTTTTTTTTATGTACCCGAGTCAAACTTTCATTTAAAAGCATAATTAGGACGGAAACGCCACTTTTAAGATTTACCGTATTTTCGTTTTTCGGTCAAATGGCCATTTGAATGGGAGTGCTAGGGCCACTACTATGATAGCATCAAAATCACTATTTTTTATAACACTAAGAAGGCTCGACACAACATGAAACTTTGCTCGAAGTATGACCAGGGGCTCTACACCTTAACGAAAGCATTGAGACCATCGTTTGTCTACACAGAGTTTACTGAAAAAAAACTTTAGCAGTTGTTGTTTACGCTATCTGCCATCTTGTCAGTCAAAAAGTATCAATCTCTGAATGCGAATGAACGGACTCCATAGGAGGAAATGTCATTCCTATATGAGGCTCCTTTTTCAACTTCAAGGCCAATATTGTGTTTCACTAACGACAAAACAACAAATTATCCGTGTATTGATATGGAACTAAGCTTTAGGAGCTTTCCATCTTTACTCTCCTCCCTCAACTATTTTTGACTGGCTCGATAGACGGCGACCGGAAAAACCAACAGCTACAGTGAGTTGTTCAAAACCTTTCTTTTTAGCAAACTCTGTGTACTGTACACATACAATGTTCTCAATGCTTAAGTTCATGTGTAGAGCCCCTGGTCATACTTCGAGCAAAGTTTCATGTTGTGTCGAGCCTTCTTAGTGTTTTAAAAAATAGTGATTTTGATGCTATCATAGTAGTGGCCCTAGCACTCCCATTCAAATGGCCATTTGAACGAAAAACTAAAATACGGTAAATCTTAAAAGTGGCGTTTCCGTCCTAATTATGCTTTTAAATGAAAGTTTGAGTCGGGTACATTCACAAAAACACCCTAGGTTGCATTTTGGCGAGAGTTACGCTTCAAGGCAATTGTTTTTGTATCACAAGTTTTCTGAAATGTTAAGTTTAAATATGCAAATGATGCATTATCTTATTAAATATGCACTAATTTGCATAGCCTACATTTCCAGAACAGAAATCATTGTGTAAAGCCAGGTTCAAAAGTCTTGTTATAGAGGGAATTTTGGATATCTCTTATTATACATGTTTTCCGTGTTCTTAGGAATAAAATGTTATATAATTCAGGCTATGAATGATATATGAACAAAGTACCCCTCTGTAAAAACCCTCAGGAGATAAATAGGAATGAGACTGGAAAGTTTGATGTATGGAAGTGCTACTGAAGTTCAGTACATTTGCTGGCTCAGAGTGAGAGGAAAAAAACTCATTTTGAGAAAATGGCTGTGAGAACAGAGAATAAATCATCTCAGTTATAATTTTTGGCTAATAGGGCACTGAAGCCTTCTTCAGTACTTGCTTTAAATACAGTAACCAGTGTTACTTTATCTGGCAATGGCTTTGGAAATGTAGACCTGCCAAAGTGAGACTGGTGAACTTGGTATCAAGGCACTGATATAAATAGCACAAGGATGTGAGGAGGAGTGAAAGGTTGTTCATCATTGTGTTTTGAAAATTGCAGGGAAGTGGAAATATTTTGGACGTTTTTTGGTCATGCAAGGTATGTCTGTGATAATGAACTATGACTGAAAATGTGTAGCTTGGTCTGTACTGTTTGGTTTAGGTTCCCCCAAAGTAAGAACGTGAATTCAGTTTACATACTGTAAGAGTAAGTTCTTTTTACTGTTACTGTAGTGTATCTTAAAATAGGTTTGAATCTTTTTTTAATTTGCCTGATTGTGAGTACATGAATACCTCAGTTGTGCCACAGGTGACGCAACAAGACTCCCCAGTAATATGTAAAACATCTCCACTAAAGCAATACAACGCATCTGGATTTAATTGTGGGCTATACGCCCTCTCTACGCTCAGTGAAACTTGCACTGAATTCCTGCTGTTAGTTTTGGCTCTACAACACTTTCTCTGGTCAACTCAGAGGGTTGAGGAGGCAGTAGCAGAGGGAGGATTCCATTGGTTGAATCTTCATACAGATGTTATTGGTTGAATCTTCATACAGTATTGTCTGACATTGCACATACACATCGGTGGATAGACCTTGAGGAATTAGAAGTGTGAATTCCTTCTATGAGGCTTAAAAAAACTGTTTGTTGTCAAAGACTATGAGTACAGTCCACCGAGCAGTATTTCCAGATTATGTAATATGTGGAAAGCATTGCCAAAAGGAAATCAATGTTTTTGTTGCTGCAGGGGAAAGGCCCGATTACACATGACCTCTGATTTTAGCTTTAAACAGATAGCATCACACTTCAGATATCCTGCTAAAGTAATGTATTTATTTAAAGCAGTGATATGAGAGTGACTGTCACAGTGTGGATGTTGACTGACCCTTTTCTTTTGTGGCTCCAGATGGTTCAAACTCAACTCTAAGGCGGGTAGAAAGGAAAAGGAACGTGGTGAACTTCAAGTAACAGTCCAGTTCACTCGCAACAACATGACAGCCAGCATGTTCGACCTCACCATAAAGGACAAACCTCGCTCTGCTTTTGGCAAGCTCAAGGATCGCGTCACGGGGAGGAAGAGGGGGGACATGGAGTCCTCCTCAGCCATTGTGCCAGGCCGCTTTGCCGCTCTGTCCGGAAACCTGGGTCAGCCGTTTGGAGAGCAGAGGGACGGAGGGCTGGCAGAGTCACGAGGAGATGTGGAGATAGCAGAGGAGAAGAGGAACAAAATGAAAGATTTTTTCAAAGGGAGGCTGCGCAAGTCGTCTGACACCAGGTCGTGCTCATCGCTGGCTTCAGAGAGTAGTGTGTCTTCCATGGCCAGTGATAACCCCGGCCCTCCACCCAGCCTGGATCTGATGTCAGACCCTCCCAGCTCTCCCATCTACACTAGCAAAGTGAGAGTGGACACCCATTACGGAGAGACAGATTTAGCTAAAAAAGGTAGGCTTTGAAATAATTCATATGTTCATGACATGAAAGCTGGTGACTGTTTTCATATTGCCTGATAATAAATCACATTCCCACAGTGTTTTAAAGCAGAAGCGGGCCAACTCTCTGGGAAATAGAACAAGTCAGGATCTGGGTAGTCTCGCATTGCCAGACCTTCCTCCATAGCGCTGCGGAGGAGGGTCTGGCTAGTCCACACAGCAATCCGGGATGTGAGAAAAAAGTGCTCTGGTTTATTGGCATTTCTTAAAAGCAATCGTCTTGTAAGTGCTAAGTGCTGAGTAGAGCCACGGTGCGTCTGCAAAATAGCCTCAGGAAGGAACTTGTTTTGGTGGAACGTGTACGTTCAAAGGTTGTTTTAATCGTGCAACAGAAAACTCAGATTGTACAGATAGTCTAGCTAGCTGTCTCGATTTACCCTGCAGAGATCTGAGGAGCAGTTAATCATAGTCCTCATAAATCGACCAGAGTTTAAAATTACAACACAAAGGAAGCGGAAGGTAACGGACATCCGTAAACGGACATCCGAAAACAGTGACATCCGGTGGAATTTCCGGCAGAACGAGCACAATCCCGAAAGTGGAACGTCGTGGATATAGACTAGGATCTGGGTGGCTTACCGCCTCTACCTGGGAAACCCCAATAAATAGTTATCACTCCCTCTGTACCTACCACAAGTAAGAGTTCAACCTATGCTCGATGGTGATCCTGATACAAGTGTTTGAGATTTTAAAGTATTCTAACCAAATATAGGCTTATTTGTTTTTTGGGATTTTAACATAACCACGCATACAAATAAGTTAAAATTCTTTTATAAGGATCCCTTAAATTTGGATATTGCAGAATTGTGACTGTGTGGGACTTAATAACCTTGTAAGTGCCAACTGGTGGACAAACTATGTAATAGCGACACTGTTTCTAAATTTTCCAAACTATATGGCACCAAACAAGTATAACACCTCATAATAGAGAAGGAGCACTATGCAGTTATACAACAATATAAACACACTTCCAATAAAGCATCACCAGAGAAAGATCAACAGTAAGGGCCAGATGTACTAATGCTTTTGGGAGGGTCAAGGGGAAAGTGGGAGTTTCCCATAAAGAGATGGGAGGGGAAGCGTAAAGTGCACCTAATTATGTATTCCGCGGTATGTACAAAAAACCGCCTGTGACAGTGTACCTCTATTTTGCGGTGAAAATTAAAAAACTTAAAAACAGGTGTAAACCTGGAAGCGGGTTTCCTCGCATATGCCTCCTGGTGAAATGGCAGCAGTAATCCGAGCAAGATGAAGACAAAGGCCAAGGAGATGAGCTGAAAAGATTTTTGCCACAAGGATCACACTTTTTCAGTTGAGTGAACACAAAATCATTAAGCGTTACAGATTAAGCAGCCATGCAATATTACAGTTACTGGAAGAAATCAAAGATGACATTGAATCTCCGATTCAGCGTTCACATTCCATTCCAGCAGTTGTTAAACATTCTCGCTACATTACAAATATTGGCATCAGGATCATTTCAAACAGTCATAGCATCAGCAGTGGGAATATCACAGTCTGCACTCAGCCGTTAAGCACTAGTACTTAACGCTTTGCTACAGCGCAATTTACGGTACAGTGGGTGGAGAAAGGCGCTGATTACCCGATGAACTGCAGGTTTGGTAAATATGATGTAAGCTGAAGTATCACAGCGTGCGCTTTCTGCGGGTTGGCCATGGCGCTGATAACGCTACATTTGCAAATGTACGTACATCTGGCCCTCAGTCTCCATAGGAAGTACAACACAGTATTTTATGTAGTTAAGATGTAGAGTCCACACGAGTAAAAGTAAAAAAGAGTAAAATATTTTATTTAACAGCTCCTTAGAATGTTGTGTTAGCAACACATTAGCTTCAGACAAAAATGGTGGACGTAACAATATGTCAGTTAGGCTACATTTACTACGTTTTGGTTTTTAAGCGGAGTTTTGAGTCAAAAACGATCTCCATGCACACAAGTGTTTTTAGCTCCAGTAGAAGAACTAATCTCCGTTTAAACTAACGCGCCCAAACCGCATATCTCATCAACATTCTCGTATACTGAGCATGCACGTGTGGTTTCAAATTTCTCTGGTGTAGGGGCTCTGAAACGCCACAGCAGTATCATTGCAAGGTGTAAATATAACCAAAGATTTTTGTTTTTAAACCAAAACCTAGCAATGTAAATGTAGCCTTAAACTTCTATGGAACTGTTGTCAGTAGAGGTTCCTACTAGCAACAGAATGTTCAACTGAAACCTGCTGATAGCGTCTCCCTCAGATTCAATAACTTTTCCCAGATTTTCTTGTGTTTAGATAAACATATAAGGTGTAGACTTTTAATAACCCATTTCTTCCTTCCCTCCCACAGTGCTCACCAGCCAGCACACCACAAAGGTTCTCACACACAAGCGGGCCTTCAGCGATGAAGCCAGTAAGATCACGACAGCCTTCCCTCGATCAAATCCTGCAGTGGAGTCTCTGAAGAGTCAGACCATGACTCAGTCCAAGTCTTCCCTGTGTATAAATGGCAGCCACATCTATGACTCCGAGCCATCGACTCCAAAGACCTCAGGAGCCCACCAGCCCAAGCTGGACCTGCTGGAGAGGTGCTCCCCGCTCTCTCGTTCCCTGCAGAATCTCACCAAGAGAAGCGAGGACAAAGGTTCCTTTGCCGAGGGCCAGCGCTGGTCCTTTGACAGGATGAAGAAAGATGAGAAGGAGGAAGAAAAGGCATCATCTCCCCCAATCCAGCAAGCTCAGATGGGGGGTCGCCCTGTACAGGCAGAGATGCCCATCATCTCTTCTGCTGCTCTTTCACCCGACAAAGGGAGGAAGCTGAGAAAGACGTTATTCTCTGGAGGGAGAAGTGACTCTCTGCCAGCTAAGTCAGACCTGAACCAGGCTGGTTTGACATCTGAGGGAAGGCTCAGAGGCTGGTTTGGCTCCGGTGAATCCCAGAACAAGCCAAGGTGAGTGAGGGTCATTTTCAGTTTTTTTTCTGGGCTCCACAGTGTTTGATGAATCCACTTTCTATCCAGGCACAGCAACAGGCACATGGGAGTCGTGTTTCAGCTGGGTGTCCTGAGTTCAGTGTTTGCTCTGCTCCATGCTCATTTGAAAATGGAATAGATGTAGTTCATAGTTTACTCCATTTTGCGACCATGCTGTGTCATCATATCATACTACATTTTTTCCCCCACAAATAGCACTCAAGCATTTCCATTATCTTTATCAACGTGTGTTTCTCTATCAAAGATGCAACATCACTTTAGAAAAATGCACTTGCAGAAGGATGCAAAAAGAAATCATTCCACGTTGATATGAGCTCACCCTGCAGAAAAGCTGCCTGGAATGGCTACAATGCATTTTTATTTTTGCTTGATACTTTTGCAAATGTGCTTTGCTTTTTTTTTTATTAAGTTACTGTTTTCATAATTCTTTCATTTGGCCCGTTTGATATCTACTGATGTTAGTGGACTTTTCTAGGTAACAGAAATGTCAGTTAGTATTTTGGTTGTCTTTTCTGTTTTTATAAGAAAGATGTTCCCCGTTTGGTAACCTGGCACATCATTAACTAAGAGGACTATTGTGCCCTATTTTCCTCTACAGGCTGGAAGTTTCTCCTAAGGTAGAAAGCAGCTCAGACGTACCCCCTCCCCTCCCTCCTCGCTCCCCTGTACCCCCTGAGTGCTCCTCTCCCTCTACCTCTCCCTCTGGTCATGTCTCACCTGAGCACTGCAATCACACCAATCCCTTCACCCCCTCTCCCTCCTCAACCCCAATTTCCCCCTCCAACCCTTTCCCCCCACGTATGCAGTGCAATCCCTTTTTTGAGGATCTCATGGCAGAAGAGTCACAGAGGTCCCCTCCTTTTGCGCCTTGCTCCTCATCTGGCTCATCCCCCTTTCATTACACTACTCTGCCCTCCCAGCCCTGCACACCCAGCCCTGCTCATGATGTTAAAGCTACAAATATGGCTTACATAAAGCGGGAGCGCCCTAGGTCAGTAGCTAGGCAGACATCTCTCCCTGCATTACTACCCAGAGCAGCCACAGCAAACCCCTCCACCTCTCGCTGCATGTCAGAGAGTGCAGGGGAATGGGATGACTCGTTTGATGCCTTTGCCTCCAGCAGGCTCAACTCACCTAAAGGGAGTCTTCCACAGAAACAGCTGAGAACCAGTCCTATTTCATCTCATAGACACAGTTATCTTCCAGTTAATAACAACACCAAAAAGCATGCACAAGAGCTGCAAACATGTGAAGAGGAGCCTCCACCTTTGCCTCCAAGGAAACCTTTAAGAACGTCGGTGAATGAGATTTACTCTGACGGCTGGTTGCACAGAGGTCAAGAGCTGGCTGTCCATAAGGAAGCCTACCTCCTCTCACAGACCGGCGTAGCCTCGCTGCAACACGGAAGAGAAAGAGAATGCAAAAAAAACAGTATCTCTCCAGACCCTCACACCAGCAGCGAGACTTCTGACTCCCTCAGTGTTCCCTCTCAGCCATACACCGATATGACTTCGTCAGGATTCATGTCCGAAGAAAAGCTCAAAAAGTTTAAATATGAACCTTTGGAAGATGAAACCGACCGCTGGGGAGGGATGTTGTTTGAACAAGACTTGTATGGACACGTGTGCAGAGGAAACTACGGACAACCCAAAGTAAATTGTTTATCGTTGAGCGCTGAAGAAACTTCTGGAAAAAAGATAACATCTATAAACTCAGGACCTAAAATACTTCTTGACAGTGAGAGATCTGTTGCAACTCTTTTGAACATGTCATCAACTACTCCCTCAGAGCCAGATGCAAAGGTACTAGATATCACAACCACTCCAGTAGAGGAGATGGAGTCTAATCCACCTCAAACCACATGCATCAATAATAATGTGTCTTTCTCACTAACCTCAGGAGATCTGAACATGAATGTGAATAATTCAGATTTTGGTTTCATTGATTCAGATGGCTCTTCTCAGTCAGAGGTAGTTGATACTCTCAAAGGCATCAAGAGCGGGACTTTTCCACAGCCGCCAGGAGCTTTACAGATAGCAGCTTACCATCTAGAGACAGTGAGCCAACCTGAGGATATGTTCACTTTAAAGGACACCTACATACCTGAGATGAACTCTTCCTTTGAAATAACTGCATCGTCTAACAAACTGTACAAAATCTCTCCAGCTCTCCAAGACAATTGCCACGATTGTCGATGTGAACTAAATAACGTGGCACCACATGGTAACTCCAGAATGAACAGCAGAGAGATCGCAGCTTTGTCGTCACAAAATCAAACGTCGAATGCAGCCAATATTGAAACTGAATCCAGTGAAGTAATATCAAAAAGTGTGGAGGATTTTAAAAAGACACAAAAGGACTTTGATGATAACGGAAATCCACAAGCTGAAACAGCCACACTTAACCAGAGGGAGCCCTTTACTGGTGTGGTTAGTGCACGTTTTAGACCAAAAGGAGTGTCCCGACAGAACAGCAGCGGCAGCCCAAGTAACCAAAGCAAAAGTGGAGACAGAGATTTTGAACAGTTCTTGTCCCTCGTTCAAAATATTTCAGAAGTCCGTGAGGGACCATTGTCATACCAGCCCTCTAAATCCGCTCTCTCTTCCTTACTGGCATTAGATAGCACCACACATCACAACGAGTCTACTACAACATCACAAATATCTTCACAAGAGAACACAGGAACAGGAAAATCGGATATCAGTTTTGAAGACCTTCACGCTAAAGTAGCACCAAACTCGAGATCCCCTTCAAAGTCAAAAATTGAGCAATCTTTGCAAGAACCCTCTTCTCCCCCCATCCCTAGTACACTCTCCCTGTCAGCCGTTGCACAGGCTACGCTCCACACTACCCCTGTCTGTTGCCCCTCCATACATCCCTCAAGCATGGGGTCCAGTGCTGGAGCCAGCACTACTCTGGCTGTGGCCCCCTACACCTCCTCCTACTCTACCACCTCCACCACTGACCAGCCCCTGGTCGATGCACGGCACTCACTTTTGCCTGAGGAGACTCAGCCAGCTAGCAACCTGCCCCGTCAGGAGAGCAGGTGAGAATCCTCACACTAGGATATGACATATGTAGGTTTTTACAAGCTGTAGTAACAAGCTGTAGATTTCCACATACACTACAAAACACTAAATGGTTTTTATTTGGTTGCTCTGGTTGCTTTGTTTTTCCCGTTGGCCTGGCTTGTTTGATGTTAAATGCATTTATGCCTTCATAAGTTCTTTTTTTCATCCAAAGTGGTTGGATGAGACCTGTTGCATTGTTCTTGGCTTTGCTTCACATTTATGTTATTCATCCCATTATTCAGTTTCTTGTTGGCATTTGTTGTTTTTCTTCACTTTTGTCTGCCTAAATTTAGCTACTTCTGCTGCTACTTTGACCACCTGATACATTATCTCCAGATATCTTGAACTACTAAGTGAAAGCCAACTGTCATTTCTCCTGTACGGATGTTTTTTTCAAAGCAACTTGTTGTTGACAGGTTATATCTAAGTCAGTATAACTGTAGTTTCAGACTTGGTTAAAAAATAACGGCTATGAGATCGACAACATTGGACATATAACGTATATAGTAGAAGACTTAGTCAGAAGCGCCACTTGGGGGTAAAGAGGGTGAAAGCTTAAGATGACAGAGTTATACTGGGCATGCCAGGAATTATGGATATATTTGTTGTGTCACTGATGTTCAGGGGACATTTCTAGTGGCACACCTGGATTCAGTCTCTGCAAACAAATAATGAATGTACTTTGTTAGATGTGCACCATCTTTTATGTTCACAGCGGATAGGATACACGAGAGAAAACTTCATATTTAGAATTCAAATCAATAGATTTGATCATGTTTGTTGGCTTAGAAACAAACAGGCAAAGCACCATAGAGTCATAGCTACTTAGCCATTTAATTATACCCTTTTATTCAATGATAAAAGCAACAAGAGAAAACACGAAGTTGTTATCTCAGAACCCCGGCTCTTCTTTCTGCTAGTCACAAAGTAGCTTTAATTCTAGCTTGTATTCTGATTTCCTTGCTGCTGTTTTTGTTTTTGTTGTACAGTACAGTATAAGCCAACCCTGTCTCCTCCCCCCCCCCAAGATGATTTCATCCTCCAGTAACGAGCGAGTCACGGCACTTGCATTTTAGAACATTTCTTGTTGACTGCCGTTTTCTTGTTGACACATCCTCTATATTGCTTACTGTTTCTTCCTAGATTCCATCAGATTTTCTGATCTGCTTTGAAGTGTGTGTGATGTTCAGTTATAACTGCTGACTGAACTAAAATACAGTAACTACTGTAGCTTTTTGACCATACAAGATTAGTTATCTGAAGTGACTGCTAAGCACTTATAGTGAACATACTGTGTTGAAATACTAGTGCTGACCTCTTTACTTTGCAGACCTCACCCAGTAAGGCCGCTGACCTCCAGCCAATCAGAGAAGAAGGAGGCTCGTTCGGTTCTGGAGAAGCTGAAGTCTACCATCAACCCTGGACGCACTGTTCACCAGGTTGCGGCAGAGCCTGAGAGGAGTCCGGTACTGCACATAACATAACATAACATCACATAACATAACATAACATAACATAACATCACATAACATAGCATAACATAGCATAGCATAGCATAACATAACATAACATAACACCATGATCCCTTTATAACCTTCCATATACAGTATATAAAGAATATTTACATATGTAGCTCAACAAGAGGACAATCTTTTGCCCTTTACAGAAACATTGTGGGTTTCCTAATCTTACTAACTAACTTTTACTAACACAGCTAAAATAAAATACATATATAATACATAATACATAAAATATGTTTTTTGTGATATTTTATTATTACTGCCAAGTAAATGACTGAGGATATAAAAAATCAGACATGCAAGTGTGCAGCTGCAACCTACCAGCTCCCATTTAGACTGAGGTTACTTTCAACACTGGGGAGAGAAACGCTGGTCCCATTAATTGTTTGGCCCACATAAGAGTTTTCAGGTCCTAAAATTATATTTCTAGTCTTCTATAATACTTTGGACCATTTCTGTAACAGTATGTCAAAGAATAAGGTGATTCTGATGCTTTTAAGGGGAAATTACGTAATAGCAGGTCATGCCACAATCAGTCTAACTGGAAACAGTTAGAAACAGAAGTGTAGAGTTCTTACTTCCACCAAGGAGGTTATGTTTTTGGTTCGGTTTGTCCGTTTGGTTGTTGGTTTGCTTGCCTGTCAGCAGGATTACAAAAAATCTACTGGCCCGATTTTCATGAAACCTGGTGGAAGGGTGAAGCATGGAACAAGAAGGAACCCATTACATTTTTGAGCGGATCCGAATCACGGGGCAGATACACAAATTATTTTTCAATTTCGTTGGCATTGCGAGATAGGGTATTTGTGCTGCATTCATGTGGTGTCATGATGATCGAAAAAAACGAGTTCCTGGCTGGTAATATTCACACTGCATTAACATTGTGAGATAGGACATGCCTTGGTGGAGGTCTGTACTCTCTGAGTACCCTTCTAGTTTATATATATATTATTATAACTACTTCTTAAGATATGAAAAGTGTGTTTTTACACGTTTTTTGTGGGTTTGAGCTGGTGTGCAGACTGCATTTACCATTCATTATGTCACCTATCAAAAACTGCAATCAGGATTTTAAAAATCACAGTAAATTAGTACCCATAACACTGTGTGAGTCTCGTGTGCAAACAGCAGAAGAATTAAGTTATTAACATGGCATACCGAATTACAGAAAGCCATTAGGTCCACAGACTATTTAATGCTTCCATGAGCATTTAATAACACCAGCAGTGCACTCGGTGTTAATAAATGCACAGCGGGAGAATGGATGGCTTCATTGTGTGGCTGCTCTGTGACTTACTTTATTTTTTACCACCTACAACACCCCACGACACACCATAGTAAGCTATTTAATATCCATTTAATATCATAATAAGCCAGTCATTTTAACCGCAGTTTCTCATTTAAAGGAATAGGTTGATATTTTGAGAAATATGCTTATTTGCTTTCTTGCCAGGAGTTAGATGAGAAGATTGATACCACTCTCATGTCTGTTTGATAAATTTGAAGCCACAGCCAAAAGCGAGTTAGCTTAGCTTAAAGCTTGCAAATGGGAGGGAAACAGCTTTCCTGGCTATTTCCAACTGTACAAAAACTGACATTTACCTTTGGATTGAGTCAGGTTTCCCCCTGCCTCCATCTTTTTGCTAAGCTAAGCTAACTGTCTTCTGTCTGTAGCCCCCATTTTAATATTGAATGGACAGATATGAGAGTGGTATCAGTCTTCTCATCTAACTCAACTCAACGCAAGACAGTGAATATGCATATAATAATAATAATAATAATAATAATAATAATAATAATGCATTTATTTATATAGTGCTTTTTGCAAAATTCACACACTAAAATACACACATATTTCCCTAAATGTCGAACTATTCCTTTAACTGTGGCATTTACCAGCCAGATTCATACACATACATCTATTCTGCTCCTGTTCCCTCTGTAGGAGGTGACAGTGGACAACTCGGCCCAGTACCAGCACCTGACCAACATGGAGCTGATCTCCCTGCTGCTGCAGCAGGAGATGGACATGCAGAAGCAGGAAGTGACCTCTGAGCAGCAGGCGGCTCAGCTGCAAAAATGTGAGGCTGAACTGAAAAAGGTGAAGTTACAGGTTCGAGACCTGGAGGACTACATTGATAATCTTTTATTGCGGATAATGGAGCAGACACCCACGCTGCTTCAAGTGCGCAACAGATACAAATGACGACAGTGCTAGTGTGTGTAATGCATATGACGTACAATCCTCTAGAATGCTGTTTCCTCAAGAGTGGGTGCAAAACAAAGGGTTATTATTTAAAATTGGGAATCACTGTTCTAGAGACAGTTACAGTCATACAAATGCTCCATGAAATCTGATCTCACAATCATCCAGGTCTTCTCACTGCTAATACTGCCTTATTGATGTAGACACAATATTACCCAACATGCATGCTGGTTACTATCCCAATTTGGCATGAAAAGAAAACGGAATAAATGACTATGAGAAAAAGCTTCTATCAAAGTCAAATGATTATTTTACATGCGCTTTCTAGAATAATTTAAGGTAGTCAGCTCTTGTAACTCACTGCTTTCACACATGCATAAAATAAAATACAAACTAGAGAAAACAAATGGAAGTGCATTTAAGGTGCTCTTCTGGGATTAAAGTAGGTTCTCTGGCAAAATATGATGTTAGCTCAAGTAACCTTAAAAATACAGCTGTTGAAGTGCAAAAATGACATTTTGTCACAAGGTTTTCATCTCAAACTGTTTTATGAAATGTCAAGTGCACAAAAGGTTAACTTGAGGTATATAAGTACATGTTTTCAAATAGAATTTAAGAAATGCTACAAAAAATAGTGACATGTCATTACTTTGCTGCACTACAATGTGAATACTATAAAAAGAGACATTTCTGCATTAGCATTGCTGTATGATAAGCAAAAAACAATGTTCATGTTGGAGCCTGAAAAGACTAAAGAAGATGAAGACTTATTGTTCGCATTTTGTTTCTTTGTTTTTCATTTTTACAAAATACTGTTCATTAAATTCTTGTATCTTGTTGATGTAGAAGAATGTTTTAATATATTTGTATGTTTGTTTGTCCATTCTGCACTTTTGTTGTTGTTGAAATACTAAGTTTTACTGTAGAAATTACAAAGCATCAATGCAACAGATAAAAGTATTATAAGTTATTTCTATAAAATCCTTTTGTCATGATAATATGTTCTCTAATGTCACTCTAGTACAACTGTAGCTGCTTGCAATGCTTTACATGACCACAGTACTGTACTGTAATAAAATAAAGTGCACATAAGCCAAAGTTTCTGAGGTTCTTTTTGTTGTTGGTTTGTCATTGATAACATAAGCATTGCTGCATGGTATGGTATCATACATACCATACCATGCAGCAGTGCTTATGTCTCTCCACTAGAGAGCACTCCAGTTACTGCACAGTTTGCGTGGAAACCTGCTAGTTCAGCATGGACCTTGCCCTCGGCTTGTGCACATTGACAAGAGATTTTGATCTACTAGAAATACTATTGTTGTAAACTGCATTCATAACAAATGTTGAAAAGTTGCCCTTGCACTGCTTTCTACCTTAGTACACATATCTTTCTTCGCTTCGACTCCAGATAGTGAATTGCTGATTTACATAAATGTCTGCTCTAAAGCTAAATATAGCAGCATAGGCTGTTTTTTTGTTTGTTTAAAGACCCAAGAGAGTTGATATATTTCCTGTTTGGATTGAGCAGTCTGTACACTCTCAGAAAAAAAAGGTTGAACAGCAGCTTCACATTTTTCTACCACATTAGTGGTAAAGATGAAAGAATAGAAAGGTTGTCTCCAGTGGTAGAAGTATTCACATCATTTTCTTAAGTAAAAATAGCAATACTACAGTGTAGAACTACTCAGTTAGAAGTAAATGTCCAGCATTCAAAATCTTACTTGAGTAAAAGTAGGCCTACATAAGTATTAGTATCAGTCAAAATATATAAAGTACAAAAAGTCAAAAGTAGTCATTATGCAAAACAGACCATGGAAAATCATTTATATTATATCACTGGATTATATTAGTGATGCATTATTGTGTAAGTGTCACTCTAATGTTGCAGCTGGTGAATTAATTTTATTTTCTTAATGTATAGTTTAACCTATTATGATATATTATCATGTATTAGTTGATTTATAGTCCTATTTTGTATTAATTATTGGAATATGTAAAGTAACTTAAGATGTCAAATAAATGTAGTGGAATTCAAGTAATGGAAAAACTCAAGTAAAGTACAAATACTACCTCAAAATTGTACTTTAGTAGGCTGTACTTGATTAATTGTAGTCTTGAAACATAATTAGGATATAGGGATGAGGTTATATAGAGCCATATTCTTTACTATTTACTATTACTTAGTCTACTGTTATGTTTTCTTTAGTACATTGGGATAGATGTTATGGATAAAATGTATAATAGGCTATAATGTGAAGGACACATTTGATAGACTATAGTCGAACTGAAAGCAGCAGTCCCTTGCCTTCGGCCACTTAATGACAAGAGCATAATGAAAGTGTCCAGTGTGGTGACAAATATATATTCTCTTCTTTTTTGCTCCAGGTTATTTATTCTTTTCTTGTCTTTCTTTATTTTCAAGTGAACCTGTGAGCTGTTCATTACTCTGCGCAGACACTTCTCTCTCTTCAGGCCACACCTCCTCACATTATTGAGTTTATTGATGTATTGAGCCACCTTTGAATGGGTGCATTAACTGTTATCTCTCCCAAGATCAATCCAAACAGTTATGCAACAGATTTTACCTTATCGATTATTTGGGATGTGTAGTCATGCGGTTCAACATTGCCAGTGTTCACGCAAAACAGAAGACTACACATCCCGACAGACGGAGCGGCTCGTGCTTCACTAGTTACACACTGAATGTAGTTCGCTCTAACGTTACTTGAAAAAGCCGTTCATGATTCAGTTCATTAATAAATAAATAGTTTCGGTGTCATGGCGGAATCTGCAGCATGTCCTGCCTTCCAGCTCGGAAGACCCCGATACGAGCAGGTAAGTCTTTTCTGTCTTCTTTCAAACGTGCAATTAAGGACATTTTGTTTTGAAGGCTTTCGGGTGAAAAACAGCCCCTCCGCCCTGCTGCTCCGCTCCGGCTGCGGCATGCTCACACTTTGTAGCGAAAGTTGCCTTCCATCTGCGGTCCGATTCTTTGTTATAAAACCGCAACAACTTCGAACTGATAATGAACTCCCGAGCGTGATTGGATTAGTTTTGAGTTCATTATAGTTTTACTAGTGGAATGAATCGTTTGTCGACATGTTCATATCGCTGTTTATCATCTCCACTGACACATTTCACAGCCTTTGACTCGCTGCCGCTCCGTCAAAGATTCTATCAGTCTGTTCAGGTCTGCAGCAAAGACACTGACATCTTGCCTGTGATGAATGTGTAAACGCATTGTTTTTTTCCTCTTTCCTTTTTATTTTAGGCTTTACAATCGCCACTGCTGGAGATTTCTGATACAAAAATCTACAAATATGTGCATTATTTTTTTTTTACATGAATCCAACACTTGACACTTTAACACCCTCAAATTTGTGTTTTTTCAGGATTTTTCTGCAGACCGACTGTGGCCCCACATATGATCGAGATTAATTGACTGTCCGTCCTTATCTGAAGCCCATTACTCCATTTTCTGTCCTCGTAAATGAATTTTCACCGGTCAGCCCTGGAAGATAATGTGACCTTCACGTTAACTCGGATGGCACATTAACTGAGGAAGCTGCACACTGGTTACAATTACATTTCTACTGCGTCTTTCTTCAGAGCCATTTATTAAACAGCTGCTTAAAATAAAATGATTCACTTGATGCTATTGCACAGAGCAAAAGTCCATAAACAGATTGTGTAAATAAGTGACTAAACTTTAGGATCTGCTATTGTTTCAACTGATATGAGCTATCAATGCAACTCTTAATAAAATCCAGGATGACAACATGGAAAATCTATGGAAAGCCACAAAAAACACGAAATGAAAGGAAACATATCTTAAATTTTGAGCCAAATGTACCTTTCACACATATGACAGAACACACTCATGAATGGATTACTGAATGTTCCTACTGAGCACAGGCCCAAAGGCGTCAACGGGCTTCTGGGCCAGAGCCTCGGTTTAAAATTAATGGAAAAGTCAATCAAACGAACAAAGAGACACAAAACAACTGCAAAACTGCAGTACAAAGAAATGCAAAACAACCAAATAAGGATGCAAAATGATCACATAGAGACATAAAACAACCAGAAAGAGTGCAAAATAGTACATAGATGTAAAACAGCCACAAAAAGATGCACAATGGCCACATAGGGATGCAAAATGACCACAAAAAGACACATAGCAACCACAAATAGATTCAAAACAGCCTCGAAGAATGACTACAAATAAGACACAAAATGACCACAAGGGATGCAAAATGACGCTGTTTTGTGTCTCTTTAAGTCTGGGAGCCTTGCTCTTATGTAGGAGGGGTGAGGGACCAATTAACACAGGATATTGCATGGTTCACAAAAAGCATAGCAAAATAGCAGTACATTTACACCCATTGTCTCATGTGAATTACTTTGTTATTTTAGCGATTCCCATCACAAATTCTTCTTTTAAATCACCATCATTTTAGGGAAGAGAGTAATTAATCCTTCCGTCTCTTTTCTATCTGAACTCCATAAACCTTTTTATTTTTCCATCTGCAACCTGAAGTTCATATTGAGTTGATAAAGGTGTTGTAATATCTTTAGTTCCTTTCATCAAAGCAGTTAAAATTAGGCCAGTCTTTGAATCAGCATAAATCTTGCTCAGTTTGTCTGTGCTTTCTGCCGCGCTACGTCTCTGCTAGCCTTGTTGTGTACTCTCCAGGGAGCTGAAACTCATGCATAATTAAAGCGGGCTCCTCACATGGATCCTCAGTCTACCTCACTCTTACAAAACAGCACTGCAGCACATACAGCCTGTCAGAGGAGGAGATGTGATGGAGGAATGACAGAGGCAAAAATCCAGGCATACAGAACATTTAAGATGCTTTATTCACAGTCTTTAGGAGGACCGGATGTTGTTTCCAGTCATTTCAATTAGGACCCGATGCTGAACAGATCATTTAAATACAAATGGGTTTGTTCCACTTTTTCTCCTGTGTTTTATGCCCTTCATGATAAATGTCTCTGAGGGAATCTGATTGAAGCTGCCATGTTTTCGTCCATCTGGTTTGCCAAAGAGACTCTTGGCATAAATTGCTGTCGGGCCTTTTCAGACTGTTGGCACACATACTTAGCAATTGGCATGCTGATGAAGACAGTGAAGGGAACAGAAAACAGGGCACTTGACCAGCAGCTCCAAGCCTCACTTGGAAGAATGTGTTTGCTAAATGTAAACTTACTAGTTACTAACTTACTTAGATTGTTAATACATTTACTTAAAAGTAGGTGCGATTAAGGGCCGAGCATAACGCATGCATTTTTTAAAATCGCATTAATCGCATGCCGCCATTTATTAATTTATTTTCCCTTCACTCGGCTTCGCATCATGCCTAACAGGCTACTATTTTGACCCTTTGCCGCACTTTGCCATACTTCCTCGTAACACATCCTGCTGCTGCAGCTGCAGGCTGCAGGCTGCAGGCATGATGGAGAAAGACAGCAGCAACACAATTCTGAATGGCGCTTTTTATTTTCCAAAATTCTTGGACGGGTCAAAAGCCATATGCACATTGTGTAAAGCCGAATTAAAATATCACGAAGCACGTCAAACTTGAGCTACCACCTACGAGCTAAGCATAGTAGTACAGTTAACGGGACTCAGGCTGATGCTGGCAGGCTCAGGCAAAGCACTATTTTGGAGAGTGCTACTTGCCGACCTGTGGATGAAACCAAATCCCCAAAAATTACTACAGCTCTTGCGAAATGGGTGGCAACTAACTGCAGACCTGTCAGCATCGTAGAAGACTTGGGTCTTAAAGACTACGGTTGGCATGTTCTGACCCGTCTTATACATTGCCGTCGAGGGGGACAGTAGTTTCACGCATACACAGCCTGTACGACACGGAGAAAGCAGCCCAACTGGAACTGCTGCAAAGTGATGCAAGGTGATCACTGGACGTCACTGAGTAATCAAAATTATTTAGGAGTTACTGAAAACTATATTGACTCTAGATTCAAATGTGTGACTAGATTCACAAATTTTTCTTTTGTTTACAGTAAATAAATAAATAATAAACAAATACAAATCTTAAAATCAAGTTCATAAAGCAACTTTCTTTGCATTCATTTGATTCCCAATCAAGATACACTGGTAAGAATTGCTTTCCATTGTTAATATGTACTTAAAACAGTTCTGAAATGCAAAATAATAGAATTTTAATCATGTGATAAAACATGTGATTAACTATAGAAATTCAGCGATTAACCGTGATTAGAAAAAAATTAATCGTTTGACAGACCTTATTTATACCATAATGTTGGGAGGTAAAATTGACAGAAAATAGAACTGGCCACTTAAATAAATGAACGTATTAAGATGTATTACTTTGGCTGTAGTTTTTTTGGTGTGAACAGACAAAGCAATGTTTTAGGAGCTTTAGAACTAGTAAGAAACAAACTAAAGCAAAGTTAGCAGTGATAAAGCCTCTCAGACTTCAGGTGGATGTGGATGGTCTGCTGTCTGTGTATACTTTAATAAGAATGAACTTTGTCACACTGTCTTTTCAAGGGCTCATTCCTCGGTCGACTGAGACACTTCGTAGACATCATTGACCCCAGCACTCTGTTTGTGTCCGAGGTAAAAAAAATAACAACATCTGTAAAACTGTCTATATGTTTCTGATACATGCTTTCAATACAAAGTTTAAGCGTCCATCCAAAAGCATATAGCATTATGTGACCATATAAATGGTCACATAACAAATGATCACATTTCTTTTAAAGCTCTTCATGTTCAGACATTAAACATTTGTAGAGCTGTAACGATTAGTTGATTTATTGATAAGTCAATGAATCAACTAAGAAAATCAGTCATCAACGTTTTTGAAATAATCGATTAATCGTTCCATTTAATTTTTAAGCAAAAATGCCAAGAGTTCGCTGGTTCCAGCCTCTCAAATGTTTTGGAGAATTTGATCAGTTGTTCTGACAAAACATTTAATGGCCATTTTTCAGTATTTTCTCACATTTTAAAAACCGAACAATTAAATGATAGATTAACATGATGTAAATGGTCGTTGCAGCCTTAAACATCTAAGAACTTTGCCTTCTTTTGTTAAATGCCAAACTTATTTGTGATTCAAAACGTTTTCACTTTGTATGTGTATAGACACTGGTTTTGTATGTGTATAGACACTGGTATCGAAAAAACATTCTCAGTCTTATTAAGCTCCGTATTTTGTCTTTTCCTTTTGTATGTAGAAACGATTGAAAGAATGCATGAAACTACTTGATGACTACAAACATGGCGAGCTTCCACCTGGAGTGTCTGATCTTCAGGTGAGTCTTTATCATGGCTGTCTTCTCTTGTTTTATCTCTCTTAACTTCTTTTATTTGTATTCTGTTTTTATTTTATGCCTGTGTGAGTGATGTACTTTATGTCTTTATTTATTCTCCTGTACATCACTTTGGTCAACATTGGTTGTTTAAAAGTGCTCTATACATAAAGTTTGATTGATTGATTGATTGATTGATTGATCAGCATTGATGTGATCCAATATGTTGCATTAAAACATAACATATTCGTGAAGGCCATAATGACAGGAAACATAGTACACAGTTGGCTAAAAGTCGTGGCTAGAGCAAAACAATAATTAAAACTAAAAAGTTAATGAATGTCTCCCAACCAAATGTAAAAAAAAGAAAATACAAACCTAATGATTACTTATAGCTTTTCTCTTTCTCTGCTCGGCTGCTTACCTGTGCAGCTGTGGGAAGCCCAGAAGATCAAGCAGGTAAGTGATTCATCAGTCACTTGTAAGTCAGCTCAGGTTAACTGCACCTCCATACATTCAAGCCTCTGGGCTCCTGGCAGCATGAGGATGATGTCATGCTCTCTGCACGCAGGCCATCATTCATCCTGACACAGGAGAGAAGATCTTCATGCCATTTCGAATGTCAGGTACGACCTCAGATGAAGATCTTTGCTGAAGTTGTTGGAGTTACTTCCATTTTGTCTTCGTTTTTAATTTTTATTTTTTTTACACTGAAAATCATTTCTTCACTGTGCAGGTTATGTCCCATTTGGAACGCCGATTGTAAGTCCCATATAAAAATCATACATTTTAAATCACGGCTTACATGGTCGTGTTTGGGGATAGATGAAATGAGACTTTGGACTTATTTTGCCCTGAAAATAAGCTCTTATTCCCTGGTCTCATCTAGGTCATTGGTCTTCTTCTCCCAAATCAGACTGTGGTGTCTACCATTATATGGCAGGTACTGTAAAAAAACAACATATTGTAAAACCATTGCATTTATTGTACATTTTTAACATCTGGTGAGCACACTTTTATTGTGTCCATGCAATGCTTTCCCACCTGTTATACACCGGAATAAGGACATTGTAAAATATAGTGCTGCTGCCTTGTTTGCTTCTTTCTGTGTGCTGTCGCTTTACACAGCAACATGTAAGCCTGCAAATATATATATGCCTCTATCCTATCTTCCTCTTTTCCTTTCCTTTGTTTTTCCTTATTCTTTTTTCTCCTACTTTTCCTTTTTCTGCCTCCACCTCTCAATTCCTTTTTCTTCTTTCCCTCATTCCCTCCCTCCATACTCCTTCTTTCTGTCCTTTATTCATCCCTTATTTCCTTCCCTCTTTCCTACAGTGGCTGAACCAGAGTCACAATGCCTGTGTGAACTATGCCAACCGCAACGCCACAAAGGTAGGAACTATATACCGTGGATATTTAGATCTTCTCCCCAAAAAAGCTCAAAAATCACAGTATTTATTAACTTTGGCTGCTTTAGATTTAGATTTTTGTTGTTTTATCCCCATAATAAAACATCATGCATGCTGTTTTTGGTGTAAATAAAAGACCATCTTACATGAGTAAATCTCAATATAAAATACAAACCGTCACTATAGACAATAAACCACGTATAAAGCTGTTAAACAATATTGCTTTTCTCCCTCTTCAGCCTACGCCAACATCCAAGTTTCTTCAAGGCTATGTAGGAGCTGTGACCAGTGCTGTTTCTATCGCAGTGAGTGGGTTTCTTGTTCAGTGACTTCAACATGGTGGCAGTAGCTCAGTCAGTAGGGAGTTGGGTTGGGAAAGGAGGGTTGCTGGTTCAAGTCCCAATACAGACCAAAGTATGGTGGAGGACTAGACCACAGTATGGTGGTGGACTAGACCACAGTATGGTGGTGGACTATTAGCTGGAGAGGTGCCAGTTCACCTCCTGGGCACTGCCAAGGTGCTCTTGAGCAAGGCACCAAACCCCAACTGCTCGGGGCTGCCTTTCCATGGGCAGCCCCCTCACTCTGACATTTCCCATTTGTGCATGTATAGGTACTGAGCATGTGTGTGTAATTCAGGCCTGTGTATAATGATAACAACAGAGTGAAAACATTGTAATTTCCCTTGCGGGATTAATAAAGTATATATTATTATTACATGAAATTTACTCATGTAATAATAGGATACTGAAGGATAATGAAATTTGATTTGTTTTTATGTGAATTTTACCTGCACATGAGAGCTGTACATTAACTGTAAGTCATAATTAAACGGGTAACTACCGTTTTTCAACCTGGACCATATTTTCCTATGTTTTTGTGTCTAAGTGACTGATAGGAACAACAAATCTCTGGTCCAGTATTAAGCAAGATTGCTGCAGTCGGCAGCGGTGAAACAAGCTACAATGTAAGTTAATAGAGCAATTGTCCAGCTTGTATAAATTTATCTTCACAAAAGTGCTTGTTTTACTACTGACAGGCTCAGATTAATATTCTAAGTGTCCGACAACATTATGGAAAAAATGCTCTGAAGTCGCTAGCGCTAAATCCACCAGACTCCATTTAAAAAAGCAATACTTTTGGCGTGTATAGAGCCAACATATTTTCACATGTAAATCAGTAAACTATGTATTTTTTCCAAAACTAGAGTTGTGATGGTTGGAAAAAGACGACCCAAACCGGCTATTCATAGTTGTTTTGTTTCTGTCGACTTTGAATGAAGTGTATTTTACGATGCTAAAATTACTGTTCATTTACATGTCTGGTGGGTTTAGCGAATGCAATTTTGTGGATATTTTTATGTTTAAAAAAAGTACCTTTCTCTTTAACAGAAAGGTTGACCTCCTTAGAAATCCTTTCCATAATGTTGTCAGACACTTAGAATATTAATCTGAGCCTGTCAGTGGCAAAACGAGCACTTTTGTGAAGGTAAATACAAGCTGGACAATTGCCCTATTTATTTACTAGCATGATTGTAGCTTGTCTCACAGCTGCCAACTGCAGTGATCTTGCTTAATACCGGACCAATTTCAAAGATTGTTGTTCCCATCAGTCACTTAGACACAAAGGTTGAAAAAAACGGTAGTTACCCTTTAAGTCATGTTTTGCAACAATGCACAGAGCTGTTTTTGTAATGTTTGTGGCTATATTTTATATACAGTATTATTAGCAGCGCTGGAGATAAGCTTTTTGAATAGTCTTAGCATTACAGTTCTAGTACTAATGCCAGTGTTTTAGCTACACTAAAGTAAGAATCCTAGCGCTACTAGATATAAAAATACTATGCTGCAAACAAAGAACATTTTTATATATATATATCAATATATAAATCATATAATAAATAAAGCATGGTATACATACATTTTTAATATGTTTTGTATTTACTAGGTGGGACTGAATGTGTTGATTCAGAAGGCTAACAAGCTGAGTCCTGCCACCAGAATGATAATACAGAGACTTGTCCCCTTCCCAGCTGTAGGTAGGTTTTCAAAGGACCCTATGTACTGGTTATAATTGGGGGTATGTGTGTAGGTTATGTGGCCCTCTGGTGGTTGGAGTCACATCTTACTGATTTTACACTTCTTTTTCTTCTATGTAACAAATGAGACAATAATGTACATATATCTCAAATTGCAGATGCAGTAATGTAATTCATGTATGAGAATATTACTTTAATTGAAGTTTTTAAAGTGTTTTTAGGATATTTCTTTATATTAGGGAATTGTTAAAGGAATTTCTTCTTTTGATCCGTGACTGCATTTCTTGACTTAAGCATATGTTCTTGTGGAAATGTATTAAAATATAAAAGCTGCCTTTCTCTCCCCGTCCTCAGCTAGTGCAAACATCTGTAACGTGGGCCTGATGAGACACAATGAGCTGTCTGAGGGGATTGATGTGCTGGACAGCAACGGGAATGTGGTGGGATCCTCCAAAATTGCTGCAAGACATGTGAGTGTTTTTTATTTGCATACTCAGCATACTTCTTACTGCACTGAATATGTTTATAGACTTGCTATTTTTTCTAAATTTATTGCAAATGTGATGGCGGCTGACAATGGGGAAAATGCATCATTTTCTGCTCGGCTCCTGTCACTCAGCACACATCTGATCTCATGAAAGGGAAAATTAAATCCAACTCATTGCGGTATTTGAAATGAAGCGTGTGCACAATGTTCTCGTCTTTTCCCCAGGCGATCATGGAGACCGCCTTCACACGTGTGGTCCTCCCGATGCCAATCTTTGTCCTGCCCCCCATCATCATGTCCTACCTAGAGAGGTTTGTACAGACATATACAGTTTTGTAGGCTATATATATATATATATACACTATCATTGAGAAAACTAGAAATATTCACATATGAAAAGCTGGAACCAGTGATTTTCCATTTTTGCTTAAAACATACTTGAACAACTCAAAAACATACCTAAACAAATTTTAATTTTAATATTCAGGGTTATTTAGAAAGAAATGGCTACTTATTATGCTGCACTAACTCAACAAAGTAATGTCTACTGTCTGTCTAATGTCTGTCCTGAAGGCAGTTGTGGACAATGAAGCATTTTATTATATTATTTAGGTAAAACACAGAACATATTAGTTCAGACCAGATTCTGACATTTGTTTTACAGTATGAAATATTATTAAGCCTAAAAACCACCGCCTTAAGTTAAAGCTAATGGTGACTTAGCTACAGCTACAGCTAGCCTTAGCTGAAACTAAATTTACCTCCTCCTAGTAATTCAGTTTTCTTAGGTTAAATGAGGCAATAGCTACATCCAATTATGACAAAAACTAACAGTAGCTGCTGCTAAAAGATGACTAGCCCAGCTTAGAAGAGTAGCTGTAAACACGATCTCAGTCCCCCCCTAACATAATAAAGGTTTGAAGGGTTATGTCAAGACAGAGTGTAAGTATAATCTTTATAAAAAAGGCCTTAAATTGACGACATTACAAATTAATTCATCTGTGTTACGGTTTACCTGCATCAAAACCCCTCTTCCCCCAAATCCTTTCTTTTGTTATTACTCTTTATTGTCTTTAGAGGACACTATTGTCTGTTTGTCTGCTCTATAATTACTCTGCAAGAGCTGACATATGTTATGCCCCAAAGTGCTGCCCATATATTTATCCGATAGTAGGTCACAGCCAGAGAAAATTAATAAAATGTAATTATATAGCCTAATGTGTTTTCAAACACACAAAAATAGACTTTCTGTTACGAAGTTAAATAAAAGAGGATATGTGTCTGACTCATTAAACCCAGAACTGGAACCTTCACAGAGACAGATTCATTTCACACCCACTAATTGTGGAAAATAGCTCCCCCAAATCTGCACCATGTCTTTTCTCCAGATCCAAAAATAACTCCTGGCTTTGCAGTAGTCATCTGAAATCAATCCTTACAGCAGGCTCACGTTTCTTTTTATCACTATCTTGACTTGTGTAAGGCTGCGATTCCTGCAGAGCAACCGCAGATTGTTGCTGCCCATCCACAGTCTGGTGTGCCTCGTTACCTTCGGCCTCTCCCTGCCTGTGGCCATCAGCCTGTTCCCCCAGATATCTCAGGTACAGTACAGTGTTGGCTCAACTGCTTCTACTGCTAATTCAAGGCCAGATGTCTCAGAGAGAGAGCAGATGGGAAGAAATTCAAATTACACATACACCACTTGACGTGCTCAGCCCTGACCGACAAGCTTGCATTCGCCTCATATTCCAGATGTCTCTTCCCCTGTCTAATTACAAGTCAAACTGATTTCAAAAGCTTATCGACCAAGAAATGTAGAACTGAAATTTTGCCTCTAATCTTTTTTTCTTTTCTTTTTTTTTTTTTTTTTTGCAGATTGAGGTATCTTGTCTAGAGCCGGAGATCGCCATGGCAACAGATTGCAAGGTGGTGACCTACAACAAGGGTTTGTGATGGATAGCGTGGTGTGAGAGAGGAGAGCAGAGGACGGGAGCGAGGATGGAAATGAGGCTGCATTGTGAATAGCTGTCAGGGAGAACCTACAGTGGGGGTCTTTTTGCCGCAGTATCACAGCAGAGCCTGTAGACCTTCATCTACTAACACAGGTTTTTTTTTTTTTTACGGATCTCAAGATCCAGCAATTACTGAGTCAAGGTTTGAAAATAGGACTGATTTTGTCTGTCCTCACTGTCTGCAAGAGCAAAGAAGAAGCTCTGTATATAGAAATTATGATATATTTACTGTTAATTTTAATATATACAAAACAGTGTTTCCCACACGCTATTACAGTACTTTGTTTCCCACTCAAGTTTTGGCTGATTTTTCACCCAATGACAAATACAGTTTAAACCTGTAATAACTGACATTTTTTCTGGCTCCCTTGCTGCTAAATGCTCCACTAGAAGTCTCTAACTGTGTATGTGATCAGGTAGTGCACAGTGTTTTTTGAAATAGCTTTTTTTGCTGAAAACTTCTGCCTGTTTGGCATCGCTGATGAGAGCTGTGCCAGTGAACCAACACAGTAAAATGGCAGCTAGATAACAAAATCAGTGAGGTGAGAGGAAGTGAGGGTGGCTAAGAACATAATTTTGTGTAGCTGAAATGTTAATCATGTTAATTATCCTACAGATAAATCTTGCGACCACAAGATTAGAACCATTGTCCAAAATCTACAATTCTGCAGCCCTTTCTGAGTTTGATTCACGACCAATACTGAAATTCTGAGGCTGATAACAGATAACGATATACAAGCCATCATTAATTTCCTTACATAAACTTTGACATAAATTTTTACTGGGGGTATGTACTGAGCCATTTTACAGTTAAACAAAAAAACTCATCAATGCCCTCTGCTGGACAAACTAGAGAGTAAACGTAATGGAGACCATCCCCTCGTCTACTTTTGGACATCCTCAATTCCTTTCCTCGGCTCCTCTCCTCATGTCTTGGTCTCTCCCACCTGAGATGTGAATAGAGGAAGCAGAAGAGTTGAGGCCACATGAGACGTCCGTGCTTCAGAGCCGTCATTTTAAAGCAACGTCATTTAAATATGACGTGTGGCACAGCTGCCATGGTTTGTATACCCCAGCTGTGTCATGCTTCTTTTATGCGTCACGGGTGCTGAAAATACTTCCACAAAGGATACACCCGTGCATCCTCACTCAAGTTTGTCTGGCAAGCCTCCTCTCTCCTCGCTCCTCATGATGCATTTTAGGAATTGAGGCATCCATTAAGATGGTGCGCTGAGATCGATTTCTGAGTCACAGGCCCAAAGACAGAGGAGACAAGGAGGCACGAAATAGAGAAATGAGAAGATTTGTAAATTATGTTTACTTTCTGAACTGCCATTACTTGTTACTGGAAGGTCGTCAAAATACGCTGATCCTGATTTATCTGCAATAAGCTAATATCAGCTGATACGTATCGGCACGACCGATTTATCAGTCTGGCTCTAGTCTGCTTTATTATTGTGATGGAGACAGTTGATGGAAGTAGGAGGGAAAGCTTCTTGCAAAGTATATTTTTGACCTGTGGGAAACACTGCAATAGATATAAAAATAAAAGTGTTAGAAATCTCTCGGGAACAAGTCTATTTATCATGTGAAGGTAGAGAAACTCTGCACTAACCAAGCTGCAGTGCTGATATATATATTCTGTGTACTGAGGGAATGACACAGGACTGGATCACTAATTGAAGCTACTCCATCAGTGACTGTACTGTATATGTATATGGGAAAATGAAGAGACTGTACTCTAGATGTATATTAGTTTACACGCTGTTTATCACATGCTGGGAATTTTAACCCCAATGTGAAACAACATACAGAAGCCAGGGCATTTTGTTTTCTACAATAACACTTTCCACTGACTTATTTTCCTAACATTTTACTCCACTCCTGATTGTTTCTTAAACCACCACTGTATTCCTAGACTTCTTTTGTACAATATTTAAACCATAAAAGTATGAGCTATATATTATACTGAGTATGAACTAGTATTTTTAATCTTTTGTATAACGTCTACTACAAGTTTATTAAATGTTTGCTAGTCAAACAATGTAAAACAAACATTTATATATATTATCTAAAATAATATCTAATAAATACTCTCTCCATTTATCTTCTTTTGTGAAGACTTGATTTCCAGACCTACGCTTTGCTTCAGCTGTCTAGTGTTGCTATAGCATTGAGGCTTTCAACAGGATCATCATGGTTTTACTGTTTGCACCATTTAAATTTGTTTTTATTTATTGTTAATACATTAGCATTTAGTTTTCTCATCACAAATTTAATGTTAGTTTTGCATCACCTTTATTTATATTCAATCTAATTATGTAATACTGTACTGTATTACACCTTATTTTTAAGAGCTGGAATGATTGGTCGTTTAATTAATGAGTCGATTGTTTCAAGTTTTAAAGAAGCAGTAGGTAAGACTTAGAAAACTAACTTTCTGTCATATTTGCTGAAACTGACCCTATGTTCGAGGAGAACTACATGAAGAAGAAAAAAATCTGGCTCCTCTGGCACCACCTACAGTGTAGTGTAATTTGCAAAAATCCACAGCTCCCTGTTCAGATGCACCAATCATGGCCAATCACTGTGTGTCAATCACTGCTCAGGCACACACATTCATTCTCCCTCGTGGGGGGAGGGGCTTAGGAGACCGTTTGGGCTTTAGTAGATCTTTAGTTTACTAAATCCTGGATCTTCACAATCCTACCTACAGCACCTTTAAGCTTTTTATTGTCAAAACAATTCAGAGAAGCAGTTGTTGGCAATAAAAATCTTAGCTGTCAGGCTCCCTCCAACAATGATCATTACATATGTATAAAAAAGAAAATCATGCAAGCAAAAAAATAAATGAATAATTAAGAGCATAAGACAAAATAAGTAAACATAAAACTAAATAAGCAAGAAAAAAAAAAGCAAAGTCGAGGAGGAGCTCGAGACACAGCAGCTGTCCCCGGCACCATCTTCTCCATTTAGAAAATTAATGTGCAACTATTTTGATAATTGATCAATCTTAAAAGTAATTTTTCACCTTGGGGTAATGTACCCTTTGGCTTCAGAAAATGTTAACTATTTTCAAGAAAATAATCAACAGATTAATTGATAGCCTAATAAAAATAATTACTTGCACCCATATAGTATCTTTTACCTGTCAGTTGTGACTAGTGAAGGCAAAAGTAACGAGTAGTATGTATGAATGTGATATTGTGGGATTTACTCCTTTCTAGATGGTTCTTTGCTAAATATGTCATATTTGTGAATATTTATATATCTTGAATATATTTCTTTTTGACAGTTCCGGAGCTAATCTTTGTTAATATACTCTATTATCTTATTGCATATATTTAAGTTATATTTTCAGCTCATGAAATAGTTTTACTAATGCTTTTTTTTGTTTTGTTTTACTCAGTAAATACAATACAATAAAACAATGAACTTTCCACGTTGAGCCGTGCGACAGTTCACATGTCCGCCACCAGAGGCCGCTGCTGCCTCGTGTGGAGATAAAACGCCAGTGTCAGAGTTGAAAGGACAAAGGTCGTCACTCAGAAACATGGCTGCTCCCCTGGATGACATGTTTTCCTTCTGCGTGGACCCCGGTAAAGTGTCCACCTGCGTGGATGTCCGATTTATAGACAATATTAAGGTAAGGCGGTTTGGAGTTTGCCAGACTAAAGAGATTTCGACAGATCTGTGGCTTTATTTGGCTCTTTAGCAGAGCTGTGTTATAGTCGCATGTCGGCTGTCAGTGCGGATCACAGCCTGCTGTGCTCAGACAGGACTGCAGGATCTGGACCGGACGTTTTCTGACAGGACCTGATCATTATAGATCTGTCTGAGTCCAGAACTACCAGTGAGCTACTGGTCTGTACGTTTAGTGTTTTCACGTCAACCAAAAGTGAGTAAGCTAAGGCACAACATCCACCATTTTACACCATTAAACCGTGTTATGGTATGATATGCATGGAGAAAGTAATATAACTTCATTGACCAATTAAATAAAAAATTAAAAATGCTATTTAAAATTGATTAAATAAACGTTGCTTATTGTTGTCATTGTGCCCAGACAATATTGATGCATGGGTTTAACACTAAGCTCACAAAGTTCAGCATAAACCAATAACCATGGCATAGCCATTGAAATAAAGCAGGCTTTTTTTAGGAGACAAGAGACACATTATTTCACTCAGTGATGTAATTTTTGTTAATAAGAAATGTATTCATTATGTATGCCAGCTTCTCCCCTGCAGGGTCGCAGGAATCCTCCACTTAAAAGCCTTTAAATATGATATATAATTAAACAATATTTATGAGGGTAAAATAAAACACGAACAATAATTTATAAGGAAATATTCTGGTGGTAATGATCTGAAAGATACAGATCAAAAGGCCAATGACAACATGAGAAATTGAGAGAAAGTTTCAACCTTACCATTACCCAGCATCTCTGAGCAAATCTCTACCTCCGAGAGTGCACCAGCTTCTGTCTGCTGTGGGTGGGTTTACATGTAAAAGAGGCCGAGGCTGCTGTGTTTTTATTTTTTAAAAGATTGGTTCAAACGGTCGCAACAGTAATGTTTTGTTATTCATGCTTCAGGGTAAGGGTCTCTTTGCCAAAAAGAGCATCAAGAAGGGAGACACCATTTTTTTGGAACGGCCTCTGGTCTCTGCCCAGTTCCTGTGGAATGCTTTGTATAAATATAAAGGTGAGATGTCGACTCTATTTAAATACACACAACATGTTCTACATTTGCCTTTATTCCAGAGCATGTGCTACTTAGTGGACTTTTTTTTTTTTTAAAGATTATTTTTTAGGGGCTTTTCCCTTTTATTTGAAAGTGGATAGATATGAAATGGGGAGAGAGATGGTGGATGACACGCAGCAGATCAGATTTGAACCCTGTGTCGCTGTAGGACTCAGCCAACATGGGGCGAACACTCTTACTGGGTGAGCTAGAGGCCGCCCCCTTAGTGGACTTTTTAACTGCATCTTGCATTAATTAAGAAGGAATGACATGTTGCATGAATAATATAGAACAATATATTGTAGACCGTCCACACAGGGACGACAAAAGCATGTGTGTTATCAGACTTGACAAATAGTGGATACATTATGGTTTTAGGAGGAGTTCGATCTTGGATGAAGTAGGGGTGCATGATCTATCGACTCAATATCGTTATCGCAATATCACGTTATATCACAATATTATATCGAAAGTGTCGCAATAAGTATGCAATATTTTGTTTATATTGTGGAGCGCTGCGTCCCATCCGTTGGCTTAGTTGTGTTTGATTTAGAGCCCGTTTGAAACGCTATAATGATCATCATTTCATTGGCCAGTTACCGTGCCACTTGCGCATGTTAGTACACGTTAGCGCACAGGTCCACTACGTGACAAACCCTATGGAGCGTACCACGTGTGTGCATATTTCGACAGAGTGACAGTGTAAGTGAAGAAATAGATAGACACAACAAAACGGAACAAATCAGAAAAGCAAAAGAAAAGTTGTGTCTTGTTCTCCGTATTTATATATTTTATACTGTACAACCAGTAAAACATGTCCTGTTCTGTATACATGGTCCTTATTTATTTATTTATTTATTCATTTATTGATTCATGTTGTACCAGACCAATATGACTGTCAGGTGAAATAAACCTTGTGTTGTAAGAAAACTTGTTTTATTTGTTATGAATCTATTTTGATGCGTTTTCCCATAACTTTTGTAATTATGGGAAATAAATTAATAAATTAATATCTATATCGCAATATTCCTAATCGTTATCGCAATATCACATTTTGTCAATATTGTGCAACCCTAGGATGAAGCTTAAACATCTTAAACCAACAGGGTCTACTCTGCAGTAATGTTTTACCTCTGCTCATCTGCTCTACTGCTGCACTGTCCTTTTTTTAGCCTGCGAGTACTGCTTACGTGCTCTGGAGACTGCAGAGGAGAATGCGAGGAGACTCAGCGGCAACCCTGGACTCAGCCTTCCTCACCCGGAGCTCTGCCGTGTTCGACCAGAGCTGCACCAAGCCTGCCCTCAATGCCAGGTTAGTCCAGTCCAGTGAAGTTGTTTTAACTGTAGAAGTTGTCATATATTTCTTACAGAAGGAAAAATGCCATGAAAAAGTGGTCAGATCAATATAAGACAAGAAACATATTGATTTTAGGCCAGCTGAGGTCAGGGAAGAACTTCCACTGAGTTGATGGTGGATGACATGACTACCTGATCGATTTTTAGAGGCCAGTATTGTACTATGGATCAGTAAACTAATCTGTCTTGTTTATTTTTTTAAATAACCAAAGTGAAAAACCCAAACAACTGTTTACCCATAGTGGTTTCTTTGTACTTGCAGTATTGCGTATCAGTTGGCCACTAGAAATCAATTTAAACTATCCGATTTGGGTTCCTGAAGCTAATAATAATAACAATATTTAAATTAATAGTAATTATTAATTACAGAGTGCTTCACAAAAGTGCAATGAAATACAAATGTAAGATTAAAATAAAAAGCAATTTAATGAATGCAATTAAAAGAACAAATGCAGTAAATGCACAAAATAAAACAATTTAAGAAAATGCTTAAAGTGTTTTAAGAGAGATTTAAATATAAAACAGTAATATTATAAAGACCCTCATTTTTTCTTAAGTATAACTGCCTTTTATTGGGGGGGTTATGCAATATCTTGGTGTGTATATGCTGGTGTATATGGATCCTTCTGTGTTACTGAATGTTCACTGTAGTTTAATTGTACATGTTTATGGATATATTGTGTGTATGTGGAGAGGCTGTGTGTCGCTACATTACCTGTGTTCTCTCGAAAGGCAAATAAAGACAATAAAGGCTAATGTTATCGTACAACTTTCTGTGGAGGAAGCTTTATCAACTCAATTTTTAAAAAAAAGGATAAGGATGTCCCAGATTTTGTTTATTTACTGTGATAGCTTTAGAAAATAAAAAGTATTGCTTACATTTTTATCTTTTCTTAGGAAATATGATATTTCTAGTCACACCCAAAGTTTATTATATGTTTAATACACTTTAAATAGCTGTCACTTTAAATGATTTATTGATTTATTTATTTTTTTGGTTGTTTTTCAGTGTTTTCTGATTGATATAAAGCGTTCTCTTTCTCTGCAGGTGATGTACTGTAGCAGCGAGTGTCGACAAGCTGCAGCTGATCAGTACCATCGAGTTCTGTGTTTGGGTTCCTCCCAGGACGATCCGGACCACCCCATCAACAAGCTGAAAGATGCATGGAGGTCAGACAGCATTTTATAGATATTTTCATTGTAATGATTTTCTGTTTAAAATGTCATTCACCTCAATGAAGATTTGTCTTCTCTTCAGGAGTATGCATTATCCCCCAGAGACCTCCAGCATCATGCTCATGGCCAGAATGGTAGCTGTGGTCAAACAGGCGAGTCTCTGATTACTTTTAGCTCATAAATCATTGAGTATAAATAATGTGGGGGGGTTCCATTCATTCTGGCGTGTGTACTAATCATATAAGAAACACAATACAAACACCTTGTCGTAAAAAAAGACATAACATGCTGCATGTAATTTAGATTTTTATCACCCACACCCCATAATTTTTGGATGGGTGTTAAACCTAGCTTGAAATTAACTTTGCCCTGACCAATACAGTCCTAAATAAAAAAGCTGGATGTGGGAATTATTTTTGTAATGTGACAAGATGGTGAGAGGACATTTTTAATAGACTTTGCTCTCATGAAATTAAAGCGACTGACCGTAAACAAAACATGATTTGCTGCACATATTTATTTGATTCAGTTGCTCTAATAACTGTCTTTATATAAACAATAGATGTGCACGATACAAAAAGGTGTTACTTGTAGCGATGAACCCACAGGGAATTTTCCCAGACTTTCCAGTTCCCCTCAGTGTTTTTGCACCTTTCAGCTCATTGTTTTGGTTTTTACAGCCATAACTTTACTGTTTTGGTTCACTCTCGCCACTCTCATCGACCTTGTTTGCAGCTGCACCAGGCTGCTGTTTACAAAAAACAACAACTAACAAACTCACTGCACACTACCTGCTCAGCACCAAACAGCAGACAGTGTTGGACATAGTGGAGCATTTAGCAGGTAAAGAGCCAGATGTTTCCCTCAGGAGTTAACGGAGACCAAAACAAAGCTAAAAGGAGGGTGAATATTGCACTTGCATTCTTTAGGTGGTCATAAACATAACTCCAAATGAATGCTAATGCTGCTCTGTGTCTGCAGGATGTGTAAATAGGCAACAATTTGCTGTTCCCACATGAACTTTATACGGTGCTGATCTGTTATTTCAGATTTAATTTGGCACAGTGAACCAAGAATAAACAACAGATAAGGGCTTCAATTTTCAAGTTAATGAAAGCTAGAATTAATCAGCACAAAGTAAAAAGCTACAAATGGCTTCCTGTCTTGGTGTAGACACCACTAGGAGTTTAGTTTTCATTAGTCTTCAGAAGACAACGGGCATTGATTAACCGATTAATTGTCAACTTAAAAAAAAAAAAGTTAAAGTAAAATTTGTCAGATCCCAGTTTCTTAAATATGAATATTTTCTAGTTTCTTCACTCGTCTGTGACGGTCAACTCAATATTTTTGAGTTGAGGACAAAACACTGATTGAAATTGTTCACCATTTTCTGGCATTTTATAGACGAACCAACTAATCCAATTAATCCAGAAAATAATCGACAGATTAATCGACTATGAAAATAATTGTTAGTTGCCCTACGTTGAAAGATTACTCGTGTATCAAAGATAAACTGCATACTAACAATATAATAACTAAATGTGACACAATGATTGTTAAATTAAAATGCATTGTTTATTATATGTTTATTGTTTCATCCAGGCCAAAGACAAAGCACACTGGCAGAAGCTGTTTTCACACTTCTGCAGCCGGACAGGTAATGAGGAAGAGGAGATCGCCCATAAGCTCCTGGGAGAGAAGTTCAGAGTAAGTTACCATCATGTTATTCCGCCTGGAAATATGAAACTATTGAGGTGCAAAATGTATGAAGTCTGGCATTTCTGCTCTTATGCCAATCGCAGTTGTTTACGGCTCAGTAGGCAAAGCACATTCCGTGTTACTCCCTCCTGAGGTTTAACTCCCACTGTGGTCATCTATGATGTATGTTTTCTGTTACGTAAAATGTAATTTTTGTATCTGTCTAACATTGTTTCTATAGGGGCAGCTGGTCTTGTTGCACAGCCTTTTTAAATCAGCACTTTATGATGAGCATCTGAGTCGGGTAAGAAAGAATAGTACAAATGTAACCACTGCTTGTTTTTTCATGTCTTCCCAAATACTTTACAGCTCCAGTGCTCCAACTAACAATTAGTTTTTTCATCATCAATTAATCAAATAATTATTTTCTTGAAATACACGTATTCACTTTTTTGCCGAGAGTTGGATGAGAACATTGATACCTTTCTTATATCTGCACGCTAAATATGAAGCTACAGCCAGCAGTTTGTTAGCTTAGCTTAGCATGAAGACTGGAAACGGGGAAAATACTAGCATGGCTCTGTCCAAAGTTTAAAAAAATAACAACCTACCTCTAAAGCTCACTAACACGTTATATAGTGTTTTAATCTGTAAAAAAGTTGTTGGACAGGTCTTAATGTGCTGGACTACTTCTTGGCCAGGAACAGCGACTACCTGGAGTCTCTGCTGGTTGCCTGGTTACCTTACAGTGACAACAAGACTCCAGGTAGTCACTGCGCCCGGCCAAGAAAATCTCAAGCACATAACCCACTGAGTTGCTGCGTGGCAGATTTGTTTTTAGTGTCAGACAGAGCCAGGCTAACAGTTTGCCCCTGTTTACAGTCTTTATGCTAAGCTAAGCTAGCTGTCGCCTGGCTGTGGCTTCACATTTACTGCACAGACATGAGAGTGGTGTCAATATCCTCATCTAACTTTTGGCCAGAAAGCAAATTAGTGTGTCCCAAAATATCAAACTTTTTCTTAGAATCAATTAATAGTTTGGTCTTTAAAATGTATAAAGTGAACTATGGCATCACAATATCTGAAAGTGCTAATGGGCCAAACTAAAAAGGTTTCAGTTTGTTGTCAAGAAGACAAAGAAAAACATCAAACATTCACATGTGAGAATCTTCAAGTTTTTTTTGGCAATTTTGCAACATTTAACTAATCTATTATTTATTATTATTATTATTATTATTATTATTATTGATTATTGTTGCAGATTATTCTCATGTTACAATGAAGCTGCATGTTAAATATTGGACCTTTTTTCTATGGGCAGCTAATAACAGCAAGTCAGTGATGAGTTTTAGGCTGTTTAGTTCCCTGATTTTTATTTGGGTTGCTTTTGTCCCCTAAATGTAAATCAGTCTTACAATATAAATAAACAGAAATGTATGTTAAGATGTGATGATACGTTATTGAACTCGGTGTGACATCCCGAATAATGTTTTTATGCTGATGCAACTGGAAAGTGAACACACGGCACGAGATGCTGCAGCTGACGCCGAACTCTGACCTTTAGTGTGAAAGTAAATACAATCGATGATTATTTGGCACGGATCAGTAAAGATGTGATTGTTTTGCAGTGGTTTGTCCCTGATGGTTTCCGCTCTCTGTTCGCTCTTGTGGGAACCAACGGACAAGGCATCGGTACCAGGTAAACACTCGCCTCTCTTGTCCTGTTCTTATGACGGCTCTGGATCTTAGTTCAGCTCAAATACTTCTCTCTCTTTGTGCTCTATTTTTCAATTCAGCTCTTTGAGTCGGTGGGTTCATGCCTGTGATGCACTTGAGCTTCCTGCCCAACAGAAGGAGCAATTGGACTCTTTTATCGACCAGCTATACAAGGACATTGAGAAAGGTCACAGTTTTATCTCAGTCTTGCAGTAATTTTTTGAAGTCAGTTATTTCCGTCTCAATTGAACAGATTTGCAATTGTATGAGTGTTTTATTATTTGTTGTCTGTGTTGTCCCAAATGCCATTACTTTGATTATGTAACCTGTGTTCAGATCTCAACAAAGGCCAGAAATGTGCATCATTTGTCTCGTCTCTCTGTAGAAACGGGAGACTTTCTAAACTGTGAGGGCTCTGGACTTTTTCTGCTTCAAAGCTCATGTAAGTGCAGATTATCTCCATGTTATGAGCGCTGTCAATTCAATTCAAAGGGACTGGTACTCTGGTCAAGAGACCATCTGATAACCCCTTTTCTTTTTCGTCTTCTCCCTTGCCTCCCCCCCCTGCAGGTAACCACAGCTGCATTCCCAACGCAGAGGCGTCCTTCCCCGACAACAATTTCCTGCTTCAGCTCAGTGCCCTTAGTGACATCAACCCAGGAGAGGTCAGCTCACATGTCTGGGTTTGGAGTGATAATTTCTGGCCAGGGATAGACAGGACAGAACATCCCTCTTTAGCTTTGTGTGCTCCCTTGTCATACAGTATTAGAAGGCTGAAACTTTGAGGATTGGAATTGGTTTGTCAAGCTGACAGAAAGATTGAGAAGCCTTGCATCTGCATGGCACAGTAATGTCAGAGCAGCAGTGCTTCACAGCAAAGCTCTCCAGCAAAGCTCTCCTTTGAATGCTCGCTAAGACAGGAGTGCTTTGTGTAAGAGTTCACCAGTAGTAAGATGGAAGGACACAGCAACTTCCTGCATGAGTGGAAAAAACTATAGAAAAACCTGAATTATTTCTGCCATTTGAAAAATACCAGTATCATGTTTTATGGGACTGAACTATAAGTGTTGAAACTGAAGTTGGAGCGTTTTCAGCTTCTGTACTGTGACATATTTCCCAGTGAAACAGAATATTTGAGCTATGGACAGTTAGAAGAGGGGATTTAAAATAAATCCTTTGCACTTGATTGGACCGCTAAAAAGTGGGCAGGCTTGGAGTTTAGCCTAGGATGAGTCATCAAACATTTGAAACTGTTTTACAGGAAGAGAAAAGACAGGGATTTTGATGTAAAAATACTCTGATACACATATGTGGCATATAGCAAGATATGATGAATGATTAGCACAAAGACACAAGATTAAAACTTGGAAAATGATTTTTTTCATTATAAGGCTATTCTGGTTCTTCAGCCAGTTCAACTGTTTGTAATTCTCAGGAGATCTGCATCAGTTATTTGGACTGCTGTCAGCGGGACCGAAGCCGTCATAGCAGACACAAAATTCTGAGGTAAGCATCTGTAATCCCTCAGATGATTCACTAGAACTGAACATACTGTTACGAATTCCATCTGGATCAATATAAAGCCTTTCCAGGCAATAATGGGGAGTCATGAGGCAGAGATGCCAGGGGCCTGAGGGCTACTCCTGTGCTTACACTCCTCATTGATCAACATAACGTCAATCCATCTTTGAATTACATTCCAATACTCAGTCGGGAAAGTTTACTTTGCAAGTCTCTGCCAGTTGAGTTTTTACAGCATCCTGTGATACCTCTCAGCCTCGAAAAGGTGTAGTTGCACTCCAGGTTGGTGGTGTGAATGAATGCCTAATATAATGATGTTACATCACACCCACTGATTAAAAGTATTAATTGCAGGCACCTGGGTAGCCCACCTGGTAGAGCGCATCTATCTATCTATCTGTCTATCTGTCTGTCTGTCTAAACGAGAGAGAGACTCCTCCTCACAGCAACGGCCGTGGGTTCGACTCCGACCTGCGGCCCTTTTCTCCATGTCATTCCCCCTCTCTCCCCCCTTTTATGTCTTCAGCTGTCCTTTAAAAATAAAGGCCTAAAATGCCCAAAAATAATCTTTAAAAAAAAAAAAAGAAAGTATTAATTGCACCACAAGTATTAAACGCTTTTTTTCTGCGTTGTGCAGCACCAGATTTGTGTAAAAGGCTTCTGATTAATTTCAGCTCTTGTAAGATGTGCAACAATGTGACTTGTTGAACATTTTCTTCCCAGGGAGAACTACCTGTTTGTCTGTTCGTGTCCAAAGTGCGTCTCCCAGATGGATGAGCTGGACATGACATCAGAGGAGGAAGAGGAAGAAGAAGGCGAGGCAGAAGGTGAAACAGAGGGGGATGAAATGGAAGATGAGATGACAGATGTCTGATGAAAGACTTGCCCATATTGGCTTCAGCCGTTCCCTTTCCAGCCACCACGCTAAGCAACCTAAGGAATAAAGACCAGTTCAAACCATGATCTGCATTTCACCAGAACTGTCCATATGTGTGAAAAATGTCTTATCAACGCATTTCACTCATTCTTTGTCCAGTTTTAGAGATCAGCCACAGAACACTGTGTGTCAGTATTGGGGCAGTCACAGTTTTTGTTGTTGTTTTCACTTTACTTCAGCACACTGAGGGGTTTGAATAAATCAAAGAGTATAACTTTCAGGCTTTGTGGATGAACAGATAAGGATTGGTAGGTTGTTGTTGTTTTTTACACTTGGGGACTATGTATAAAAAGGCTGACATTTCGAAACAGTTTATTGAATGTGGATGTAAACACCTTTTTTAAATCTACATTAATTAAAAAACATTCTGGCCACTTGGGGGCAGCACCACCAGTTGTTATCTTTGATATATCCCCTTATTAAAGAGTAACCAAACACCCCTTGAAAATCTTCTGCTCTACAATGGTTGAATTTCTCACCTTGCTGCAGTGATGTACAAGTGTACTCCAGTACACCGTGACATCATCGTTGGGTGTGGTTACAGGTGCAACAAGAGCACATTTCTGACTGTACCTAGCGATGAGAATGACTCAAAACAGTAAATTGAGGGCTGCAAAAACAATGAGCTGAAGAGTCTAAAAAGCTGAGGGTAACTGCAGCTTTAAGTTAAAGCTGAAAGTCAGTACTTTATCTTAGAGCTTTGATTCTCTGCCAGACCCAGACCAGGCTGTTAAATTACCCAAATTCCAATGGGTTTTAATCGGGCAGGTTCACGCAAAATCCCTTTTTATTTTTTTAAATGTTTGTGTACCACTGTGTGTGACTACCATCTTCTGGATATCAACTTACACGCATGGATAAAAAAAAAAAGCACACCGGTAGAGAATATTGACTTTTGTCTCAATTTATTTTTTGCTGCTGTTTGAAAATCATGACACTGACAGCAGTTGCTGTCGTTTAATCCAATGTGCTGAAGTACAGAGCCAAAACAAAACTACTCACCTATTGCACCATGTCTGACCTTCAGGTCCACTAAAGTCAAAGAAGAACTGTTATTTCTTGTTCCTGTCAACTCTTCAACAAGGCAAAGTGATTAAAGGACTGGCGCAAAATGAACCTAGGGGTTATTAACATGTGTACCCACTCTGTTGCTCTTGGGTGTCGCGACGCAACAGGTTCCACTCCTTGCAACACAGACACTCCTGTTTGGTGGCCATAGCTTCACAATGTCCGCAGGTACACCACCAGTTTCCCGAAGTACGAGGCTGTGTTGAGGCATTGACTACCGGTAGCTCTCTCTCTCTCTCGTAGCCCTTTCACGGAGCTCAAGCAGCTCTTCGTTCAATAAACTGTCTGTACACTTACAATGTTCTCAATGCTTAGGTTAACATTTTGGGACCCTCATTTTGCTACCGTTGAAGTTTGGTGATATTTTGAGCATTTTTAGTGGTATAAATAGCGATTTGTTTTTACGTGCCCCGAATACTAGCGTTGTAAGCTAATCGGCGGTCCGCGCTAGCATCTTTCAAGCTAAAAACTCATTCGATTAGCATGTCCCAGAGAGCGACAGAGTGGGTACACATCTGTTATTAACCCCTAGGTTCGTTTTGCGCCGGAATTGTCCTTTAAGCAGGGGTCAATCGGTTCTCAGGTGTTTTTTTCCACTTAAGTTTCTTACATGACTTTGCATTACTGCATTGAAAGAGGCTTTTTATTTACTTTCTGTTGTAATTACAGTCTTGTCATATGGGAGGAATCCAGCCAGTGATGAAATATAGTTTGGTTTTCATACAATGATCTATGAGGTTAAGTTAAACCTTACTTAATGTATTATGGAGACCTTGAGTGGAAAATTGCTTTGTCAGTAACTGTTTGCCCTTTGTTGAGAACTGTATTTCAAACCGCAGTTCCACATGAGTGAAATTGCTGCTGCCCACACATGAATCAATATTACAACTGTAATCACAAATCCCAATAATTTCTAAAAAAAAATGTACTAGACAAAGATTGAAAATATTGAATGACTAATCCCAATGTTTTCAGTTGGCATTCAGTGCAGTGGCACAGGAGAACATGAATTTGTAAGTCACACAAGTATGATTTAAAAATAACAGCAGCAAACAGGAGCCTAGCATTGTCATTTTTACTACTCTAGCATAAACCATTGAAATTGAATGTCTGTTAAGTCATTCATCAGGTTTACACACCTGCCTTTGCTACTGAAGACTGTACTGGTAAAATATTTGTTCAGTCTTTGCATGTTAAATACAAATCCTTAGTCAAATTGTCTTCTTCAAGGGGCTGTGGGTCTTAACTAATCTTTGCTTTTATGGCTCTTACTCTCCAGACAGCCTTTTGCTTGGCACTTTTAACATGCCACATATACATCTACATATCTCATATCATTATTTAATAAATGGATTAAATGAGATATTCTATTGCTGATGCCTGGCCGTCAATCCCTGTTCACACTGACATCAAGTCGAAAAATCTAATTGGTGCTATATGTGTAAAATAATAGTGTCTTTGCAAAGTTAAGCATAATCCTCTACTTTTCCCCAGTGCCTCTAGATGTCTATGCTTGACATTTCTCTATTAACCTTCTCAGTTTGCTCTACCCCAGTCCCCAGTTGTAGCTGCACTTGCATCATATGCTAATTCACCTAGAATGCACAAAAGAGAAATGGTAAAAAAAAAGAACATTATGTCCATGAAAGGATGCACACCTGGGACCCAGCATGGCGGGGAGGCTGGACACATCCTCCAGTTGAAGCTCCCCCCACTGTCGGCTGTCATCCTCTGAAGCAATGCCAGAATCGCTGCAGGAGCTCTGTAACTTTGGAAAGTGGAATATGGTGCGGCAAGCTCACTGCAGGGGTCGAGCTTAGGCGTGCACACATATGGGCCTCCACATCACGCAGCGTGGCCTGTTTCAAGTAGGGAAAGAGGAGAGGTCAAAGAGCCTGCCCTGATAGAAGTTGGGATAGATAGAGGCTCATTTGTGGACTGAGGGGGCAGGAAGTGAGGCAAGCGTTTGAGGAAAGAAAAAGGGAAGTGAGGGGGGGACACTAATTGCTATGCAGAGAAAGAGTCCTTTATTCTGGCAAACCAAGTACAAAACACTTCATATACATTTCAAAGACTACAATGATCTAAAAGTGGAATATTGCTGTAATTGTCTTATGCAGATGTGGGGGGGGGGGGGGGGGTAGTTGAGACTATTTAAAGATATATAAATATGTTACTTTTAATGTTATGTGAAGGAAATATTCTGTTTTACCTACACAGTATTACTTGTAAAGGCTGGACTACACATAGCTTTGTCAAAGTTTTTTTTAAACCTCTCAGCCTAAGATGCTCCTGCTCCAAAATCTATACAGTACAATATGTTTGAGATTTTTCAGTCAGGGCCTGTAAGATGTGGAATAAGGGATGCACCGGTCCCACTCCTGCAGTCCCGACACCAATACCTGGGCTTTGGGTATTGGCCAATACTAAGTACCGATCTGATACCAGTGTTTTATTATGCCTAGTCTGGATCGACCACGGTTCATTTAATGGATAATCGCCCAAATGTCCCTCGCCTTGCAGAACTTGATTCGTTTTCGGGAAACTACAACAAACTTTGAGCTAGCAAGCTTCGAAGAAAATTTGTATCGTGCAACAAGGCAGGCTTTTTTTCCTCCTATCCAGGAAGGTATGTGTGGAGGGGCCAGACCTTACCTGGCGGAGCTGTGGAGTTAACTGTGACTGGGTTCATTCTTTTATGTGAATGCAAACATCAGGCTTGACTTAAACATTGCTTTCCCAACTTTGTACAACAAAGTTTGTAACAAATAAATACATAAATGTAAATTCACTGAATTGTTATTTATTAAATAATAAATCATGCACAGGCAACTTGGTAAAAAATCTTCAAAATGAAAAGAAATTTTGAATTCAAGTGTAAACCTTTTAAATGCAGCAACACATTGGTCATTATTTAACAGGGATTTAATTCCAGTACATAATGTATGCAGTATATAAACATAGAATTGAACTGAATAGATCAGCCCCATTGTCAACGATGCCCAATCCAGATTATTGAGTCCGTATGAGCCTGATATCTGATATCAGCATTGGATCGGTGCATCCCTATGTCGTGGAATAACTCAAATGCTAATATCAGGCAAAATATGACCTTGTTACAGCTAGCTTCATGGGTAAAGATATAAAAAAAATGTATCACGCTTTGTTGACATACTACATACTATAGATACTGACTTTTTTCAACATACCATACTATGACTTTTTAATGGCTTTTTGCGACATACTATGCTATGACTGTTTAAAAGATGCCAAATTGGTGACACAGTAGCTTAGTGGTAAACACTGCTCCAACAATTTGACCCAGGGTCATTTCCCAGTCTGGGCTGGTAGTTTTTGTATGTAGTTTGCATGTTCTTCCAGACTTTCTTTGACATGCTATACTTTCCCTTTTTTCAACATACTATGACTACTTTCGACATACTTTACCACGACTTTTGTAAAAAAAAATCTAATTCTATACTATGATTTTTTTCCGACATACTTTACTATGACTTTTTTCGAAATACTATACTACGACCTTTTTCAATATACTATACTATGACTTTTTTATGACTTCTTTTGACATACTATGACTTTTTTCACTATACTATACTATGACTTTTTTGTGGCTTGTTTCAACATACTGCATAGGTGACACAGTGGTTAAATCCTGTTCCAGCTATCACCATCAAGTAGGAACTGTAGACTCTGACGTAGGTTTGAATCCCAAGTCTGGGCTAGCCGTTGTGTTTGGAGTTTGCTTGTTCTTCCAGACTTTGTTTGACATACTATACTATCACTTCTTTCAACATGCTATGACTATTTTTGACATACTATACTATGACTTTTTTATCACTTTTTTCCGTCATACTATACTATGAATTTTTTCGACATGCTATACTATGACTTGTTTTCAGTATACCACATTAGTGACACAGTAGCTTAGTTGTTAAATACCACTCCAACTTGCTCCATCAAGTAGGAACTGTATACTCTGCTCAAATCCCAGTCTGGGATGGCTGTTTTTGCATGTTCTTTCCGACTTTCTTTGACATACTATGACTTTTTTCAACATACTATACCATGACTTTATCACTTTTTTCCACATACTATATTATGGCTTTTTTATCACTTTTTTGACATACTATACTATGACTTTTTAAAGACTTTTTCAACATAATGCACTGGTGGTTAAATACTGCTCTAACTTGCACCATAAAGTAGTGACTGCAGAATTTGACACAGGTTCAATTCCCAGTCAGGGCATGCCATTTTTGTATGTAGTTTGCATGTTCTTCCCAATTTTCTTTGACATACTTTGATCACTTTATTGACATACCATACTATACTCACCCTTGGATTGATCCCCAGTCCAGGCTGGGCATTCTTGTGTAGAGTTTGCATGTTCTTTCTCTGGCATACTATACTATCACTTTTATATCACTTTTTCAACATACTATACTATGACTTTTTATCACTTTTTCAACATGCTATACTATGACTACTATTTGTTTAACACATTATTGGTATTATTCAACATGTCAATGAAATTAATTCTAATTAAAACCATTCCCACTTTTCCAACTATTCTCACTACTTTACCTTCTTCTTACGCAATTATGCCAGCAATCCAGTTTAGCTTTAGCAATTTAGCTTTTTAGCATTCACAAGCATTTTATTTTTTAATTTCAGATGATTTCTTTCAACTTTTTCAATTAATTGTTGAATTGTTTTTGGTCTATAAAATGTCAGAGAATAGTCGAACATACCTGTAACAGTCTCCTAGAGCCCAATATTATGTTTTTAAGTGTCTTGTATTGTCAAACCAACAGTCCAAAACCTTTACATAAAACAAACAAAAAGCGCAAAGCTTCACATTAGAGAAGCTAGAACCAAAGTGGTTAGTTTTTTATTCATACTTGACTTAATTAATTAACCAAAATTAATTTTCTGCCAGTCAACTACTTGATTGTTTCAGCTCTATACATTTTTATTTAAGTTTGTTTTTATCAGAATGTTCTTAATCTATTAGATGTTATTCCATTTCAAGTTATATCTACAATTTAAATGTCCTCCTTTCCTTGAATTTCGTTGGTTGCTTTTTTCCATAATTTATTCTAAATGATTCAAACCAGTGATAGAAATCAGTCAGGTAGTTTTCATCCTAACGTACTTAACGTCATCTCTCTCGAGAATTCCCAGTAACCTGCTGTTGATTTATCCACCAAGGTGAAAGGTGGAATGTGTTGTTATGACTGCTAGTGCGAAAGTTGTCTATTTAACTAACTATTTCACATTGCATGCTCGAAGAGGGTAAACTATGAAATGTAATCTGGTTTTTAGACCCAAGCAAACTGACTCTGCTTGAAAACAGGCCCCATATGGAAACAATCTCCAACCTACATTAGCGCTGTCCAGATCGGTTACCACAACGGATACCATTGCTACCTTGGAGGGCTACTCCAGAACTACAGTGATGAACGACTGCTTCATGTGAAATGAGCCAACCTGATGTAAGGGTATTGCACTTTAGCTCACCCTGCATAAAAATAAACATAAGAAAGAAATACAGTTCGAGAACACAAACATGGCTGCTGAGTGACCTGCTGGTTTTGATCAATGTTTGAGATTTCTCTGGTTCAGTTCTGCTGAAATCATTTCCTGTAAAAATCAAATGGTACAAATTGTCAACAGTATTGAACAGAAACATTGTGAGCTGCCCATTAGCAATACATTCATCTTCAGGGAAAAATGTTTAAGACCTCAATCGGGTCATATAAATCTTGCAGCATTGCCTGAGCCAGTGGAATGGAAGAATTGAGCAGTGACTCATCCAAATGGAGGCTTTAGCATCACAAATGTATACAGAAATATACAATTTTTGATATCTGAAGTTTTTCTGAAGACAGATTCTCGCTCTTGTATTATCACAGCCTTTAAAACAAAAAATGAGGTTGAGGTTCATGGTTTGACAACAACTATTGGATGGATTGCTATTGAATTTGGTACACACATTCCCTAAGGATTAATTGTATTATGTGATCCCATGGATTTCCCTCTAGCCCAATCATCAGGTCAACATTTTCATTTGTCTTATTTTCTGACCAAATACCTGCAAAACTTAGGACATTCTCATCAGTCTCAGTTGTACTTTGCGCTATGTAAGCATGTTAACACACTAAACCAAGATAGGGAACATGGTGAACATTATACCTGCTAAAAACCAGCATCTGCTAATCAGCTGCTAATCGCCATGGTCACTGACTGAATCAGTAGCTTTTTAGCAGCGGAGCTCTCCTTATAGATGACGTTTCCAGCTCAACTGTGATACACAGTGCATTATTTCCTCAATAAAAACATATCAAAAGACCACAAAAGAGAAACAATCAAAATCTGTTAAGCAGTAATGTGTTCACATTCTGAATGAATTCTACGTACTGAAGTGCATTTGACCGGTGATGCGACCGCTTATTCAGGGACCACGAATATTTGAACTGAACTGAGTGATTCAACAAAGTAAATTGTGATTTCCACTTCTCCAAACACTTCATTACAGCCTTACAGATCCGCTAATGTGGCTACAGAATTTGAGTCCTCCAAACCATATGACCATAAAGATAATTTATTCTTACCCTCTAATACGACCTATATGAGCGTTTCATAAATTATTGCCCCTAGCGGTGACGTTTCGCGTTTTGCATCCTAATATGTAAAGCAGAGAACGTAACGTTTGAGTTATAAACACGTCATTAATGTTGTGAAATATCCACAGTTTGGTTATGTTTAGGCATAAAAACTATTTGGTTAGGTTTAGAAAAAGATTGTGGTTTGGATTCAAATCAGGACATTTGTTACGTTACTTCCCTTCCGGTTATGCATGTTACACAGAACGTAATTAAGATTCGTTTGTTCCATAAAGTTTAAAGAAACTCGATGTTTACTTTTATTTTCAAATGGGACACAAACCCTGGTCTCCTGGGTAAAGGTCCTGTGTTTATTTGACCCATCCATCCCCCAAACTTGCTTCCTTACATAAGGTTTTACTGCTCCTATACCTTGTCACCCTAGTGCCTTCTTTGCTCCCATAAAAAATACTATGACCACTAGAGGGTGGCACCACTAAAACGTAAATATGGTTCGTAATTGCTGCTTGAAGAAATAACTTATCATGTCGTTTTTCGGGGGAGGACAGCTTCCTTTTTCATTAAACAGAAAAGTTTTGAAAGATTGACAGACAGGTGCGCAAACATCATTGTTGACTCTAAAACACTGAGCTGATCAGTTAGAGTATTTTGTGTCTGAATTCTTTTTCGAAAGCACAAGCACACGGAGGGGCTGTGGGTTTTCCATTCTTGGATGGGTAGTTTAGTTTTTGTTCTTTTCTTTCCCTCCCATTTCTGGTTTCAGACCTCCAGGACATGTATACATTTCATTTTTACAAACCTCCCAGTTTGAGGCTGGGACAATTAAAATAAGACCATTGTGCTATAAGTGAAAGAGGTCAACTGTGATCAACTGCGAATGCCTAGATGAATTCTTTCTCTAAGGTCAAGCCAGACATTCCCACTGAGACCAAACATGGTCTGACTCATGTAGTGCAAATGAGGCATTTGAAACACTGGCTATTCAGCTTTATCTCTCACTATCTCATTTTCACATCTCTTGCAGGACATTCAACACATCCTTGCAGGATGAGGCTAATGCTTTCTTTTGGCTGTGGCATTTCAAAGTCGGGGTTGCGAAAGAAGCAACTGTATCCAATGATGTGAAGCTTATTCTTGCTAGTCAGAATGATAAGCATGCTAGTGAGATAGTTTTGCTAGATAAGACACTTTTCAATATCAAGAGCTGCTTTCACATCCTGTGGGCAGCTGGTTGATGGACTGTTTATCGTGCAAAAGGTCACATTCTTGTACCAATTACAAGAGGAATCTTTTCATACAAAAGCCAGTTGTTAATATACAGTAATATAGAATAATTAGAGAAGAAAATATTTTGGGTGTTGATTTAAAAATAAGTCTAACAAGTGGATAAGACGTTCTTTTTTTTGGTGAAGAACAATGATGCCTGCTTTAACTGCTGCCAGTAACACAAGCAGAGTAGTAATGAATGAATTTAACCACATTTTCAGTAGTACCTGCTTTTAACCTAAAAAATGTGAACCCTGTTGTGCAATCAGAATTAGGGCAAGTAATTATTTTCATTATTGATTAATCTACTAGTTATTTTCTTGATTAATCAATGAATTAATATACACTGAGTATAGACACGAAACATAGGACCATACCTCTAATATGTAGTGAATATACACTTTACAATGGTGGTGCCCAGTGATGTATTAATGCAAATCAAGTCGATATGGCTAAAAAGCTAAATGAAGGATTTTATATCGTCTGTAAAATATCAGAACATTTTGAAAAATGCTCTTCATAATTTCGCATAACCCAATGTACACATTTAAACAGGCCAAAACCAAAATATGTTCAGTTTACTATCATAAAAAACTAAGAAAATCCACAAATCATTATATTTGAGAAGCTGAAACTATTATGTTTATAATTTGAAAAAATAAATTACATTTTTAAATAAATTATTGATTGGTTATAATAAACATATTAGTCCATTTACTAATGGATTAATCAAATTATCAGTTGTAGTTGAAGTGTCATGAACAAAAGATGCAGAATCTGTAACTGTTGACTGGAAAGACTTGAAATGTGATGCTTTTGGTTTTCACGTATTGATTAATACATTGGCCCCGTGAGAATTTTGTCTTACACTCAATCTCTGATGAAAATGCCTGCAGGTGGCAAGGGCCTCTGTTAAGTAATCCTTTCAAGATTTATGGTCTCCATATTGAATTCAAAAGAAAATGATCCTTCATCTGCAAATTTTCACTGCTCCATCCCAAATGAAATGGCCTGCGTGTGAAAGTGAGCCCCCTCCCTCCCTCTGTCATCAACATATACCCTCAGGACACGCTTTAACCATCATGGGGGGGGAGCCCATGCCTAATGCTTTGTGTCGTTATTTGAGTTCCTCACAATTTCCATTGATTACACATAAAAAGACCACATAGGAGCCTTAGTTCCACAAGGCCCCTTCATTATGCTTTCAGGGTAAGATAACTCCAACAAGTCCTCCAAACCATATGGCCACATATGTCTTTATTCCTACCATAATACAACCCATAGGAGCATTTCCTAAATTAGTGATGGTAGGAAATATGACCCAGCGTTTTCCATCCTCATATCTAAACGTAACTGTCACGGTTTTAAACACAGCCTTAACATTGTGAAACTGTTGTAGTTTGGTTATAATTAAGCACAAAAACTACTTGGTTAGGTTTAAAAAAGATCGTGATTTGGGTTAAAACATCTGAGGCACGTTTGCGCACACAGCAGGGTGTTCAACACACCACCGTTTCAGTCTAAATTAGTGTTTTGCTACATTCTGTCGGGGCTGAATGCACCCCAGTACAGTTGTTACGCTGATGTAGTTCCATTTGTTCCTTAAAATATTTTCAAACGAGACACGAACCCCGGTCTCCTGGGTCACAGTCACCCATCCACCACCCCAACCTGCCTACCTTCAACGTAGTTTGGCACTCTTGTACCTTTCACCTAAGGGGTCACCTTACTTCCTGCTTTGCTCCCATCATATTTAAAACAGCCACTAGAGAGCACCGTCATTATAAACGTAATTATGGGTCATAAGTGAAGCTTGAACAATCGACTTACGGGGACATTTTCGGGTGAGGACAGTTTTGATAACCCAGTGAGCATTTTCTTCATACATGTGGTGTGATATCCACATTTGTAATTTGCAATTGATTAATAAAGACCTTTATCCACACATAAACAACATTTGGTATGCAAAGGTTCACCTTTAGATTATGTTCAGTGTAGTCTATCATCAAATATTATGGATAAATACATAATTATCTGACTTTATTGCACATCCTAAGCCATGTGCTACAGGCAGGGCCTTTTTTTATTGGAGAATATACTGTTAGTCATCAATATCACCTCAGGATATCATCTAATTACTAAGCAACGTAGTGGCTGGATGGAACAAAGCATATTGTCTAGCACTGGCTTCCTATTACATCTAACTTCTGTTCACAAAATGAACAGATAAAACATTTAAATGGGACCATTTTCACAGCCCACAACAAGACCCGTGTGCCACGAACTACCCAGAATTTTCCAGACAACTCAGTGTTTAGTTTAGTACACACATTCCTCCACAGACAAGTCCAGCCCAGATGAATTGATGCATCAGGTGCTTCTATGACGCACTGACTGTCTTGTTCCCCAGATGGATGTGCCTGTGAAGGCCCCCGTTGTCTGAAACTGAATCGTTCCAAAAAGTATCATGATTGAGCTTAGAGGTGCAAAATCCGCCAAGACAGAAAGTTGGCTCCAAGCACAAGCTGGAAATGTGATTAAGGCCTGAACCTCTGTGGTAGAGTTCCACTCAACAAATCCCATACCCAACACCGTAATTCTGCCGAGGTTCCTCAGGAGACATTTAGCATTTTGTTAACATAAACCTGTTTAGTGTGACATGGGATGAAGGCCCCTGAAGTGACAGATGTTTCTCTTTAATGTGTGGGAGGTATTTTTTATTTTTTTTAAGGGAGGGAGGGGCGATACTTTGTGGGGTTGAGTGAGAGATGCTCAGGTTGCTTTGGGCTGTTTGAAATCCTGGGCTGATCCAGTCTCTCTTGTTCTCTGTAAAAGTTTTGGATGTTGATATGGAATACACCTTCTCTGTTTCAGAGAGCAAATAACCTGCTCCATCTCTCTCCTCTCCTCCTTCTGCATGAGTTCACAAGTTATGACTTGTAGTTATTTCAAATACTTGGGAGTTAGGGGCCATTGTAGCCTTAAGCAAGGTGCTCTCAACATGAGGAACCACTTTCTGGCTTTACAAAAAAGAACTCTAAAATGCCCTATGAAATGTGTTTTAGGTTTATAAGAGTAATTTCTGCTTAAACTAAATTGTTTCTGGGATCTGTGAAACACCCTTTTTAGCTATTATACTACCTTGTTCTAATAGCCACGTCTCAGATGTTGGTCCATCCTCATCTGCTAAGTGCAAGAATTGAATCGCAGATTTACAACAATGGTTTGTTTGTTTAAATGTATTGGGAAGGCTTAGACATTGTAGAGGAAGAGAACAAAAACAAAGGCCTCTCTCATGAAGCTAGCGGTCTGTTTGTGTGGCTGGTTGAAGAGTCTTGAGACACCAGAGGGAAATCCACCAGACCTTCAAAGGCCCAGCATAGCGGGGTGTGTTGGCAGACTGCTGGTTTGGACAGCTTGCATACCTTACAACACAGCTCCAGTTAAGAGACGAACACACATAAACACAGCATCACCCACCATTATGGATTAGCAAGCAATGTACAGGCTCCATTCCCAACCAGGTTAACTTATACTTCAGGGGTTACTTCAGCATTTTGCAAAAATTGCAGAGTTGCAGTCTGAAAAAATAGAAAGCTGTAACACCTAAATATGTTGTGAATGAACATATGTGAAAACTTGTTAGCAAGCAAACAAGCAAGCTAGCAGATATGTCTAAACAATTAGCAAAAAGTAATAGATACATGGTTCAAATAGACAGCTAAAAGTAATGAAACTGTTCAAATTGTCAGGTGAAAGTAATAGTTAAAAATAGTTAGCTAAAAGCAGGCTAAAATATATTTTTTAAAGTAATGTGGTTGAAATATAAAGCTTCTGCCTTTTAAAGTCTCACTTGTTTGAATGCAAATGTACCAAATTCAACACTGATATTTTAAAGGTATAAAAGGATTATTGTAACAATATCCACATAATCAGTAGAATTAAATAACATCCCGTTTAAAGTCTAATATCACACATTAAAATGTATTCATTTATAAAGCACATTTAAAACAACAGTTGACCAACGTGCACTGTACAGAATAAGGCAGATATTTAGGAATTAATAAATGTGTATACTCAATTTTCTTAATACAAGCATGCACTCTCACACACAGGAAACCACTGAATTATAGATGCAGAAACAGGAAATTCCTGCCTTTAGCCTCTGTCACTCAGGCTTCGACCTTGCACTAAATCAATTAGTAGTGCTGCAGGCAATCAGCAGACCTCCCCGGAGACTCTATGAATGTACCCTTAATTCATGAGGGCCTCTTGGACCCCTCTCCGCAGTCCCTACCTGATGGGTGGCAACCGCTCCTGTTCTTACAAACAGGACAGTCATTTCACGCTGCGCAAATCAGAGAGCAGTAGGGGTGAGATCGTCTCGTTTCCTCTGCTGTGCAACGGCCTGTCTTGTCCATAAAGAGTCCTCTCCTGTGTGGTCAGGAGGGTCTTGTTCCATTCAGTGACCACTGTGAAGATTCCTCACTGTGTCCTTCAGGTGGCTTTTGTCTTTTATAGTGCTGCTTTAAAGCAAGCACTGCTATAAAAACTATTTATGGTGTGATTATCCTGGCTGAAAAATGACCAGGATATATAATGTTGATCAACAATAGAATGAATGATGAAATCTCTATTGTTGTGAATTGATTAGTGCTGACACAATGAATCAATTAATTGCTAGGTATCAACAACTAATTTACCATTTGAGTCATTTATCAAGGAAAAATGCCAATGTTTGCTGGTTCCAGCTCATCACATGAGAACAGTGCCATTCTTAAGTGACCATTTTAGCATTTTGTCTGTCATTGCATAACTGTCTCGGCCTCTGCCCTGTTTGTCTTGTGTAATGTAATATATTTATTCTTCTTTTAGCTGTGTTTTTTGTCTCTACCCCTAAGGGAAATATCTGGCTCTTAAGCTGCTAAATGCTCCACTATGTTCACCAGCTAGTCTCTAACTGTGTCTGCTGTTTGGTGCTGAGCAGGTAGTGTACTGTGGGTTATTAGAGTTTTTTTCTTCTGAAAACAGCTGCCTGCTGCTGAAAATAACACAATGAGAGCAGTGAGAGTGAAATAAAACATGACGTTGTGGCCAGACAGCTAAACAATAAGCTAAAACTCACTACAAAGCTCTGTAAAGCCGAGGGGAGCTGCTGATTTAGGTGATAATTCTCTGTAGGGATGAGGGACCCCTTTCACATTGCCATGTAATACATTGTTATAATAAAAGTATTGATTATTGCTGCTTTAATACCTTGTGTAAAACTTTATTTTCCCCAAATATGTAATTCTGTCAGTCAAATAAAAGTTATCATGTATTTTCTGTGTGTAAAATGTTTATAAAACTCAATAAGCATATTGTTGAAAAAAATAAAAACTTCTGCATAAAAGATACCATTATTGTATAAGACACATTGTGACACAAAACTAAATGCTGCACAGGAAATAATTTAGGTCTGTCTCTCATTAATGTTTCCATCAGTTACATGGCAATGAGAAAATTATGTAAATTATTGGTAAATAGCACACATTAGCTCTGCTAATTTCACACATTGCGGGATCGCAATTCGTCCATGCTCTGCTCCAAACTTAAGTCTGGGTTGTCTTGGCGTTTCCGTTTAGGGAACCTGACACTTACTCGAGCTTCCAGCCATTCAGTGTTTATCAGCAGAATCAATGCAGCATCTGTGTCTTTCTCCCCACGAGACTCTGTGGGATGTAATCCCTCTCTAGCCGAGCGGATCCTGAATCTTCCCATTCACTCTTGCTCCCCAGAGGACACAGAGGCACATTTCCCATGGACCTGAATAACTCTGCATGCTATTTGCACAATGTATCGCAGAACGATTGTACCATAAAGTAATGCATATGGCTCAGATGACCTTGCCTCATCCTTAAGAGTGAATGCATTTCTTGAGATAGTGATGCTAAAGTATTCACATCTTATGACCCTCAGTGGAAAAATAAATCCAGACAGGAAAGCTCTCCCTTACAACAACCCCCCATAACTTTTCATACTTGTGTCTCACACAGTTGGAAAATAGATCTGAGCTCAGATCAAAGAAAATGCTGTGGTTTTCTGCGTGTGAATGGGACTTTGCCGCATTGATTTCCCTTGATGATATTTCCCTGACAAATGAATTTGAGATGCGCAGATCACCAGGGAATTACACACCGTACGGGGAAATAAACAGAGTAGTGTTCGGGGGAATTAACCCAATTACAACGTGAGACTTAATAAAGCAAATGATTCAATTTCAATCCATTTAATATGTCAAAGAATCTACACACATAAATCACACATAGAATAACACCTTGTGGTTAAAGACTAATGACCCATTTTCCAAGTGAAAAAAAAGTGGTATATAAGTTTTGCTTTTGTCTACTTTGCGTCTAAAACTTGGCCTCAGTTTCATGTTCATAAAAGAAATTCCAGTGATTTTCTCACGTAACATTTATTTTTACCCGGTACAGTCACCAACCTTCTTTCAATTCTCAACAGCATAATGAGACCAATTATCACCTAAACTAATGGCTCTTACATAATTATCTTAATCAGCTTTGAGTGTACCTCCACTTTATCGGCACCCTATCAAGCATCTCTGTGGTTCATACAGGTGAAGGTGAGAAGAAACCCTGGAAATGTTATGACTTTGCCCTTTGCTGGTTTGAAAAATATTATCGAATGAAATCATTGATTTGGTCAAACCCCATAGGGTAAAGTGACAAAGAAAGTTAGATATTTAAATGAACACAAGTTCAGCTAAGCACTTAAACTCACTCCTTTGACGCCCTGTCTAATCCTCTCTCGGCTGGGCAATGTCATTATTTTTACGTACACCACTTGAATCCTTCTTTAAGAACGCACTTTCCAAAATTGGTATCTATTTTGTGGAAGTTTATTAAAGCATGGACAATCATTTAATATTTTTTTGTTATGACAATTGTGTTAAGCAGTAGAAATATTGGTAACACTTTACTTGAAGGTATCTACATAAGAGTGACATGACACTGTCATGACACAGTCCTAACCATAACCCTAACCCTAACCATAACTTGTCATGACAAAAACCATGTCATAGACGTTTATGACTTGTTTATAATGTTTATGAGACGTTCATGACAGTGTAATGTCACTCTTATGTAGATACCTTCACTAAGTAAAGTGTAACCGAAATATTTAGTTTGTGTTAAGTAATCTAGTAAGAATATGCGCCTGCGTGTACTTCATTGGCCAATGCAGGACCTCACTCGACTAACCCTTTTGGACCATTCATTGAAGGATGAGACGGTGAGTTTGTGATTTTATTGTGGTGAAGTATTCTCATTAATCTAAAAGCAGTGTCCTGTCTCTGCAGCTTTCACTGTGACAGTTAACCAACTTGACATGATAATCAAAATGGAAAAAATAATTACATCATTACTTTGAAGAGGCTGTGTAATCCAAGACTATTTTGCATTTGGCTGTTGGATCTTCTTAGTACTGTGATTCAACATATATGTACAGTCAGCTAATTAAATCTTTAAAACTGCTGCACATCAGGGGCCAGACGTATGAAATTGCGTAGATTTACGACAAAAACTTTGTGTATGCACAAAAAAGAAATATGCATATGCATTTTTTGTCAGATTTACAAAGCTGAGCGAGCGCATAGTTTCTGTTTTATAAATCTTAATAATTGTGTAAAAAGTTTTAAAATATCCTCTTTGTGAAAAGACTAACAGTAAAGTGTGTTATATTGCAGTGATTTCCAGCTTATCTTATCTTGCAATGCAGGAGCTAATGAGGATCCTAAATAAACAAACAAAAATCTATGAAGTGCGAGCACTGTGCGATATGGGGCCCAGTTGGAGCAGTTATTTATTAAGGCAGGAGGACTTGACACCTACAGCAGATTGGCTTATTATTTATAAGGCTCGCTGCGCATTATGTGAGAGTTTTTACAACGACAGCTTATGAGAGCCCAGCAGTGAAGAGAATAAAGTTAAAATCATGACACAACTTCTCTTGTCTCTTTCATTGACAGGTTGTTTATAATATTGGAGTATTTAGGATGATGTGTGCAAGTTATACTTATGTGCACCACACAGTAAACATAGTGCTGCTAGTAAAATGTACATACTGAATTTTACTAATACAGATTAATGATTAAATTATATTTTCTTCATATTAGGGATTGCTTGTTATTTATTTCAGGGACCACCGGAGGAGTTTTAGGACCTTTAGCCAAAACAGACCTGACCCTTCCTTCACCAGCTATACATTTTAGGCAACCCTCCAAAATGATCTGGAAAAAAGGGATGACCCCCCCACATCAATTTATTGATGCCTTCTGTACCAGTTTGCATTTGGCAATGACATACAGATAACTATTATTATTATTTTTTTTACAACCATGACATATGTGACTAAACCTCTGCATTCTCATCTTACGCATCACACTCCTCTGTTATGGTGTGGTGGCCATTTCAGTAGATTTACTCACTAACATTGTTGTAGAAACACAATAAGCATGGAAACTAAATGCACACTTCCTGCATTACTGCATTACTTCAAATACTAAGTTACTCCTCTAGTAAACTAGTATTCACATGAAATAAAACAATAAAACATTGAGACCATTCAGCAAAGCACACTGGGTAATTCAACACTGGTTGCTATGGACTCGTCACTATAGGTAAAGCTGCCAAAGCTGAACATTATCCAAAACTCCATTTCTCAGACGAGCGCCAATTAGGGAGCTTGCATGCTACCACTCGTTCCTTCTCAAATGCTTTGAAAAGGCTGTCGTTTATATATATATATATATATATATATATATATATATATATATATATATATATATATATATATATATATATAATATCACCGGGACCGAAAGGATATTTGAGTCGGGTATGGCTGCAGTCTGGAGACCTCCCGTCTCATGCCCTCCCTCCCGGCTTGGTGCAGGCCACAAGCTTTGACTTTTCAAAATAAAAGCTTGTGTCTGGTCCGTTATGTTTTCGTATGGTGTTTTGGATGTTTTTGAACTAAACAGTACAGCTTACTTACAACACGATAGAGCTAGCAAAGCAGTTTTGTGTTTATATGTGCAAGAGGATTTATTCAGTTTTGGAAATCCCATGGTCTCTAAAGCTACAGCTCAAATTGTCTGGAGGGACTGATCTGCTAGCGATAGGGGCCGAGACTGAGAGAGCTACATGGAGCTACATGGATAAATATGCACCAAACAAGCCACTTTGAAATGTTACTGTTCTCATGAATACAAAAGTTGGGTGACCCTCCCCCCTAGACTAAAAAAATTGGATGACCCTCCCCTCAACAAAGAATAAAAAGACATGACCCTCCCCTATTTTCCTCCGGTGATCCATTCCATAAATACCGAACGGTCCCTTAGAGATGTGAAACCATAGGAAATTGACCTTATGTACTCAGAGACGTCTTCATTTATAAATCCATTTAAAAGTCACTCAGTATTTCTAAAGACTGCAAATACTGCAATAAACTAAATCTAGAGCTGTGGGATATGGCTGAATAATAATAATAATAAGAATGTATTTCCAATACTGATATCGCAACACAGCACATTTATGCAAAATTACATGCAGAATGATATAACTGATGTTTAATGAACAGACATGTGTTCCACTGTTATGCAACAAATGAGATGAAACACACACAAAACATAATAAAGCTTAATAACTATTTTTATCCGTTTACATTATAGTTTGCTTGGAATCACCAATTTGGACTAAATATATATGAAGATTTTAAAATAAGAAGAAACAAAAACACTAGTGCTGTATCTAATCGATCGCCAATACCCAAGTTCACCCAGACTTGAGTATCAGAGAAAAAATCTGATCTGTGAATCCTTGATCTGAACCACATTGAATGCCATCCCTCTGCCATAACCTTCATCTCTAATTCATGAAGTAATGCGATACACTGCACAAAACATGGAGTTTATCATAGAGCATGGTACAGTGCAATATTCATGGAAACCTCTGGCCAATATAAGCAATACAGGGCACAGGGAAAAACCTATACATGCTGAATACTGCATGAGTTGAAGGATCACTTCTCTTTGCCTTTGGGCCAAAGGAGTCAATCACCTCCTGACGCAGAGGCCTCCATAAGCCTCCATATGCCTTAAACTACGGAAAATTAATGATCACATATGGAGACCATCAAATAATCAGCCTCTCCGTACTTTTAACTCACAATATATACCTTTACAGCTCTTCAACTCACAACAAGCACCTGCTAAATTCCCTGTTAATAGGAATCAACAAATAGCATTAACATACAGTACCAACAGCAAGAAAGCGACAACAACAGCTCAATGACAGCTTGCGAACTGCTGTGTGAACAGTCGCATCCATCCACACTGCCAAACAGCTAATTTAATGAATGAACTACTTGGATGGAAGTGGGACTCATTACAAATTGTGAGTTCATTTTCTTGCTGAAGACAGACCTCCTGACTTCAACCACTCTGCAGCCAAAATAAAGACACAAGGTAACTTGCTACCTCAGCTTGTTTGAGGAGAAATGAAAGTGATGATGACTTCAAAGAGTTTGAGATTGAATACATTATGGAAATGATGCGAAATATACTGTGTGTGTGTGTGTGTGTGTGTGTGTGTGTGTGTGTGTGTGTGTGTGTGTGTGTGTGTGTGTGTGTATGTAAAAAAGAAAAAGTGTGCTGTTGCACGCTTTTATGTACTAGTAAGTCTTTGACAAAGTGAAAATAATAATGCTCATAAGCAACATAGCTTGTCAGATAACAGCCAAAGTAATAGGTTTCCACTTTAGACTCCTACAAATAACACTGCTGCTGAGCTGTTTGCTTTACAACCAGCATGGAAAACAGCAGTGGTTCCCCTTTTGACCTTTGCTCTCACCAGATTTTGCCTTCTAATTTGGCTAATTGTTTTTTTTTCCCAGGGGACGCGCATACACAACCGGCATGTGCGACATCAATGAGCGGGGGTTCAGGTCAGGTCAGTCTTAACAGTTCATAACAAAGACATGCACCTAAAATGAGCTCCATCTCTCACTGTCATACCAGCAACACCTTATAAAGGATAATGTTTAATGAAAAGTGCTCTTTGTAGAGTTTTCATAACAACACAGACCTCTAAAGGGAGTATGGACTGTATATATATCACTCAGGTTTTGGAACTGTCTAACTCTCAGAACAGAAACACTTAAAGCGTAACTCTTGCCAAAATGCAACCTAGGGTCTTTTTGTGAATATACCTGAGTCAAACTTTCATTTAAAAGCATATTTAGGACGGAATCGCCACTTTTAAGATTTACCATATTTTCGTTTTTCGGTCAAATGGCCTTTTGAATGGGAGTGCAATGCCTTTTGAATGGGGCACTTTTATGCTAGCCTCAAAATAGCTATTTTTAGCTATTTTGAACACTAAGAAGGCTCGACACAACATGAAACTTTGCTTGAAGTATCGCCAGGGGCTCTACACCTTAACAAAAGCATTGACAACATTGTTTGTGTTCACAGAATTTAAAAAAAAGAAAGGTTTTGAGCAACTCACGTTAGCAGTTGTTGTTTACACTATCCACCATTTTCCCAGTCAAAAACAGGTGATCTCCAAATGCGAATGAACGGACTCCATAGGAGGAAATGTCATTCCTATATGAGGCTCCTTTTTCAACTACAAGGTCAATACCGTGTTTCACTAACGACAAAACAATAAATTATCCATGCATTTATATGGAACTAAGCTTTTGGAGCTTTCCATCTTTACGCTCCTCCCTCAACTATTTTTTACTGGCTCGATAGACAGCGACCGGAAGAACAACAGCTACAGTGAGTTGCTCAAAACCTTTCTTTTTAGTAAACTCTGGGTACACAAACAATGTTGTCAATGCTTTCGTTAAGGTGTAGAGACCCTGGTCATACTTCAAGCAAAGTTTCATGTTGTGTCGAGCCTTCTTAGTGTTTTAAAAATAGCTATTTTGAGGCTAGCATAAAAGTGCCCCTAGGACTCCCATTCAAAAGCCCATTGACCGAAAAACGAAAATACGGTAAATCTTAAAAGTGGCGATTCCGTCCTAGATATGCTTTTAAACGAAAGTTTGACTTGGGTACATTTACAAAACCTAAGTCGCATTTTGGCGAGAGTTACGCTTTAAATTTCCCTGCTGCCAGTTTTCACGTAACCGTGAAATGCCTTTTTATGTTAAAAGTCTACATTTGTTAGCTTATACAGATATAAATGCCGCTTGCGCGATAGACATTGGTTAAGTAGGTGAATTGGTCAGTCAGCTCAAACCACTTTCTGGTTGGTTGTAATGATCAGTGTGGTCTCTCAGGGCTGTTAGCTTTCAAACCCTTAGCTTAATTACTTAATTAGCCTTAAGGCCAAGTTCTTGAGCCGATTTGAGCCCTGCGTGGAGAAAAAGCAACCCTCTCATTTATTTGACATCTGCAAACGTCATGATGAAAGATAGAATAGTTGCCACAATGATAAATCATTTTTCATAGTAGCATGTGCAGCATCTGGGCATCTGATAAACCTTTATTGTATTTTGTAGCCTCGCTTGTACACGATTGACAAGCTGAAACTGACAATGGTTACATATGGCTATGGAACTCAAAACTAGAAGTCTTGAGGGAGACGCTTCCTAATATCCAAGACCCAAAGCTGCGTCCAAATTACATTCAGTAGTGTCCTGTTGTTGCCACAGGTCTTTATCTTTGTGTCAAATATAATACCAAAGTGGGTCTGAGTAGACCCATGATCAGCTCTGATCACTGTGCATCATAATCATTGAAGCAAGATGGTGCATTGTAACACGCAACAGGTATTTTGTGTGTCAGACTTTATGCTCATTTCACAAACTTTTATGGGATCGGTTTATTTCAGTTATCAATTTGCTGGTGAGCATCCCGACAACGAAACAATTGATCATGATTTGAGCATTCTTAGTCCAAAACATTAAAGTATTTTAAACTTTGACAGAATGCACTCCAAACTGGTTTTCAATTGCAGCATCACTTCCCACGAACATCTGCTTGGTGCTTCAAGCTTAAAAAGACATGTGCGGTGAATAGCATGAATTCTCATCGAAGTGTCAGAGAAAAAGAGCCATTTATAAACACAAAAATCTGCACACACACTTGTTCCCACACCCACACATATTTTGGTGTGTGCACTCGCATTCACAATTCCCAGGAGCATGAGCTATGCTATCACACAGAGCTGTTGATCCAGGTGCCATCTGATTATTTGTGGCCAACAGGAGTGTCAGGAAATCAGTGATAGATGTTCATGGATAACCTTATCACCCCCTTAAACCTACCACAGAGATAGATTGCCCCTGCTGGAAAAAAAGAGAGTCTCATGAATTTAACATTTGTGACAGCAAGCGTAACCTGATCTTTTTTACTCTTATTCTAAGGCTCCTATCATCTTTAAATACATAAGTGATAATAGCTGAACGCTAATGTGAAATAAAGGGAAAGGTGTTAAGGAGATCACACTGCAGTGAAGCTAGTCAGGAGCAGATGCATGTGTCCTATATTCATCTGTTAAAGAACGGAAGGAAAACCTTTGTGACTGTGGTGTTGCAGCATGTGGTGCGAATCTTCACTGTGCTTACTATCAGAAAACTATTACAATCTTTATTTCAACACGAAGGCCCAATTCCAATCCAGTCCCTACACTCTCCCAATCCGTCATGAGTGTAACTCTGTGTGGAGTCACACTCACACTTGAAAGCACCCTTTATTAAGGTGTAGGATATAAATTCAGCGACAAGCTTTGGGATGAACTTCCCTTTCTTCGGTGGAAACAGGACCTGTCGTTTTGTTTTATAACCATGGTTTCAGATCAAGTGGCAACTGTTGTAGACAACACTAATAAGGCTACATTAACTTCACAGTAGGCATTAGCCTATGGAGAAAAATCTGAATCAGAAGAAATTTGCTTTGGTGTTTTGGTGCATAAACAAGAAATATAATAAATACACAATAACAAATTACAATACCAATATTTAAAATGTGTACAATGTAACTGTTGAAAGAAAATGAAAGAGCTAGGCAGGAATCTAAAAAGATATATTCTTTTTGAGCAAAGGTTCACAGTATTAAGAATAAAAAGAATGTAAAGAGTACTACTAAACTAAGAAAGGTATGTGCCATTTCTTACAGAAACAAATGAGGGTGCTGCGCTTGAGAGGAATGTGGTTTGTTAGCTAGCATTGATGCAGACTCACTGTTGGAGGGCGTTGTAACCCACTTTCACTCCCCACTAATTGGTTTGGAATGACATTTATTGTGGCGGACCCTCCATGCAAACGCACAAATGGAGTGAGAGTGGGTAGGGAGAGGGTGTAGTGGCCAGATTGGAATTACTGCTTGATTAATTCAGTAGTGCCCTCTCTTTTCTGTTCCATGTATGTTACATGCATATGTGCGTGTGTCTGTTTGTGTCTGCACCTTTGTGTGGTCCAAATTAGGTTTAAGAGACAGCTAGGCATCCGCAGAGAAGTAACATAACCTTCCACACAGTATGCAGACACACCATCTGTTGTAGTGAGAAGTAACGGAGTCACTGTCTGTACAAATGCCCGCCATGCAGTCTGGCACCGCTTGAGCACTACTCCATTTGGCATGGCACTGGCTGTGAAACACCCTTTTAGGATCACAATTCCTTGCATGTTTGACAAATGCTCCCACCAAGAGTCCCTCTTGGTCAAACACTGGAGATGACAATCACAATCAAGTATGGACATAACGTCACTATCCTGGCCAGCAGTATGCATGGCCTGCTTCTTAATCGATTGTGAATGTTTGGAGTTGTAGAATGAAGTCCTGAAACACATGACTCGTTATTACTCACTACTACATTAACTCTTGTCTCCACCTCTACAGGCAGATGTCTCGAATATGACATGGATAAGAGACTAAAATGTATAAGCTTTTCATGGATTATTTCTTGCTGCAGACTTTCCATTTCCTCCTCTAAATGTCCGAAAATTGACAGTATTTGGAGTGTAACATAATGCACACCTTGAAACAACATTTCTCAAATTGGACAGTGAAGTAACATTTAAATAAAGGCTTTATGTTTACTGTGACAGATTATCCAGCCTGGGTAAATGCTGCACAACAATGAATGGCAGCTAACGTCTTCTGAAAGGACAGTAAAGCTGTGATATCTCAAATTATGATAAAAAGTAAAGAAGAGAAACAATTAAGACAACCAATTTAAAAGGTAGATTTTAGGAAAAATAACAGTATAAGGCAAAGTCAGAATTTAAAGAGACAAACTGTCGAATATTCGATGCTTCGATCGAAGGAGCCTGATTCGACTACCAATCTCACAGTTGAATCTTCGCAGAGGTGTTATGAAACGAGGATCATGCCATTTGGCTATATGGGGGTTCTCAATGTCTGATTTTAGATATAACTACCTGTTTTCTCCCAATAAGTTAAAATACAGCCTATTGTGATATACATATCAACATATAATGCTGTAAATAAAAATTTGAAAGCAAAGAAACTTTTTAATAAATCTTTTTAAAGTGTGTGAATAAATTCAACTGCTCCATGACAGATTTAAGTTTCACTTTCCATGATCTGTGACCGATGGAGAAGCATCTTGGCGGCAGGGATTTAAATCTTCAACTGAAAAAAAATCTAAAATGTGGGTGCACTTTAAAGTAGTAAAAAGTGATCCCAAAAAAGTAACACACAAGTGCAACTAGCTGACGATGACTGACAGTTTCTGTGAGATCCCAAATCCCTGGAATCGCCACTCTGACATTGTTTAGCAGAACGTCTTGACTAAATTGTCTTGTGTGTGCATTCTTACGATTTAAATATTAGAAAATGGTTAAATCTGTTATGTCTGTGATCTTCCACGTTTTTTTTTAAATCAGTTATGATTTTAAAAACCTCTAGTGTGCACCAGGCATTAATAAGACACAAATAGAACAGAGCCTTTGTTAAGTTGCACCTGTTTCCTACTATAGTAGGTCAAAATGTCTGAATAGGAAGGTAAATGTTACAGGGCATTTGGTGACCTCGTGTAAATTCCAGCCTGGCTCGCCCAACTTCAAACTTAACAAGGTCTAATCAGGCAAAATAAATGAAAACACCTGTGAAGCTGTGCCAGCGGTGTGTAGTAGCCCAAAATAAAATAAAAATCCCCCAAACTAACAAAGAATTGACATACATCAAATGGGACACTCTACTTTGAAGCAAAGGGAAATGAGGCCACTATGCTTTGGTTTGTCATGCGAAGTTAGAGGTCTGCATTTGGCAGCAAGTGTAGCTGTATGGCTCCAACAAATATTTACAAAGGTCCTTTTTATCACGCAGTTCTGGCACTTTGACACAGCAATGATTATGAGTACAATAACTAATCCTTCATTAATGTTGTGTCCATGCTGCTGCGGCTCACTAAGGTAGGAAATCAATGTACCTTTGCCTATAGCAAGAACAGAGAGCTGTCCATCTCCAGAGTTAAACCTCTCCATATTGAAAGATTGTTAGAGAAGCAACAAATCATGGGCCTATTGACAGTCACTTAATATCCGTAGAACAAAATAACAATGTTTTATAAGTAGAGGCTTTGGTTTAAGACAGTAGTTCTCTAAGTGGGGTCCCCAGGGGTCCTTGAAGGGATTCCAGGAGGTCCCCAGCAAAAAGGGGAATAATTTATTTTCAATATAATTTCATCTATAAGTAACACAATGACAGATTGCAATACTATTTTGCTCATTCACTCTCTGTAATAAGATATCTAAAAGCAAAAATTCTATCATGTAGGGGACCCTAGGGCAAAGTTTTATCAGATGGGGGTCCGTTTTCTAATTTGTGTCAGTTTAGGGGTCCTTGATATGAAAAAGTTTGAGAACCACTGGTTTAAGAGACTGAGCTATGCCATATTTCTGCTGGAGCTGGATCCCAGCTGAGGTGATTCAGATCACGTTGGGTTGGGGGAAAGAAAGACAAAGCCATCTGCATCCACAATCCACTAGGAGGGAGCCAAAGACTTTATAGATTCACAGGAAAACATTTTATCTCTAATTCTCCTAAACTGTTGATGGGGCTTTTTCATTTTTGCAACATTTAATGTTGATTTGAATTACAAATGCACATGTACATTGCAAATATACGTACTTAACCCGAAGCTCCCTATGGCACTGAGTTGCTTTTTAAAGATTCATAAAGCACATCTTCCCCACATTCAAGCACTCTAACTCCCAATAGAGACGGTAATGTATTGTTCCAAATATTCTCATTGCAAGCTGGTTAGGGAGTTAAAATTACAATCGTTGAGGCGTAAAGACATTTTACAGTTACAGTCTTTCCAATTTGAGACCTCAGCAAAAATAAATAAAAACTTGAAACAACTTCCCAGCTCATGAAAGTCCAGTAAAGCACTATAGTAGAGCAGCCATGAATGGGAGTAAAGATAACACCAGCAGGCTGAAATGGTATTTCAGAGGTCTTCATTCTGTCTTTGGTACACAGCTGGATCATCCTTTTGGACCCCTGTTGTTGCGTTACAGACACTGACACACATTCACAGACATATACAGTAAAGCACACACACTGAGTATGTCCGATCCAACATGGTGAACCTTAGTTATCTGCTCCTCGCCAGCTTTGTTTGCATTGATCATCTGGAAACTCCATTTGTTGTTGGCATTTTAGAGACGCACTAAAGGGGTGAGTCAACAAACTCCAAATGCACATCCTGACCCGCTGATGTTCTCTTCCAACGAAAAGAGCTGCTGAACCATAAAATGAACAGATGGTGCAAAAGTTAAATTCTTAACACTGAAAAATCAATACATTTCTGTTTCAAAACAGTGAACAGCTCTGAAAATGTGCTGTGTAGCTCTGCTAGAGACCAGGAACTGGAGCCACCTCTCTGTGGGGGAGTTTTTACTTGTATATGGAACAAAAAAAAAACAGTTGAGGATAAAAATCAGACAAAATGTATTTGCAAACTTTTGCCTACACCACAGGCGGTCCAAGTGACTTCCTGGTGTTCCTAACAGTCTTTTCCTCCTGTTAACATTAGAAATGTGGTGATTTATTTAATTAAATAGCTGCTGAGAGTAAATATGGCCAATTCAGGTGGTTCACCATCTAAAGCAATATGACTTGGGAAGGAATCTACAAGAAGGGGCTGCCTGTCTGTCTGTATTTTATTGTATAACCAATTAGAGGTGTGCTGTCGACATGAATTTGTACTATGAGCTCTTAAACTTTGTGCACAGGAAAACAAAATGAAATAGGTTTCTGGTTGAGTGTGCCCCACATCTGCCTCTTCTGGGAGTTGGAGTGCTATTTTTCTATTGATATTAATCTTTTGTTTGATATTCTGAGAGAACTGAAAGACCTCTATCAGTACAAAGTCACGTTTATAGGCTTAGCATTGATCATGAATACTTAGGTCTCGGATTTACGCTTGTAACACATTTGATTGTGACTGACCGGAGTCAAAATTGTGACATTTCACAACAGAGGCATACAGAATAAATAAATAGGGACCAGACTGGACCAGAAAGTTATTATCGGTATGAGCACCCCAAAATAAAATAACACTGTACCTTGAGCTGATAAGGGAATAAATCATCACAAATCATGAAAAGGCAAGCCAGTACATCAGCCTGTATAGAAGTACGGTATAAAGTAAAAATTATGTAACATAGCCTACGTTATGTTTTTAATATTATAATAAATCTATAGGATACAGTAACAAATACTATTAGAATATTTGAGCATCAGTTAATGCTATAACATTATTAAAATATACCACAGGGCAGGTTAAGATCACTATAAACTACCACAGCCACACTATGAGTACCTGTATTAATATTAAAATACTGTGTTTTGTTTCTGAATTAACCTTGTGCCATACTTTATTAACGCTACAGAAGCCCTGACTGTGTAATCAGGCTAATGCCCTTTCCTGCACAACGCGTTCTCCCTCTCTCCCTCCCTCTTGGCAGTGGTTCTTCCCGGCAGCAGTCAGCATCTCTCCAGCAGCGGACTCAAGGACGTGTGCGACCACCTCGACGCGCAACAGAAGGCTCTCTCTCACGATACCGGAGTCGGACCATACAGCGCACAGGACAACTTTCACTCACATTATTACGCATGGCTCTGGCTTAAAGCGCGACTGTGACACCGTCTTGGAAGAAACAGATGGAATTCTAAGAAAATAAAACAAAGCAACAACAAGCTGAAAAGACGATTTCAGGATTTTTTAAGAAGAGATTAATCTCCTTCTGCTAATAATGATTTCCACACGTAAAACAGGATATCCTCTTCTTGCCGTGTAATCATACAGCTGTACGTGTAGGTCCGACGCGTTATCTGAAATTCTCGTTTCAAATAGAGATGGATCTGTGGGGAGTCTATCTGTTTCATCTCATAACTTTGGGTAAGTAAAAGCGTTTCGTTTGATAAGTAAATAAACGTAGCAAATGTTGGAATTAAACGTCTTCAGCAGGGGAAAAAATGATCCAACCAGCTCCATTAGGAGTTTGATTGATCAAATCAATCCAATAGAAAGAGTTTGTCGGTCGTTTTTCCTTTAATCTTTTGAGTGCCAACCTGCATATTTAAAAACAATAATGTAAAAAGAAAAACGTGTATATTTATGTATAATTGTTTTATTAAATAATAATTTAAGAACATTATTTTCCTGTTTGAGATTAGCTGCGATGTACAGCATTGTATGTGGTATCCAAAAAGAGCGTTATGCATATGCGCACGTGCGTGTGTCTGAGTACGTGTGTTTCTGAGTGTGCTATATAAAAACTGCACAAGAACGCTCCTTTGTCCCATGAGTCAGTGTGGGTTATATTTTTTTGCTTCCTAGTTATGCATATTTACTCACTGCAGAAGCCCATTGCATATCCCATCAATGTTTGCATCATACAATATTTATCGTAATAATCAATAACGTTTTACCCTTACACCAAATAATATCCGTCATATTACCTACTATATGCTTTTAAAATTTTATACCAGACTTGCTTGATTGTTTAATCTAGTAAAGACTCTAAAAGTGACTCTCCTCAGTCATTGCAGTGTCACTGAGCTACCTGCTCTCCATGTAATTGAGCAAAGCTGGAATATCGATTTCTGTGGCAACAATCCACAGTCGGGAGAGAGGAGAGCTGTGTGTTGTTGGCTCACAGTGTCTCTTTGTCACTATACACAAATGTATCAATCTCATTCCTACTGCCACATTCCTAACTGTATAATTACCCACTGATGGCCATGGCACCAGAGATAAGCATTCTCCTTTTAATTGGCACCAGCTTTCCTGCTTAACAAAGGCAGGAATATGCATTATGTCTTACCCCTTTATTTATTATTAATGTCCTCTTTGATGGTCTTCATTGGATAAATGAATGAAGAGAGTAATACATGCTGAATGTAAACAAATGCACTTTGCTTTTTGAATCAGCTTTTCTCTGTGTAATGACATTTGACGGTCTCACATTTGTTGGATGATTTGGCTGGTAATGGCTGATTAGAGACAGACAGGGACAGCTTGTGCTCCAGCCATATGCTTGAAAAGAACTCAAGTCTCTGTACTTGTTTTATATAAATGTACGTATATGCAGTAGTGTTGCCCTATACTCGGGATAAATTACTGATAAACTGAATTTAGTTCTACATATCATAACATTTTAGGGATGCTGATTCTATCTGGTTTAGCCATTTGCTCAAATCAATTAGGAAACACCAAAAAAAACAAGTTCACACATTATCTAGCTCTTCTAACTGCTCCAGATACCTGCAAGCCAACAGAAGGATCTCAAAACCATCACAAACTTCCAGATGTTTATGGTTCAACATAAATGTCAGTCCATTTATTAATCAACAGAAACATTGTTGGATTAATTTTCATGAAAAAAATGCAAAATGTTCACAGTTTCTTGTTCTACAAATATGACTATTTGCTGCTATGTATGTTTAATATCATTGTGAACTGAATATCTTTCGATTTTTGTTCAGACAAAACGAGACATTTGTCAATTTTTGGATCTAGGAAATTGTAATTGTAAACAATTAAATGCAAAAATAAGTGACAGTTTAATTGATGATTAAAAATAACCTTTAGTCACAGCTCTAGAATACAAAAAAGTAATAATCATGTTCCATTAGTGTAAATCAACCAATATTTCTACATTACTGTAGGTATCTGATTCATGTTGGTCTGAGCTGAGACATGAACCTTGAGCAGTGATGATGTTCAGGTCCTGAAGAAGACATTAATCTAGCAGAGGGTCAGTTGAGAAGTTCAAACTAAATCACTGTTGCCTCCACTGTTATGAAAAATAAAAACGAATCCCAGGCAAGTAGTTGACTGTCCAAGATTTGATCTTATCCGCATGATAAATGTGCACCAGGGCTCACTTTGACAGATCCACACGGAGGCTCAAAATGATATAGAATTAAGCACAATTGTGCAGTGCAAGTCTTCTTTTTTTAGGTTAGATAAGCATTTTCCTGCAGTACTAACTTGAAATGGTAAAAGGGGCACCACAGTCACATCACAACCATTTTCTATCAAGTCGCAATTGTAATACAAGGTAATTGCATTTAATATTAATGGGTCAAACTGAAAGGACAAGTAGTGATCTCTAGTTGCACTCAAACTGGTAGTTGCAGTGAAAAACCAGTAGCAGCTGACAAGGATATGCAAATTGGTCATAACTCTTCTCATAATTCAACATTTTCTGATTAAGGCATGTCACAGGTTTTTAGTTTGTCTTCAGATTTTTTGCACTTTAACCTCCTACCTTAATCAGAGATGCTTTTTTTAACTGCAACAGCGAACAGCTGCAGCCTACCATCATGCTATATTTTTTGATTTAATGGTTTTGACATTGTGGGATATGACCTGAGTCTTTAATGGCGATAGATAAGTACTGCCAAGCATGCTATTACCTAGCATATTGGCTGGCCTCTTGTAGGGCATTTGTCATGAATCTCATTTGAAGCAGGCAGTACCATGGCGGACATACAGCCCATCACATGCTCATGCTGTCTTCATGTGGGACAGATAGGTCAGTCATTCCAGTCCCAGTGAAACATTGGCATTATTGGTGACAGGAGATAAAGTAACCTTGACAATGGGAGTTTTACCAAGACGTTAGTACCACTTTAACCTCATGTATGACACAAGATGTATTTGAAACTTTATACTCACCGTTCAGGGTCAGGGTTACAACACTTAGTCATACTCGTAACTGTCAGTTCCTTACACATCACAACCGAACCAGATAATTATACAGCACCATGTATAATTGTGTGTTATAGCGATGTTGTGTCCATAAAGTGGTCACACTGGAGATTCTGTGTTGGTGGCATTTTATGGCTTTTCTTTACATTTGAAACGTTACACCTTATGAAACGTTAATGCAACTGACTTTCTATAATTAGTTATATGTATTTTTGTGATTGAGGAGAGCAAAATGACTGAGAGGGCTAGAAATTACAGTACAGTTTACCTACTTACTATTATATAATGCAGTAAAATGGGTGAAGAAAATGCTATGGATTTTCGCATAAAAAATAGCTGCGGTAATAACCTAATGCATCTGTCCTAATGGTACCTTTACTAAACTTTTAAAATAACATATTAATCCTCAAGAGTCAGTGGTGCATCTCAAGAGCCTCATAGTCTACAGGAAATAAAACTATAAGGGATATGTTTTTTTTCTATCTAAACCCTATCAATATATCTGAGTAGCATTCACTCACTGGTAGATCTGGGGGTTAAAAGCTTTAGAGACAGAAAGGCTGTTACACTTCTCCTGTGGGCTGAGTCTGTTCTCCAGCCATTGTAAGAGAAAAATGCCTTTGTCTTTAATTAGTGAGGTTTTAAAATCTGCTGTTGCGCGGAAACATTGCCATTCATCTGATGTCAGTCAGTCTGATGGTTCTGGCCTTTAATTGTGACAGTATTAAAAAAATTCTTACATAATCATCATCAAAGTTGTTCACAGTTGAAAAGACAGAGTCAAGTCTCCTGGGGAAGGGTTAAAACCAAAGACATTCCATTGATTAGGTGTGATGAATGTGGATGAAAAATAAATGAGTCTGAATTTAAAGCCGTAATCCATTATTGTAGTTGAGTGCCTCCAGTTATAGCACAGTTAACTCATTACTGAATGTGTTTACATCTTGAGATTTATGTGATTGAAGGCACTCTGTCAGGACAAAATGACCAACAACAAGTAATGTACAACATTACCTATCTATGTTACATTTATATTTCATGTTGTAAAAATCTTAGTTTGCCAATAAAAATAGGACAGACCTTAATTTATAGTTACAAAAGATGGTAAAAGCTGTAAAAACCGAATTGTCTAGTCATTCATAATATTACATGTCCATTCTCATGTTCAACAGGCTGCTTAAGCAATTCTATTCTCATATTTTCACATACCAGTATAATTTGTTTCTGATTTTAATAATGTAAACATCTTTCCCCAGTATACTGAAATGTTATTATTAGGTACTTAAAGCTTCTGCGAAATCAACACTGGATCAAATTGCTATGTGTATGTGAAAGGTCTTGATTGTGGTGATGAACCCAGAGACCCTATTTACGCCTAGTTTTAAATGTGTCTTGGGTGATCGGATCAAGTGGGCAGAACTAAATACAAGTATAAACGATCACAAAGACGCATTGTGATCTGATCACTCAAACCACTAGCCGAGGTTGTTTGGGACGCATTTGACCACATATCTTTTGTAGTAATTGTGTCCTGATTCCCCACAAGGACATGACAGCCAAATACGTCACCAATCAATGCAGGATGTGGTTGTTGTTTTGGTGACAGCGCGGTAATGCTCTATAACTTGCCCATTTTATGACTAGTTGGACAACATTTTGCTTGATCGTCCATTGTTTTCAGCTGCAGACAGCGATGTCTGCAGCTGTACCAGCACAACCGCTAACGTGACTGTTGAGAAAGTGATGTAATAACTGTGCGTGGGGCCCTTTGACCTTTGAGCAGAAGTCACATAGGCAGTAACAAAATCTGAACACAAGTGGTCTGCTGGAGATGCATTACAGATACAGGTGTAAATGGTGATGTGTACTGGCTGTCCATCGAATCACCGAAACACATTTTAAAACCAAGTGAAAACAGGGTCACAGACACAACTCTGCAGTTCCCCTCAGTTCTACAAAGCATTTTGGTGTCTTTCAGCTAATTGTTTTTCAGATACAACAGCCAGCTGCACAAAACTCAACACCAAACGGCAGGCAGACAAAGCTACTAGCTGGTTATCATTGCCTAAACTACCAAGCTCCCAAATGTCATGGAGAATAGCACTACACTTACTAACTTAGTAACTTAAAGAGTACAGCACCAATTTAACATGGTAACTTTCTACAAAATTGTGAAACTCACAATGGACAGTTTTTTTTTTTTTTTTTACTTTTTGATAAAGGATCAAAATCGATGGAGCAGAACAAGGCACATTATCTTTTTATTCCATTCGAGATTTGTTATGCTAGTGCCTGATCTAGCTCACTTCTTTCTAACCCTACATTCCAAGATTTATTTTCATTTTCAAACTTTTAGTCTCCCTCTGGAGCCGCAAAACGCACATACAGTATGCCACAGTACTGCCAATACCTGTAAACAGACTTTGATATGTAAGATGGGCGCTTGGTGTTTAAGATTCTATGAATTAGTACCAGTGCATGCATGCTAAGAATATGTGTACATAATGATATTGTAAGCCACAGTGGATATATTAAATTGCATATTGGGATTCATAAAATCATGTAAATGATTTAAATAAATATCAATATTATTATTATAGTACAAGCAACACCCTACAGTAGCCCATAGTGCCAGAATAACATCTTCCTTTAATTTGCCTTTTCCTCTTTGTTTAAACATAAGTAAACTCTCAGACAAAGTGTCTGGTTTAAAGGAAAACGCTTGTTGTTGCTTTGTTAGATTAAGCTTGGCCCATGCAACAGTAAAAGTCTTGGCAACAAAAATGGTGGTAAAAGCTGGAGGAACATTCAAGCTCATGGTGAGATGCTTTGTTTTCGTAGAAAAACTTGACACTGTGTGGTTGTAAATCGATCTTCCGAAGAGTACATTTTGTTTTGTTTGATTTAATGTGTTCTGTGAACAGCTGAGCAAGCAGTTAGTTTCCATCAGTCTACTAGTTGCATTATTGGATGAAATGTTGTGGGTTTAGTAAAATAAAACACACTGCAAACGGCAGTACAAAGGAGATGCTGTTTCTTGAAGATGCCTCAGGATTAAGTCAATTAAACATATGGGATGGACATGCTACACTATATATTTTCAATTACATGCAGTTTCTGCTTTCACCCAACCCCCTTCCCCCTTTCCTTTGGCTGTCACAACATTACCCTCAATTATCATGCTTCTGGTCAGTGTCCGAGATCTCAGGTCTGATTCTTGCTAATTATAAGACAATGCTCTCTATTATACTGGCAGGTAATGTTCAAAAGTGAAATAAGGGGAAACTAAAAACTGACTGTATCACTGTCACTCAGATGAAAGAAAAAAACACTCAAGTCATATATTCATAGAATGGGTTTCCTTAAATCTGCATAACACATAGGTTTGAAAACTGCCGTTGATCACCAATCTTAGAGCTAAAAGGTGAAAATTACACAGTATTTGCATAAGTAGGGCTCCAGATCGGACTAAAAGCAGCGTCTCTCTCTCCATTAGACCTGTTAGGAAATTCAGAAAATGGTTCTGAGGTTATAGACATACAGTGGCCTCTAAGGGCCAAACACAGGCTCATTAATTCAGTGTCTGTTGGTGGTTATCCAGAGAGCAAGACTCCTTCAGACAAGTAGGCACAGCCCCATTGTGACACAAATATTAAACGGAGGGCTTAAGCTCCACTTTCTGCCATCTTGTTGTATTTCTGGGACACTGCTAAATCTATTTGGGGTGAGTGAAGTTTTATGAAGATAGATTGAAACAAATTTTGGAAGAGTACATGCGACAAAGGTCCAAGGACATACAGTATTTTCCGGTCTCCCTCCTCTAGTTAGCTGAGTGTGAAATTTGTATTTTCATTGCACAAACACCGGTGTGACATCAGCAATACGCTCAAAACAACACTGCAGTTTTCTATTGGTGAAATTTAGAGACATAATCCTCTTAAAAATGATAAGATAAGATGTGGACTTTACTTTTACTATATGTATATAACGATGCTCTCTCTTGATGTAATAACCTTCAGTCCATGTTGAACTTCTTTTTGATTAATATAGTCCTCTTTGACTTGCTGGCATTAATAACCACAGGGTGCAGACAGTGAGTGACTTTTTGATGAACCAGTCATCTGTCGTATGTTATTTCCATGCAAATAGGAATCACAGCTGCTGATATTCATTCCTATTCCTCTTTCCAATGTTCCTGCTGTGAAGAGCTACTGTATCATATAGGGTCAGCTTTTTGGGGAGCCTTGTTTTTTTTGTTTTTTTTTATATAAAAAAAATATATATATATAAAAGCTTGAAAGTAAGCAGTTACTGTATAATTCCCTCCTTCTCTCACTTAGTAACTTATTCTTGCCATAAACATTGACACATTATGTTGCCCCATACGTTTTCAAATGTGTCAAAGTCTTAAGCGGTGTGAGCTAAACACTGAAAAGAAATTGTGAGAAAAGTTCATAAACTGACCTCAAAGCCAGAAAAGGAGCTTAGACAACGGTGCTTGCAAATGATGGATGCAGCATCCTTGTATCATTGTGGTCCCAACACAGGTTTCCAGAAAGGCAGGATGAATGAGCTCACCAACTGAGCTTTTGCATTTTCTGTAGCTGTGCATATGTACTATGTGCTGTATTATTGCTATTATTTGATCAACATAAGTGCAGCCTCAAACTTTATAGTATTTAATTACCATTATATTGTTTGTTTACATGCACAGGCAAGTGAATTAGATTTCAGGCAGCAAAAGGAATAGCTTCTTATCAGCGTTTCCAGACTAGACCATATACCAGCAGAGCTATGACAGCAAGCAGTTTTTTACCGAAATTAATTCGGCATCTTTATGCCTAGAAGGAGCTTTTCAGTTAATCAAATCAGTGAAATTAGTTTGTGGCTTCATCCTGGCCACAATAAAAAGGAATGACTGGAAATGCTTGTTTGCACAATATAAATTGAATTATTGTCTACACCGAGAAATAGTATTAGACACCGAAATAGTAAAACCTCGCAGCAATCCATGGACCCTCTAAGGCCCCGCGTCCTCACTCTAAACCATGTCACTCGTACTATGTCCCTGTCAGGGTGTAGCGAAGGTTTGGACCCAAATGCAGTTCAAACTGAGATTTATTCCAACTAGGAAAAACACTACAGGCAGCACACGACACGACACGACACACACGACACACACGACACACACGACACGACACGACACACACGACACACACGACACACACACACACACGACACACACAACACACACGAACAGAAATACACACTAACAGAAAGTAAAAATCCGACAACAGACAAGGGAAACAGAGACTAAATACACAGGGTAATGAACACTAACAAGGGACAGGTGATACAAACAGGTGGAACACATCTGGGCGGGGCAGAACAATCAAACAGGCGGGAAAACAGAAAACAGGAAGTAAATTAAACAAGACAAGGGAGAACCAACAGATTTCAAAATAAAACAGGAAAAGAAAGTTACAATCGTGACAGTCCCCAGTAGTACCGTCTACTGAATGGGAAAAACAATGGAGTCCAGGAAAATAGGGTCCAGGTTGAAAAAACCTGAAGTTACCCTTTAAGAATCTGTTTGCTTTGGTCTGGATATTCAATACATGTTTGTATCTTGTACATTGTGTTCCACCAAGCCCCCTCACAAGGTGATTAGTCAACTTGCTCTGCTGTATAACCTTGTAATGCGGAGATGATAGAGGTTGATCTAAGCGCTGCTCGATTCCTCTAGTGTTCAAGGAAAGGAAACACACCATTACCAAGGCATCAGACAGGAACCGGCTGGAGGGCACCTGTCTGTGTGAGCTGCAGTGGATTTACAACATCTGCTCCATGCAGCAGAGGATGCCACCCCGGTTCACCACTACTTGATTAATTATTTCAGAAACAGGGTATGACGCAGCCAAGAAATTTCAAATTCTGTGCACAGAAGATTTCATCTCACTTTTAACTTATACAGAACCTCAGCAAGAAGTGTTTGGCGTACTCAACATTTTAACTTATCCAAACATGAATGATTGTGTATTATGAGGGAGATTGGCAAGCTTTACTACATGTTTATATGTGGCTGGAAACTTTAGTGAGCATGTTTTACGTTCACAACTTTCTTCAACACAGCAGTACTTCACATGTTTCATTAATGGCCAGTGTGTGACGAGATGTTGGCCCGGCTTGTAGAGGCCTTGGACTCCCTGTAGATCCAACTCCCTTCCCTCTCCATGCCTTGTTAGCCCTAATTAATTGGATCAAGAGAATGCCACTATGTGTTTGACAGCTCTTTGTGAGTGATAACTGTGAAACAAGAACCACATTCCCATGGATATGTCTCTGGAGAAGAATCACTCCATATCAGGTCCATTGACTCTCTGCCACACACATCCTGGGGGATTCAATACTGCTGCCATGATAAGAAGCAGGAAGACCCTGCATTGAAAGCTGCAGTGGGGTTCCAGAATAATTATCTCATTGATATCAGCCTCACTTTCTTTACACCATATCACAGTTGTATTAAGTTACTGCTAATAAACAGTTTACCGTTGTAACGTCTAGTTAACAAAAGTGTTCAACTGTGGATATGAGTGGCTTTTATTGTGAAGCAGTCAAAGAAAACGCAATGCATTTGTCTCCGCGTTTAGCTCTGACCACGATTGTTCTTTAAGAATGAGTCTATAACAGTAATTTCTGTCTTTTCTTTTGATAGTGGACGAGTTTAATTTTTGCAAAGGAGTGATAAAACAACAAGAACCAGCCACTGTGGCCGGATCCAATGGGTAGGGTATTCGATTTTCAATTTTGGGATTCGAATATTCATATTTTTTAAAGTGCATGCAGGCTTAAATTCACTGTGGTGTTTTGTAGGGATTAAGCTTCTAGCTAAATGTCTGCTACAAGCAAGCAGTCTGATGTAGAGGGCTGTATGGTATAGTACTGTAGCAGCCTGATGTCATTGTCAGGCGATTTGATAAAGGTAAGCAACTATAACAACAAAACAGCCGCTTCATCTCTCGCTTCGTCTCTTTTCTTTCTCTCTTTTTCCGTGAGATAAAGCTACCTAACGTATAAACTTCTGTACAAGCCGATTTCCGGCAAGTTGCGGAGGTGAGGTTTTGCAGTAACAAACGAGCAGTGGGGAAGTAACGTTACAAGGCAGAGCGCCAGCCGCTAAATGAGTCAAATTTAACAACTTAATGCTTCACCCACACAAAGCACATTGCTATCCAGGGACGGACTGGGACCAAAAATCGGCCCTGGCATTTTGGCCCAGACCAGCCCACCACATAAGATCACAAATACCACCCGTCCTTACGCTCCCCTGAATATGTATACCAACTCCTACTCCTTAAAACTACTAATGCCATGTAATGAGTAAGCAAGAATCAGTGAGAGTTGCCACATTAAATACTTCAAAAAAGTGCCATTTATTAATACAATAAAACGGTATACTCTTCATGAATCTTAAAACAAGGTCAACTGATTCTTGTTAACTAGCTGCTCCGACCTTTTGTAACACTGACGTTATGGCTTTTAAACTTTACTACTCTCAACTTTGACAAAGGTGGTGTTTACAAGAGACACTTCTTCCGTTCTTACCTTTCACAATAAAAGCCCTAAATATATAATCTACACTGCGTACTGTTTACCAGAGGGAAATCATTTCACTCAGAGTGTTTTGCTAAAAGGAAACTAAATAGCTTACAGTAGCTTAGTGTTAGCTTCCTGACCGTGCTGGAGTCTCCTGACCTAACCCCCGTCACTCCACTCAGCAGCCGGGAAACAAGACACGATGCCTCCGCTGGTCTGGAGGAGCTGCGGCATTTGTGCTCAAACTGCAGACTCTAGCTAGCCTACTGTACATCTTCACCGTTAAATGCTCTTCTCCGCTCCGATCGCTCTCTCCCGTCCGCTCACATCGCATCTCCCTTCAGTGATGCGATCTGACCAACACGGGGAGTTCTGTCAGCTCGACATCGCAGTGTTTTTTGTTTTGTTTTACTGGTTAACATGATCTAAACATATGTTCGGCTCGGGCCCTGGGCCCTTTAGAGGCCCTGGGCAACTGCCCAGTTGCCCAAATGGTTAATCCGGCCCAGTTGATGAAGGTCCTGCTACTGCCGAAAACATGTTTGTCAATTTGACACATTTGGCAGCACCTGCCTGTTTCTTTTTTTCGTGCAGCTTCTCTGCACCTCCTTTAAGTTTCTTCTGCACGATCTCTATCACTATTTTAGCCTGGCAGATGCGCTGAAACTGCATGCAGGCAGAAATCCCAAAGAGGGTGCTGTTTAAAGATATGATTGGGCCAGTCCAGTGTCAATTAAGAAAACAACCGATGAGCCGCTGAGCTACGTGTTTCATGGGCCGTGTCTGTCAGAAAAAAAAAACCTAGCCTATGTGATATTTTTGACTAAAGTGTTTTGGGCCAGCCCAGTGTCAATTGAAAAAACAATGGGCCACTGGCCTACCACTTTTATGGGCCGGTTCATGGGCCGGACAAAAAAATAAATAAAATAAAATAATAAATAAATAAATAATGTGTCGGCCGTCATCCCAAAAAGCATGTCAGCCCACCGGGAAAGTGCCCGGTATGCCAGACGGCCAGTCCACCCTTGTTGCTATCACCAGATGAGTGACAGATTTGTACGGCTCATTGTCTGGGAATGATACGGCAGAGTTAGCAAGCTAACAATAGCCGACTAACAAGTAATCTACAAGCTGGCTGGCTTGCTGGTTGCGCCGCACTATCATGCTGCATTGGTTACAGAGAATGAGCCGAACAGCGGTCTGCTGACCCATTGCCGGTAGGTCTAACTGTCCCTCCTCCTCACTTCCCGCTGCTTCGGAGAACATCTCCCGAGCTGCGTCGGACTGCTCTCCTCGGCTTAACACATCCATGCATTCCTCCCAGCGAGCTGCCTGAGACACAGTTTACGGCCCTACTGTATTGTCACCATGACACCTAACAACAATCGCCATTTTGTTGTGTACAAATCAAATGACCACGGCAAACAGTTCAATAGCCTTTCTATCCATTTTATTTCTATGGGCGTGCTCATTAGTGGTACAAAAAACACACATTGCCCCACAGTTCTCATGGTCTGCATCATAATGAGACTCAGATTGAGATCTCTTACAGCATCAGATGTTCGGTCTATAAAAGAGGAAGGGAGCTTTGGAGCCAGGTTGAGGAGGTGGAAGGTGGGAGGAGGTTTTGCAGAAAAAGCTGCTGCCTGAGATTACCTACCTCAGTACTTTTGTACATGCCCTTCAAACCTGGGAGGGAGACCTGTTTGGGGTTACGGAAAACAACATATGTTGATGCTGTGCATAACAAAAGGTCATGTAAAAGCTGATGTTGCTTTCTTCAAGTCATTACAAGGTCACAAGCCTATTAAAGCCTGGTCTTAGAAACAAAGGTTGTTTCAGGATTAATGTCCCGCTCTAAGTATCTCTTGAATGCTGAAAAGGTTGTACAAAGGGACAAGACAGATAAATACACATTGAACGTTTTGGACTTGTAATCAGAAGCTAATCCACAGTGTATGTCTTACGTCTATTTCTAATTTTTTTTTTATGATAGCTCATGTACTGAAATTAAACTTCAGCAACCTTTTGGGAAATAACACCACTGAAGTCAGCTTGATCAGCTTGACAAGCTTTCAAGATTCAAGATTCAATACTTTATTGCCATGCAACTAAGTTGCTAGGAATTTGGTGCAGTGTGCTCCTTACAAAAAAAACAAAGCATTCATAGCAGGACAGTCCATACCCGTTAAAAACACACGTAGGGCGCTTGATTAGATCACCTGGTAGAGGGGGCGCCCATATATAGAGGTTTACTTCTTGACGCAGCGGCGGCGGGTTTGACTCCAACCTGCGGCACTTTGCTGCATGTCATTCCCCCTCTCTCTCCCTTTTCATGTCTAAGCTGTCCTGTACAAATAAAGGCATAAAATGCCCAAAAAATAATCTTTAAAAAAACACATGTAGAAACATATTGACACAACCCCACCCTTCCTTCCCCCCACATATGCATACCATTTATCCCATAATAAAATTGATAAATGTTTAAAAAAAGGAAAGTGCCAGTGCTAAAGAACACCCTACAAGTCAGTGCAGTCCAAGAGTTATTTGGTGGGAATATTGTAACTTTTAAAAAACCCTCGTAATTACTATTCTCAGGTCATCTTGTGGGCTTTATTTCTCCTGTGAATGCATATTTATCTTTTTAGTCTAGCCATCCTTGAATCTGGACTATCAGTTGGGAAGTCTGTTTTTTTATCAAGCAGGTTAATCACATTGATGTGCCCATATACATTCATTTTATAACTTACACACCAGGAATCCTTGAACAAGCAGCTGAGGGGGTGACATACATTGCATTCAGTATAAGCTAACCTTGACAGTCTTGTTATTCAGGGACGAAGGAACGTAAGGAAAGCAATCCATGTGATTATCATACAAATGGCAATGCAGCACACAATAAACTCGAACCATGTAACCTACTGCTGGCCCGGGTACAATAGCAACTGAAATGTATTGTAAATAATAGGTAAATCCCTACCATTCTTCTTCTTTTGTATATTCCATCATTGTTCCTTACATTCATTAAGGATTCAAATAGGAGACGCACATATGATGTGGGTCTACTCAGTGTGTGTTGGACCAACTCATATAAGACAGCTGCCACAAGTTAATCTCTGGTTGTCACCGTCAGCAGAGACTCCAGTCTGCAGTGTAGTTCCATACACTTTACTGCTAAACCATAAATTACACTGAAATACATTGAATAATTACCAAAGTTAAGTTTCTGTTTCACCTGTTTCTTTCTATATGATTGCTCCCTCTCGCCCACACCGCTATACTTTCTCTCTTTCTCTCTCTTGTTCTTTCTTATCTTTCTCTCTTTTTTCTAGCAGTTGGTTAAATTACATTTAAAAGTTGATAGCATTTAATTAATTTCCTTCCCTGATAGAAAGGCCAGTTCACCTAAGCAGCATCATCCAATATTGGCCAGCTGGTTCTAGAAGGTTCTTTCCCCACTCTGAATTTCCAACGATAACGCCAATGCTACATGACAAGGAGTCTCGCTTTGCCAGACCTTCCTGCACAACACTGCGGAGGAGGGTCTGGCTAGTCCACACAGCATTGCGGAATGAGAGAAAAACAAATTGTCATGGGCGGCGCCAAGCGCTGCACGAAGCCCCAGTGCTGCTGCAAAATAGCCTTGGGAAGGAACTTGTTTTGGTGGAACATGTGTACGTTCAAAAGTTGTTTAAGTCGTGCAACAGAAAACTCAGATTGGACAGGTAGTCTAGCTAGCTGTCTCGATTTACCCTGCAGAGATCTGAGAAGCAGTTAACTATAGGCCTCATAAATTCACTGGATTTTAGAATTCCAACACAAAGGAAGCATTAGGTAATGTTAATGTTAATATTAATGTGTTATGTTGAAATGTGCTTTTTACACCCCCTTTTGTTTAAATATTGGAGGCTGCATCAGACACGCCTGTATGCATTCTAGAGCAGTTCTGGAAAACTTAAAATGCATAAAAGCAGTACAGTGAAATTTGGATAACAGTTCACCATTGTGATGGCAAAAACCTGGGGGGAAAAAAGGCCTCAGATGAAATAACTGGAACGATGCTTGGATGTTGTGTACTTGTCATATTTTTGGTTTGTACAGAGCTTGTCATATTCATTTTGTCATTCTAGAAAGCTTGTTAGTCTGTCTCTGAACAGTTTTAGATTATACACCATTACCTACAGAAACACAGCAAACATGGTTAATGAAGTATCTTTTTCAATTTTACTTGTATATGTTTGGCCCTGCAAGCTATAATCCAAGAAGTCTGTTTGACTGAATAACTGAATTTCAGAGCTGAAATTAATTAGAACATTGTTATGGTGTATTGCCAGTGGAAGTTAAATTAAAATGACTGAAAAAGAAACTTGTAATCATTTCATGCACATCATTGCTTTTGTTCTACAAACTGTGACAGAAATGTGTAATGGGTTTTGTCTGAATAATGGATAGCTGTTTCTGTTTAGAACAAACAGTGAACACAGGATGAAGCTGTGGAAGTTAGTGTCGCAACTAGTGTTCACTAGAAAATTTGAAGAGAAACAAATGTATGTAATTTAAATTTTAAATTTTATATTTGGACTAATAAGGGAAGGAGAACAGAAAATGTAATAATACTGACAAAAATTATACGACATATTGTGGAATTAAAGTGCACATCAATAATGAAATAATTATCAAATAGATTAGCAGAGCTCCGTTACAATCTTACAAGGCCACATGCTATGTTATGAATCACTCCTGTGACATGCTAATGAGGAGAGGCTTCACTGTGATCATATCCTTTGTGTATTCCCAGTATGTATTTTAAGAATGCTCAGCACTTCAGCATCTGACTGTAAATTACATCTATCACCAACAGTGTTGTAAGCATAACTGACACTCCTGAAGATGACAAATAGGTAGCCAGGTTTTAGTCAATCATTTTCAGAAGTCCCACTTTGACACACTGAAGCACTAGAAGAACGAGTTTACAAGAAATTGCTTGTTTAGCAGTGACCGGTTGTGACTTTATACTTTAGCCTGTGTTGACTGAGGACTTATGCCCCTTTTGACCTCTAAGCCATGTGTTTTGTAGTTCTTATTCCTTTGTAGCCTTTCATCTAAGGCTTTAAAACAGTGAATCACAAAGAAGCCGTGTAACGGAGTTACTGCAGATCACTGTTATAGTCCAATAGGTGGCGCATGATTGACAGAGTCCTGTGCTCTGGAGTCTACCTTAATAGGTTAACATCTGGTCTTGCACATTTCACTTTTTGTCATCTTAATGTTGGCTCTTTGTGAATGATAATTTCCCTGCACTGATACTCTTGTATAAAGTGGTTTCAGTGTATGTGTGAAGACACCAATTACAGATTATAGAGGCAAATGGAGACAGTCAAACTGAAATGTAAGGCAGTGCTGCTTTATAAAGGCCATGCAACACAGATAATTGACAGTCTAGACAATTGTTACACATTACCGGTGTAGTGTGCAATCTGGACCCATCAAATTGAAAAACACAGCAAAAGCCCTTGGATTTTTTACCTTAAAAAAACAACTAGCTATGAAAAATGCCATATTCCAACTCTTTATCACAGTGGAGGCAAGCGGAGGCAATCAGCCCTATCTCAAGATCCAAGTGTGAGCTCCTCTCACTGAGACTGCATCTGCTGTATTACAACACAACAGACAGGTCTAAGGTTTGGAGGCATGCTGCGAGTCTGAGGACTCTGCTATTAACGAGTCTCATCAGTAAAAGTGCCCATCAATCATCGTATTGGAATGTGTGGCCCCTCCCCACTTCTGTAATCACTCTGAGTGACAGCCACAGCTGGCAGGTATTATGGTCGTGCCACAACATCAGACCCGTCAGAATGTTAACGCTTAATCACTTTGTTAAGGCAGCGCTGCTACTGTTCTGTAAACATGTCTCTATTTGCACGAGCAATGGGAAAAGGCCACTAGGCCATGGATGTATTAAGAGAACACAAGGCACACTTTTGTTCTCCTTTACGGACATTTTGTTTTTGGTAAATTTTTTGGCATCTACTATAAAGTAGGGCACAGATTCTAGATTTCATTTTATAACATCTTAGTTCTGACAGTAAGTTAGTTAAAATCGGCCTAATATTGGCATAGGAAAAATAATCGGTCATCGATCAAATTGTCGACCAAATGGTTGGATTTTGCGACCATGCGACAGTGCAAGTACTTTTCTCGCTACTACTCGCACATGTGCAACCTGCAAATTTGCCAACATTATTTAAAAAAATGTCATGTTGAAAAACAAGGAGGAAGTGAGCCTGCCAGAGTTGGCCAATGTGTATGAGAGGGAAAGGGTCCGTGAGTGATTAGTCAACTGCGTGGGTAATGTCATCTAAACTTGTGCATCTTGCTTTCGTGGTGTCACACTCATCGTCCGTGAAATCAAACACGGGGAAAACGTGCACATGCACCATGTTTCTGTGAAAATCATGATGTTGCAGTCCATAATCCATTGATGAGTGGTGATCCGCAGCCAAAGTTCATCCATTTTGTTTGCTAAAGACTGTACATTGGCAAGGAAAATGCTGTGTAGTGATAGCTGATAAGAAGTAAGCCTTAGCCTGCCGTTAGTCCTCCTTTCTTCCCCTCACTTTGTTTAAGGTCTCAACCCCATCTGCGAGCTCTTCCGGTCAGCAGAGACAGGTTGGTAGCCCTCGTCAGTATTTTAGTACTCGTCTCGTCACAAAATCGACCGCATTGTTGACTCGGTCTCAGACAAAAAGGACTGGATATTTTTTCAACACCACAACTGCGGGGATAACACATAATTGCCCGTGCATTCACTGATGTATTAGAATTTTTACATCAATGCTAATGTTAGCTCTGACATTTGCCACACACGAATGTGTGGATGAGAGAGGTAGAGATATGACAGCATAGAGTGGAGACCCTTCTATGAAAATAAAAATACATTTAAGCTGCTTGCTTTGCCTCAACATAAGCAAACGGCATGTTACATTGATTTTGATTTTAAATACGCAGTTGCTGATCAAATATATAACTATTTACCTCATCAAAATAAATAGTGCTTGTGTGTTTTGAATGTCGTGAGCTCTTCTCCCTCTGGCTCTCTCATCACTCAATCTTAGATAGTTAGTCTATCTAATCTTAGTTATACACTTAGTTAGATACTCCCCTTTCCGTGGAAGTTTAATCACCTTCGATACAGTATGATTGTTATTTTAGTGTTAATAAAGAAGGGAAGGAGAGCCTGTATGAGGCAGAGGCAGTAATACAGCACTCTCTGAAAATCTTAGAGTTGCAATTAGGGGCAATTAAACTTGTCAAGAAAATGTGAACTTATGCAGGATTTTGCTTGGGGACGGGTTGGCTATTTTTGCCAGCTTTCCTTCCCGCGTTTTGCCTGTAAAACCGTGTCTGTGATTTTCATATTTATGTAGAATCATAGATGTTTGCGATTGGTCATGCTGTGCAAACACCGCCTCTTTTATTTGAATGTGCACGTCGCTGGATTGGGAAACCCTGGGTTGATTGAACTAGTTGTTAACCACCGTCATGACACAGCTTATGCGGGACCGCGGTTGTTAGGTTAGGTGAAGCCGGTTAACTGAAATAAATCCATGGCATGTTGATCTTGATTCGTAGTACAGGCCTACAGTATTTTATGAATCCCTCATTGGGGAAATTACATTTATACACTCCGTTGTTGTTACACACATAGGCCTGAAATACACTACCTTTAGACATGCATCAGTGCCAAGCATGTCTATAGGCATTTAAGGGTCCAGTGCCTTGCTCAAGGGCACCTCGGCAGTGCCCAGGAGTTAAACTCTCCAGCTACCAGTCCACACTCCATAACGTGGTCCGTGCAACTCTTGAACTCTCCAGTTCCCAAGCCCCACAGACGAGCTACTGCCGTCTGCCCCCCAAATACAAATAGTTGTCGTAAGACTGGTGAGATGAGCAAATTCAATGTTAATAAGGTTGGTGCCTGTTTATTAGGCAAGATATTATATAAGCAAGATATTGTGTTCTACACCCTATTTTTGAAAAGTGCTGCAGACAGCCAGCACTTTCACACTAAGTTGAAGTGTGTGACATTGAGACCTAACTTGACAAGTTTTCACTTCGACATACAAACTGACACGCGCACACACACACACACACACACACACACACACACACACACACACACACACACACACACACACACACACACACACACACACACAATAAGTATTGTCTATAAATAAACACAGCCTTCATTTTATCTGGGAAAATTAATTAAATGTAACTTTTCAGTTTGATGGAAACTGTTATGCATATTAAAAGAAAGCTTTTATAATTACATAATTATCTTTTTCAGTGACAGTGACAAGTTGCATATACATTTTAAAAGCCCCATGTTTGATTACGACTGGAACATAGTCTCTCCAGCAAATGACAAAGGTACCAATTACTGTATGTGGACTACTTTTAGCGGAATACATATGTAGATATCTAAAATAATATCTTTTACCAAAACAACTTTCAACCATTTTTTTATTAGATATCCACTTGAAGCCTCTATTTTCTTCCAGTTCTCCTGCAACAGAATACTGTTGGTATGCTGAACTGCAGGATGCCTCCTGCTCAGTCAGTTTAAATTTCAATACAAATTTTATCTGTATTTTTGTCGGATAACTTTGCCATCAGTAAAAAGTGATTGATGTCTGAATTGAAATGATTAGTTGGTAGACAGAAAATATGTAGCAATTTTGATAATTTATTAATCGCTCAAGTCTTTTTCTTTTCTTTTTCTTTTAGCAAAAACGCTAAAATGTATTGGATCTAGCGGCTACCTAAAGTTGACGTTAGCTAGCGCTAGCTGATACTAGCGATTTCTAGTCGGCGACATATTTTGGGCTTCATTTAATAAACATAACCTGTAGTAGTACCCAATCGTATCTGTATTAGCTAGCGCTAGCTGATACTAGCAATTTCTAGTCGGCGACATATTTTGGGCTTCATTTAATAAACATATCCTGTAGTAGTACACAATCATATGTGTATTGTTTTGTGTGGAATTACTTTACTTTGCCTAGTTATGTCTATTTATTTCTATTTATCACTGTTAATCACCGACGTCTGTAAAGCATCAACAGGGGTCGCCATTGTTGTTTATGTGTGACGTCAAAACTGTAACTGGGAGTACAACGATCTGGTACGAGTTCACGGGTAATAAGTTACGGGTTTGACTGCCGTTCCAGGGCACTTTCATGGGTAGAAGGTTGTGAAAACACGGGTTACAGGTAGCCTGGAATGCAGCATTAGTTACAGCCCTAGTCTCTGTGCAGAAGAAGAACTGTAATTACTGGTTCATAAAATATGTAAATATTAAAACACACCATTGTAGTATGCCAACTGAAAGAGTAAAAAGTAGAAGAGATTTGGCTTTTTCTTGTTGTTTTGATGTTTCAGCATGGACAGATATCTTTACAAAAATAACCCAAAAGGCTTTTTCAGATTCAGCCAGCATACTGTGGACATATGCTTAGATAACAAAGGCCTTAGTGCAGATACTATTACCATTCTTTAGAACAAACAGTTCTGGGGATTCCCTGAGAAGAACTAGTCAGTGGGGAGCTCCACTGAGAATGACATAGAACGACAATAACTTGTTTTCTGTTAACATTCGCACCGGCAACAGACATGCTGAAGTGACGTAAGCTGGCTGGTCCCTCGCCCTCACCCCACAACGCTGCCAAACTACAGCTAAGCTACCTCCGGAGCTGTTTAGTTAGCTAGCTAGCTTCCTTCTGCTGTCCTCCCAAATAAATAGTCTCCTAGCGGTGGGGAGTGAGGCGGTGGAGGGCCCGTTAGATCCAGCGCTGCTGTTTGGCTTGTTTTCCGTAACCAGGGTAGCATGAAAGTATGGTGGAATTAGCTGGCTAGCTAGCTAACTTGCGGACGGCTGGCTAGTTAAATAACGCTAGCTTGCTAATTCTGCCACGCTTCCATGCTACTCTGGTTTCAGAAAATGAACAGAACAAAGTTATCACTCATCTGGCAATGCTCTTTCTACGCTGTGACAAGAGGGTGTGGATGAAGCATTAAGTTGTTAAATTTTACTCATGTGTTCGAACCAATCATCGGTGTACACTTATGTCTGGACCAATCACCGTTTTAGAAAATGTTTTCTTGGAATAAAAAAAACAACAACTGCTTTGTCTTACTGTGTCTGCATTTAATTGTTTCCCTCAGTTGGGAGAATTTTTTGTTTTTTATTGTCGGTTTTGAGATTTGCTACCTGGAACAATTTGTCTGCCACTAATTATGTTTTGTATATAGGAGTGAGCCTCCAACATAGCCTTTGTCCTGTATTCTTTCTTATGGCTCAACAGGAACCAATCAATCAATTTGTAGTCTGCTCATATGTGTGTTTCTATGTGTCAGCAGGTGGGTGGTTGTTGTGCCGGATTGCATTTTGGCACTTGGCCCAGGGCTTTAAGACTATTTCAGCCTGCCAGTGATATAAGCCTTGGGTGGTTCAGAAAGCTTTTAGAAACTACCTGAGGAAGAACAGTTAAAGTACCAATATTATGAAAAAAACACTTTTTCTGGGATTTGGGGTGTTATTTCGTGTCTCTGGTGCTTCCACACTCGTACAAACTTTGAAAAAAAAACATCCATGCTGTTTTGAGTGAGATACAGGTTTCTGAATGTGTCCTGCCTTCAGTCCCCGGGTGAGCTGGGCAAAATCTGCACAGCTTTCTACGTAACTAGCCGAGACGAGGGGCCTAGGGGACTAACCGTTAGCTAGCTCGTTCTCAATGGCAAAACACTGCTACAACACACATAAATTCACCCTAATCTACAAAATAAATTGTATAGAACTACTTACATGTACCTGTTCTGCAGGTATTCCACACATAGTTGGAAGTGCGCCCTCATTTAGAAGAAGTCTCCCGGCTAATCCTGCTGTCAGTACCCGATCCGTGCCGCTTCCACGATCCGTTCTGCGCTGTTGTACGAGGATTTACGCCACTGCCCGATCTGTTCCACGCTAGCCTCCACCGGGAAGCTAACGTTAGTTTAGCTAACAGCTAATTCGGCTAACAGCTAGATTCAGTCTAAAATAACGTTAAGTCAAACTTAATGGGAAAAGCAGGCTACAGCTAAATTAAGACTTTACAGTAATAACAATAAAGACACGTATTGAGTGATTGTATTTTAAATGAGCACAAGTAAAGTAGAACTGACGTAACAGCTGTTAACGTTTATTTTCAAGTTTTATTTTGAGGGTCTTTTAAAGTTGACATGCTGTCTCAGCTAGCGGTTAGCCTAATTAGCTGTTAGCTAAACTAACGTTCGCTTGCCTGTGGAGGCTAACGGCAGACCGCTATAATCACCTAGCGGTCAGCCGAATTAGCCGTTAGCTAAACTAACGTTAGCTTCCCGGTGGAGGCTAGCCTGGAACAGATCGGGCAGTGGCGTAAATCCTCGTACAACAGTGCATGCGCGAACATCTTGTGCATGCGCAGAACGGATCTTACAGGCGGCACGGATCGGGTACTGACACCTGCCTTGTACAGGCCGAAGTTGAAGAAACACCTAGCTAGCTTATGTAATCCTTACCTAGCTACTGCGCATGTGCGACTGACAAAAAAGATCTTACAGAAGTTGAGAGGTCTCACTCTATAGCTAAAACAAAGACCTGACAAAGGGTGAAAAGAGGATCTGCAGCAATGTGCAGTACAACAAAAATATGGTGTTTTTTTAAATTAAACCATGTAAACCTCCTATTCTGATACAATCTCAAATTACAATAATGAACCTGAAACTGAGCATAATATGGCCACTTTAAAGGTTTTTGCAGAACACACACATTGGTGGAGTATTTTGTGTCTGTTTCACTTCAGTGACAATAATGGTGTGAGGAAAACAATGGAGTGACTGAGGCTGAGATTTTTTGGCCACCTTTTTTCAGGTTAGGTTAAACATTTACATCAAATGTTTATACCAGAGCAACAACTGTTTTTCAGGTGTCTATCAATGAAACCTGACGTTTTTGCCAGACCATAGGTTTCGGGTAAAGCTGGCCCTTCTAATGGTTCATTGTAAGCAATATGTAGCCAACCAAGATCAAGATGCATACAACTTGGTGTAGGTTCAGAACTATTATTGCACAAAGCAAAGGCAAACAATGAACACATTTTTTTTTTTATTAGATTAATCAAATATGTTTTCACAATATCATCTATGTACATGCATACATCAGTATCCTCAAACAGTCTATAGATCATTCAATTGAGAATAGCAAAGAAGAACCTCCTGCAGCACCAAAAGCAGTGATCCTCTGACAGCTACACACAATTTACTGTACAGCACACGTAGTCTTAATTTATCCCTCTTACACCTGTGAATCATTATACAGTGATCATCACCAAATATCAAATAGGCAATGATGATTTGATGATAATAATTTAGTTTATAACACTCCTATTAAAATGAGTTTACAAAGTGCTTTACAAACACAGGGAGATAAAATGATGTAAAGATGAAAAAGACAACAATAAAAGCAGTACAGTTGAGCCCACAAAAGTAATTTCAAGTTTAGAAATGTGCATTTGGATATTACATATTACAGGTCAAACAACCTCAAAGAATAATATTGTATATTATATTTCAATTTAATCACTCACTTTATTCATTTCCACTTTTCCTGATCACAGTCAGCCTGCTATAAAAACTGTATATATGCATATGTACAGGGAAGAGCTCTGTATATCTAACGCATGCGCATGATTTGCTTATTGTCAATGCAGGTTCTTTTTTTTAGCCATAATAGCACTGTGGCACTATGGATGGCATAAATGAAGCCATGAAATGTTGAATAGACATTTCTGTTGCCCAATGATCCCATGACTTATTATCTAGTGCCAACAGTAGGTCTGAAATATCTCAACATCTACTTGATGGATTGGCCCAAATTTTGTGAAGACATTTGTGGTTCCCACATGATGTATCCTGCTGACTTTGATGGTCCCACTGCATTTATATCTTGCAGAACCACAAAGTTAACATTTTTGGTTCTAAGTGAAAAGCTTCAACATCTTTTGGATGGATTGCCATTTGTTACAGACACTAATTTCCCTCTCAGGAGGAATAATCACTTTGGTGATCGCTTGATTTTTCATCCATCATCTGGTCAGTATTTTAATTTGACCAATACTTAGGTTTATAAACAAAAACCAACAAATTACATTCCAATCAGCCTCAGCTGCTAATTAGCCAAAACTAGCATGATAATACACTAAACTAAGAACATGATAAACATTATACCTGATCCTGTTCTCTAAGCAACAGAGATTATGTCTAAAAGTCTGAGAAAAGTCTATTCACTAAACCGTATGCTCTAAATCTTCATTCTTACCCTGTAGTTACCCAGCAGTAATATGATCTCCTGTGACTTTAACTGAACGCCACTGCCTGAGTCCTGTCAAAGTTGCTAATAGAGGTTGATTAACATAATATTTAATGCTCCTTTAAATCCCAAATTCCTCAACCTTCCAGCTGCCTGTGCACTAGAGATGCCACGGTGAGGAAATGTTCCCACAGGTAAATAAACTCATGACAAACCTGGTGTTATCGATTACACTAGACATTTTACAAGAAAAGATACTATATCGATGACGCACAATATCTGTAGAGCACTTACTTTGATCTCTGAACTCTTCGGTTGAGCTTTTGCTGCAGCAGCAGCCTCACTTTTGTGGAGCACTTGAAGGTGTGCGTGTAGATTAGTGTTGCCTCCAGATGCTGCCACCTTTATCAGACAGTTTACAGATTGCCTGATTAATGTTATCAAGTTCCCTAATTTGCATTGGGTTTAAATCTGAAATATTACCAAATAGGGGCATTGGCTTTAAGTTTTGACACTAAATCCTCCACCACTCTCCACTCGTCAAATGATAAGTGAAATCTAACTCATGCGACTCTGCTGCTGCTGCGCAGAGCGGAGCAGACACTTTCAGTTTATAATTTTAGTGTCTGTTCTCTAACTAAGTATTGGTAAGTATTTTACAAATTAAGATTTTTTTTATTTAATGAATTGGGTGCTGATATACATAACTTAACTAAGTGGGTTTTATTTTTATAAAGTTGAAGGCGGTGGGCAAGTAAGTAAGTACGTAAGTAAGTACGTACGTAAGTAATGTTGGAGTATGCCTGAACACACCCACAGAGAGAGAGAGAAAGAGAGAGAGAGAGAGAGAGAGAGAGAGAGAGAGAGAGAGAGAGAGAGAGAGAGAGAGAGAGAGCGAGAGAGAGAGGGAGAGAGAGAGACAGAGAGAGAGAGACTTCCGCTGTTACTAGTCAGCTCGTAGTTCGAAGAGCAAAAACAAACTTTAATGCTAGTCAGTCTGACAGCATCTAGCCCTTGGATAAAACTGACATGGTGCTTACTTGAAGCAGCCATTCAAGTCATGAATAACAATCATCATCTTTAGTGCGTTCAGATATATCATTTTTTGTTTACCATTCGCTCCCTTTACACAGCAGCCCTTGTATTACAAGATCAATTTTTATGTGTGTTGGGGGGTTTAAACTGCACAGTGAGAATGTGAAATTCAAGAATACAAAAACAGAGGAACGAGAGATGCACATTTGAAAAGAAAACATGCCTGTGTTAAAACATGGTGAGACAACAGCATTATGCTCCTGCCTCTTGTAACGGAGAGTGATTAATAATAAGTATATGAGTCAATGCATGCGCCTTGGGGGAGAGACGTAAGCAGCATAATTAACAAGAGGCAGCTGATGGAGTTAAAGCTGTGACATTTGGTTTATTATACATTCATTACAGTGGATGTAGAGTAGCAGACATATGCAATATTGTTTATTTTTAGGAGTTGAATGCCTGGTACTTATTATTTTAGGGATTATGTGCATTTGTTATTCAGTAAAATGTCATGTTGTGTCCATGTTTGGAGATGTGAAAGCAGGGTGAGTTTAGACTGGGCTTCCTACAAACTGGACGACCATCTCTTCTGCAGCCGTAGCTCCTCTGAGGGAAAGCATCGCCCAAAGAGAGGCGGTGGTGTTGGTGGAGGAGGGGAGATGGTTATCAGGGAACTAAATGGTTTCTATTCGGGAGCTGATGTTATCTTAGTGAGACGTCACTTAGAGGAATACAGATTTTAGTGCTTTGTCAGACCTCTCAATCAAATAAGATACTTATGTGTGTGTGATTTGGTGGTGTTCTATGTATGCAATTTTATCTTTTAATTAACATTGTAGACATTTCAATCCTGGTTGATTTGGTGACCCTTGGTTACTGGTGGTAGTGCAGTTCAATACTTCTCATAGCTGCTCCTTTTTGTTCTGTTCTTGCTATGATACAGCTGTTAGAGAGAGAACAGTAAACAAAGCGGCTGATATCAATGAGTGTCATGTTACATAATTCATGATTTAGACCTGTGGTCAATATGTATAATCAACATTTTCCATTTTGCCTTTATGGCACTTGGTGCAGCCTATAAATAAGTTAATTACAGACTTGAAGGGAACTGTACTCAGACCTCCTCGGGAAGATGTTTGTTTCAGAGGGGTCTGAGTCCCTTTGGAATGTTGACAAATGCTCAAAAAATGCAGACTAATAGGTCTGAGTTCTTTTGGAGGGCTTAAACGGACCTTACTACCGGCTTTGGATGATATTTCCTGCATGGTGCCTCAAGTACTGCATATTGCATACTTAAAGGTCCAGTGTGTAACGTGTTTAGTTGTTCATTATCAAAATCTGTGTTGCCCGTTCACAAACTTGTCCTTTTTCATGAATATTTAGCACCACCATCAATTCCAAGTATTCCATTTGGCTTGACATTTTACATTTGCATTCGCATTATTTGGGGTAGAAGCTCCATATTCATGTACAGGACATACTGCTCCGCCTTTCTCGTTTTCGCTGTCACATGATAAACTCACAGGTGCTGCTAATGCTGCTAATGGGTATCGTAGCTTCCCGGCCCCGGCAAGTTTGAAGAAGGAAACATGGAGGACCACACGTATTCAAAATCCAAATTTCAGGAACAGGAGTCTTCTTCTTCGCCCAGAAAAGGATCTTGAAAAAAGCAAGAGACCGGCTTTTTGAAGCGTGAAGGCTACCATAGATGTAATACGTACTTTGAACTGCGTGGCGCGAGAGAGTTGATTGTGATATATGATCTCAACGCTAGATGGGAGAAATTCCTACACATTGGACATTTAAGTTATATGTGTGTGTGTATGATCAAGATCACAGTCTTTTCTGATGAAAGTGTAAATGCTTCTCTTATTTAATATTTTGAAGTTAAATTACTACGCTTTTTCTAGGTCTTCGTGCACTATTTGTTTGATGTCTAATATGAAGTATGAGTGGAGCTGACATTGCTTTTTTTATGTAGATGGCTATTATGCAGTCTCATTCTGCCAAATTCAATCTAGACTGCTTTGATGTCTGAAATAGCTAATTTTGTCCCATAAAAGCAAATAATGTGGTGTTAGGCAGACTACCAGACAGCAACATTTTATGACAGATAAATACAGACCGTATCTCTGTGAAGATGATTTATACAATGGTAGAATAATTTACACAAGGACCTACATTACTTTCACAATATAATAAACTTCACTTTTCTCTCGATAAAAAGTGTTATATTTCAGGAGCTTACAATGTGACTAGCAGGAGTTCAAAGAAGAATAAAAATCTAATTGAATATTCACTTGGATTTTTATTAAAAAACTTGCCTTTTACATTTTAATGACTTTTGATGAGTGAATTGAAATGCCGAAGCACTTAACAGTCTAAATGTCTTTCTCCTCTCAGAAATCTCTTTTGGCTCCAGTTCATATTTCAAAAGGAAAACACATGAACTGGAAAATGTAGATTTTGAAGAAAAGAAATGTGATTGTTTATTTTCCAACTGCAATTGCTTGATAAGCTGGGAAAGCAGATGTGGCAAAAGTAACATGAACTGAAGGAAGACTAGTTGTGTAAAAAGACCAACAACATATGTATATATAAGACCTGCTACCAAAAAAACAGTCACTGCTAAATGTAACTCCTTTTGCATTGATTTTTACATCGTAGACACAGTTAGTGACTAGCTGGTGAACATAGTGGAGCTTAAGAGACAGATACTTATATTTTGAGTTGGTGAAGACTAAGAAACCCAACTCCAAATGAATGACAACGTTGCCCGGTAACTGTTTGCTAACTAGTTCACCATATCAACTTAAAAGGTGATGATGGCAATGTTGTGTTCACAACCTATTTCCACTGTACTGAAAGAGTACTGAAACAAAGGTGATACTTATTAAGTGCACCGATATATTACCATTTTCATCCACAGCCTCCCTGCTTTATAGGAGTTAGGGTTACATTCCAGCTTACTTCATTAAGTTTAATTTTCCATTTTATCCCTCCTGAAGTGGACCATTAAGTCGGTGCGCAGAGGTAACTGGTCAGCTAATCTGCCTGTGATTTATGTGGCAGGGAAACTGAGGACTTAACTGAGCCTTAGAACACATTGATTACTGACATGGTTAATTGGCTAAACCCACTGGTACATTGAGACGGGCTTATTGGAAATGTCAAATCAAGTGGCTCATTTGCATTCATGATGTATGATGTCTATTCCAGCTTCAGCCCAGGCAGCACAAACTGCCACAAAGTAGGAAGGGCCCGGGTTCTCTGCCTTAAATTTGCAACTGACCATCTGGCCTTGGTCGGACATTGGCGTGTGCTGGGATTTTCTTTCCCGCAGTATCCACATGTCTGTATTAGATGCACTTAGCTGACGTGCTGATAAAGGATGAGAGCTTCAGTTACTCCTGATGTGAGTGAGACTCAGTTCACCTGTGGGGTTTGAGTAAAGATGTACCTGTAAAAGGCACATCTTGAACAGTGTTAACAAAACAGAAAATGTGCTGGTTTATTACTTTCTTTCTTTGAGTATGTGTGTGTATTTTGGAGCTCAAAACAGTAGCTGAGACAATTTTGCCCTATAAATACCTACAGTGTAAGCAGATGAAAGCAGCATGAAATTGAAAATGTTTGATTTAAGCAGATGGGGGTATAAGACATTATGAGAGAAAACAGAGGTGGTATGAATTTAAAGTGTTAAATAATGGATCCTCGTGTCTTATTGCAGGTCATGCTTAGGAATATGTTTTCAGAATAACCTAAGAACACAAATCTAATCATACTTCCAGTTCTAAGGAGACAACTCATGAGTAGCACTACCAACATGTAAACTTGTCATGTAATGGCAGTTACACACCAACCAGACGGCCGACCGTTGGCAGAAAAGACAGTTGGACTGATCAGTCTACCCGAGTTGCTCAAAAAAGTGCCTTGGAACACACCAAAGCGACGAGACGTAAAACGTCTCCATAACAGCAGATGGCGCTAATCTGTATTGTCGCCCAAAAAATGAAAACCGGCAGCCGATTGGACGAGCGTGTCACATGGATCTGGCTGCTGCTTCCGGATTTTTGATTTTTGGAACAGCCATTACTGGCAACTCATTCAGATTACAATCTCATATTATACTAAAATAGTTCACCGAAACGTTCTGAAAACATTTTAAGCAAGAAATAGGCCATGCAGTTGCTGAATCTGTCTTCATTTCAGATCGACAAACTTTCAGACTGTCCAACGGCCGATTATCGGCCCGGTGTGGAACTGCTTTAAAACAAACACTAATGGATAGTGTAGGGCTACAAAGAGAACATCTTTATTTTCTCTTTTTGTATAAAAAACCCACAGAGAGGGAAAGACAAGACGGACTCACCACCTCTAGTGCAACTACCTCCAGCAAGGGTCTGTATTGTGCGGGGCTTTTGAGCTCTATAACAAAAGAATGTCACCCATTAAAATGTTACACTGCTGATGGTCTACATTTCATTTGTACACCTGGGATCAACATCTTGATGTGTATAATTATGTTTTTGTAAGAACAGCTCCTATTCCTGCATATTGTGTACTGTAAAAGGCCTGGTTCAGCTGGTTGCAAGAACGTCTTTTGTTATTCATCCATCAGACCACTTCGTGGTCTGGTTAACTACAGAAAAAGTCCACAGTGGCTGGAATCATGAGATACAATGTGCTTATCATCATTTTACCAAAACCACAATCTTTTCCAAACCTAAAGTGCTGTTGTTGCCTAAACCAGACGGGACTCAGGATGCAAACCCCCGTCTCTTTGAGTATGGAGAGCTTTGTTTACTCGAACAAACGTTGCCTGTGAACATAATCAAGGCAGCGATTACGACTAGACTCAAACTCAACATACACATCAGGATAATAAAAGCCACATAACTTAATTACATTGGAATTCCATATTAATCTGCCTCCAAGTGTCAAATGTTTGCAAGAATGAAGAACAAAGAGCCATATAATGCAGTCATAATGCATTTCCATTTGTCTTCCCTCATTGTTTGACTAACAACGCTACAACTACCTGTACTGCTAGTATAGACACAACTTAACATAAATGTCACTTTTTCTTTTCATCCCACATTCTTCCCTCTTCTCACCAGGTTATGTTGGTGCACTGAGATAGAGTTCAATAAACGGACATGGTCACCACAAGGGATAATATTCTATAGTTCTTTCACTTGTTAATGTTTTCTGTATATCCAGTCACACACCTATTATTCAAGTTCTCTGGCTCGCTTAATAGACTTGACTCATGCAGCAGAACTGTAGGCGTCAAAGCAACTGTACACAGGACAAGGTCAATTAGAACGTGGTTTTACATTTGTATAATGCTGCCACTCAAGAACTTTTACACAGTAACTGCATACACATATATTCAGCATGCATTAAAAATACAAGTCCTTCTTGCTTAAACTTTGTGAGAAGTTAGTAAGAATAAGTAATTCAGCCAGTCCCAAACATGTTATACATTGTAATGAACTCAAGCCAAGTTATTATCAACAGAGGTGCAACAATATACCTAGATATAACAGCTTATACAAAAACCTTTCATAGAGTTTAGTTGTTTTTTTTTACTTACGAGAAAGGCTAAATGTGTGTGGAAGAAATAATCTACCACAGACAAAAGACCTGATCTGCTTTATACAATAGTCTGTTTTTGGATTCAAAGAGAGATGACTGTAATCATTCCTATCAAGACTCACTTTCTTCTCTTTCAATTGCAAAATATTTGGTATGAAATTTGTGGTTTGAAGGGCTTTTCTTTATTCTACTTTACCAGTCGCTACCTGGGCCAGCTTTGACTCATGAGGTAGAATGGGTCGTCTGCTAGTTACACAGCGTTGGGGATTTGATCCCAAGCTCCTTCTGTCCACATGTCAAAGTTTCTTGTTAAGACACTGCACCCCAAATTGCTGTGGGTGGTCAGGCCATCCTCTGGAGACCATGAATGTTTGTCTAGATTTCATGGCAATCCATAAAATAGTTGTTAAGATTATGTTTGCCTAAAGTCTAGACCAAAGAAGTGGACAGACAGATCAGATACATCCCTAGAGCTGGTCTGCCAGCATGGCTAAAACCACGAAATACAAAACCATATAGCAAATATTTCTTGATTGTCCCTGAGTCCCTCATCTTGAAACTATAGTGGACTGAAAACAGGCAATCACACACAATATCTTGGATTTCACCAAACTTAAGATGCATAATGCATCTCAAGTTGTGAAACAACAGAGCAATAAGATGCATCAACTACAACCATTACATGTTTCACTTGTTGTTATGAGAGGAGTGCTGTAATGATTAAATATTTGCAAGAAAATCTCACCAGTGCATTCTCACATTTTCAGACTTACACAATGAGCCACCCAGTTTATTTAAATGTTCACATTTTTCCCCCTCAAAATGTTAACTTTCCTGCACTCTTCCTTTCTTATTCCTGTGTCCGGCTTAAGCTGACTTCTTTTTTATTCTTTATTTTTTGTCTCATCTTGCACCACAACTGCCATCTCAAATCCCCCTCATCTCTCTGCTCTCTGATTTTCTCTCACAGCTCTGTTAGAGGTTATACTGGCCGGCAGAGACTGCTTGGTGGCTGGAGACTCGTGTTCGAGTGATGAGACTTGTAGTCCACGTCTGCGGACTTTGCGTCAATGTGTGGCGGGCAATGGCAGCGTGAAGCTGGGCCCCGGTGCCCGGAGCCAGTGTGCCAACGCAGTGTCCGCCCTGTTGTCCAGCCCCTTACATGGCTGCCAGTGTAAACGGGGCATGAAGAAGGAGAAGAACTGCCTGAGTATCTACTGGAGCCTTCATCAGTCCATCATACATGGTCAGTGCTTACTCGATAACAGCTGTCCATACTGCCAAAAAAAAATCTATAAAGTTTACAAATCATACCTTTATTCACATACAGTAGCTAAAGAACCACCAGTCGTTAAAAACTAAACGACAAATGAAGGATAGGCAGAGTTTTATCCATGATTTAGTTGATTGGAGCTTCAGTGGCTTAATGAAAATGATTAACATGAGATAATTATTTATGTTTCATACAGTTTAAATTAATTGTGGTATTACAACAGTAAAGCCAATGTTTTTACCTGTCAATTTTTCTTTCAGGACTCAATCTGGTGGAGAGTTATCCCTATGAGACAGTGCATAGGGATTACGACTATGTCCGCTTGGCCTCTATTACAGCTGGCAAGTTCACTGACTTTCATTAAGTTTCACCTTATTTTATACAATTTTACCCGTTGAAGATGTTTTGTTCTGGCATGAATACATGACTCGACTGAATTTCCCCTGGAAGCATGCCCAAGGCTTCTGTTCTTAAGACACAGTTACACATGTATTACCAGTCATCTGAACACAATTTCAGCATGCAGGATGATATTGTTAAGAGGCTATTAAATTGAAGACCCCTAACATTGTATTCAGATTGCGCATCTGCACTAGGGCTCGGCGATATGACAACATATAATGTTAAAACAAAATGTCTATGATATTTATATTTTCGAATTGGGTTATGGCAATATTTAAGTTCTGATCCTTGTATGTTATGTGTATATAAAATAATGAAATAAGAATCCCACTGGGTTATACTTGAGTACTTGAATACTTTGAGTACTGCAAAATGAGTATTAAGAGAGGAATCAAGTCTTTTTTCATAACATAAGAAAAGAGAGCAGACTCTTCTCTTAATACTCATTTTGTTATTCTGGTCCTCAGGAAATGAGCCTCCATTGTTTATTCACATTTCACCTTGAAGCTGATCTTTAATTCCAGTCTACCCATCTTAACTTTCAAACCTCTAACAAGATGAGATTACAGTACTGTACATCTCAGCATGTTGAATAAACTGAGTACATAGGTCACATACGCTCTTATTCATATAAACATAAAACCATTTTGATCTGTTGGTATTATATTTGCACAGATATATATGCTAGTATTTGAATTTACTTCTATCCACAGACTCAGATGTTGGCATGACAACTGTGAATCGCTGCCTGGATGCGGCCAAGGCTTGCAATGTGGACGACTTGTGCCAGAAGCTCCGCACAGAATATGTCTCAGCTTGTATCAAACCCACTGCCAAGTTGGGCCTGTGCAACCGGCCTAAATGCAATAAGGCTCTGCGCAGGTTCTTTGACCGTGTCCCTGCCGACTACACACACGAACTGCTCTTCTGCCCCTGTACGGACACAGCATGCGCAGAGCGTCGAAGGCAGACTATTGTACCCAGTTGCTCTTATGAAAGCGGGGAAAAACCCAACTGCATTACACAGATGAGGATCTGCAATGCTGATTATGTGTGCAGGTTAGAATGGAGCTAAATGGGAAGCTTCTAATTGGCTCCCATTTATATCAATGTCAGTCTTTCTCTCATGTCTATAACATATATTACAATTATTTCTCACTTAGCCATGGTCTCATATGGATACGATAACATATTGCTCTAATATAAAAATCCCCAGTTTTGTTTTGCTTAATGAACTTTCTCTTGTCTCAAGGTATCCCAAATCAGCAAAGCCAATGTTTCACCATTCCTAGTTTATACAAGTACTCCTTGGATATAGGTTTTAAATATAATCACCATATTTCGGCCAATGCTGTTCATTATTATGGCTCTTTGAAACCAGATAAACAGCTATTCAATCAACAAAATTGCCTGCTGTTTTACCCTAAAGCTTTCTACCACCATTTGGTTAGAACACCCCAGAGAGCCTGTTGGAATAACACATAAAATATTTAGCACAGATAAAGAGCCAGATGGATCAGAGTTATCACTCATTACTATCTCTGGTCATGGCCATTATTTTTCACAGCCCCATTACATTCAGAGGGCTTTACTAATGATCCCACGTCTAGGGGATGAAATATATTACTCTTTCTATCACTTTTACATTGCAGTCCAATGCTTTCAGTCTTCACCACGTCCAACAATATGTCTTCATGTCAGAGTGGCAAACTCCCAATTAAATGAAAGTTATAGTAGAAAGAATGTATTAAAAAAGACCCAGCAAACATAAAACAATACAGGGAGCTAACATGTTCTTGGTAACCAGTGCCCATTGCTTCACTAGGTCTCGCTTGGCGCAGTTCCAGTACGATTGTGAACCCTCTGAAACTTCTACTAATGGCTGCAAGCAAGGGAACCATGGAGCCTGTCTCCTCGCCTACACAGGGCTCATAGGTAGGTGCACACCTGAGAGGATATATGCAGAGAGGAAACGCATAAAAGTAATTAAATGGACAGGTGGAGAGGGGAAGAGATGTGAATGAAGATATGCGCTATATACTGTGTTAGAGAAGGAAATGTAAAGAATGTGCAACAACAAAGAGGCAGTAATGAGTGATAGCTAGCTAGAGGGACAAATACAGAAAAAGGTTAAGAGTGAGTGGGAGAATAAAATGAAATTTCTAATTCTAAACCAAAAGACAAAGAATCACTATGGTTTTACAGAAGCATACACAGTTCTCATTACAGAAAAAAACGGAGGCTCTTTACACAATGGGAGGTGTGTTAGATTTGTTTTATAACAGTCCATAAAAGAAAAAAGAACAGCCACTTCTTTTCCACACACACTGGAAAGAGGGGAGAACCTAATGCATTTTAACCTCAAATGGTGCCCTTCAGCACAAACACGTTTGCCGTTTTCATTCCTGTCTTGTATATATTAAAACACTTGAAATCATACTCTCACTATGTTGAAGGGAAATAGGACAGCCACAGAAAAAAAATCTCAATGCCAGAGACTGCTATAACCTAAAAAAGAAAAAAATTGGAGTATTCATCAGAATCTCTCTATTATATCATATGAGTCAGTGCACAGCTAGGCTAACCAACAACACTAGAATATTATCAGCCTTGTGAATCAGGCCAGCGTATAGGAAATGCAGTGTCCATTCATGTTTCAGATAATAAAGCACTATGAATACAGTGAGACAACTCAAAAGGACAATGAATATATAATACTGATTGAGGCCTGGCGCTGTCTCTCTGCAGGAAGCACAATAACTCCCAACTATGTCGACAACTCCACGTCCAGTGTGGCTCCATGGTGCTCCTGCTCAGCCAGTGGGAGCCGGAGAGGAGACTGTGATAATTTTCTGGGATACTTTACCGACAACATCTGTCTCCGTGAGTGTCACTCTTACCCACAATGTATTGGAATGTATCAACGCAGGTTTTGGGGTTAGTCGTTATGTTTGTATAAGGGTATAGGGGGGTAAAACATTTGACTGCTATTATTGTCTCCTGTTTATCCGGTGTTAACCGCAGTTTACCGCAAGGGAAAGAACTGTTATGTGTTTCTTTTTCGTGCATCTTTATGTTTTTATTTTTCCAGGATACATTTAGTTGCATTTAGACTCTGAATGACTATTGTATTGTAATGACTAAAATTACAGAGTATTTTGACAGGGAAACTAGGCCAACAGCAGTGACACACAAAATGTTTCAAAGTGTACTGTAAAATGCAGTTTCTATTTAGCTCCAAGGACACACACTGCATCACCAGATGGCAACGATGAATATTTGTCCGTTTGCAACGTTTGTTCAAGATCAGAATTGCACTAATTTATTATTATGTATTCTCAGATCATAACTGCTCATCTCACTAACAGTTATATTTTCCAATTCAAGCAGTCAAATAAAACTTGCATGTGTGTCATACACCTGTAAAGCAATGTGGAATAAGCTTATTTTCTCAGTCAGAAGGGGACTGAAAAGAAGCATATTATCTTAGCTTAGCATAAAGACGCAAGAGGGGGGAAACAGCTAGGCTATAAAAAGGCATATAAAGAAAAGCCCATCACTGCAGAGCTGCAACAAATGAAAATACATTTGGATTTATATGGTTTCATATAATTTCCCTTCACTGCTGTTACAGCCAGTCATTTTATTATGAAATAAAACGGTGTTCCCAAATCAGAATAATTTGCACTGATAACCTGTAAAAGGGGACATAAACAGAGACTTAATATGAAAAGCAAAGTAAAAGTTTTGTGATAGAAGAAAGTGACAGGACAGAGCCGTTGGGATTCAGTGAGACAGATGTTTCCCAGCATGCTCAAACAGCAGAAAAGATGTATTTAAATCAGAGATCTGTGATTTTTGTAGATCTAACAGTATGCTTTATCTGTTTCTCTCCCATTTACTCGCTCACTTCATCTTCTCTTGTTATTAATCATCCCCTTCATGCTGTTTCCTTGGTAATTCCACCTGGGTGTTCAGACAGGCACTTCTTAGTGAATTATAAGTACGCTGGCCCTGTGATTGTTAGGTAATTGTATATTTATTGAATCTCCCCCAAACACCTGATGTACTTTCTTTTTTCTTTTTCTTTACAATTGATAGAAAAAAGTTAGTGAGCTAACTTTCTTTAGTAAACTGCTGATTATTTTTTAACACTAATTTCTCTCTTTTAACCCTTAAATGCATAGGTGTTTAGACAAACATTCCTTCATTGCTTGGGTCTTTAGGGACCCATTACTAAATCTACTAATTAATATAACACTGCTTGTAAATTATTCAGAATGTACTATTAACACTGACTGATGGCACTAGATAAAATGTCAAGCAATCACCAAAGTCATAACAAATTATCCCATGGAGGAAGCATGAATGCCTGAACAAAATTTCATGGCAATCCATCCAACAGTTGTTGAGACATTTTACCCAAATCCACAAATGTCAAACTCATGGTGGGGTTAGAGGAAAGGTCAGGCGATCACAAAAGTCAATAGAATTCATCATCTAGAACACCGATTCCACCTCATATTAAAATTTGTCTTCAATGATCTGATCACAAGTGGACAGCTCTAAAAACAGGTCGGAAACCCAGGGTGCATTGAGGATGCATATACGCTGTTTTCACCAGGCATTAAAATCTGATCTGAGTGATCCGATCACAAGTGGACAGCTCTATGTACATGTGTTTTACTGTGTGTGTGTGTGTGTGTACATGTCAGTTGTCTCACAAAAAGCATACATTAGAAATGTGCAATGAAATGAATACAAATGTACAATGACGTTAATGAAAAAGCGCTGTCTGTGTGCAGACATAAGGATGTCTACTGATGGTGCCGGGACTTGTGCAGGAGAGAAAGTTTTTATAAATCTCAGTGTGTTCAACTCTCAGTACATTTGTAGCTTCTAACTGAATCTCTGTGCCTTGGAGTTTAGCTTCTATGTCTGCTTTATTTTGCATTCAAAATAAAAGCTTTATGAAGCAGCAAAATCAGGTAATGTTCTTCATCAGCAGTAACTTAACCAGACTTCGAAATGCGAACATGAAACGACGCGACTTCAAACCACAGAGATTCAGTTATCAGCTACAAAAGAACTGAAAACTAAACACTCTTGAGACTTTTGAAAACATCCTTCTCTCCTGCACAGGTCATGGCGCCTGTCACTAGACATCCTTATTTCGGCACACAGACTGTAGGCAGCGTTTTTTCATCAGTCATCGAACCTTTCTAATGTAGCTTTAGAGAGAGCTAATGTTTGCTTTAGAGAGTAACAACTGACATGTATACACACACACACACACACACACACACACACCCGCACGCACACACACACACACACACACACACACACACACACACACACACACACACACACACACACACACACACACACACATCTTATTTTCAAATGGAAATTATGTATGTTGTTATTTGCATATAGAGCGGAGAAGTGAGATCCTATCCCAAGTGGTCACTAAGATTGCGTTTGGAGACACATTCTGATGCCAGGTGTGAACACACGTACTTAGAGCTATCTACTTGTGATCGGATCACTCAGACTAACAAACTAACTAACAGACCAACATTGCCATCCATAAAGCTGAACCGATAAAATACAGCAAGGAGTTGAGAGTAAAATTGTATAATAAATAGTGTATTAAACAGGGTGTAATATGTTCAGAGTTCTGTAAAGACCTGAGATATGAATTTAAGGGTTAAATGTGATTCTTGACTATCAAACATATCAAAATATTCAACTGTTACAGCCACTAAGGAAATTTTCTGAAACCTAAATGATGGGGCCAGCTGCAAAGATGAGACTAAAGAATAGGATCACAATATGAATAATGTTAAATACAGGTTTATGAGCTGAGCAATTTAGGAACAGTGTAAATAGCAGTCGTAATAAACTATTATTACATAAATAATGGAAACAATAACACAGATTAATTTCATAATATGGTGCTACATCAACCTTAATCCAGAAGTCCTGCATGGTTGACTTTCCATTTATTGTGTCTTCTGTTTTTATGCCATAATTCCTAATGCTAATTCTCTTCTTTCCATTTCTCTGTGAATAATTAATGGTCCCTATTATTGACGTCAGCAAGCATATATCTATCATTGAACTTGTACAATGAGTATCTTTGCTTGGTGTGTGCGGCGAGGTGAATCTTTGGCCAGTCTTTCCTTGGGCCCCCGGCCTAGAAAACATACAGAGAGAGAGTTGTTAGGCCAGTGCAAACGGTCTATGAGTTAATGAGGTCGATGTGGAGAGGCAGGTGCAGTTTGGATACTTGAAGAGAATACTGAGTATTTTCTGTTTTCTTTTTTTCTCTCTTGCACCTCTGTTGACCAAATCCAAACTAGCTCTGGCCCAGCAAAACCTCACATGGAAAATGTACGATTCAGAACCGGAGGCATCTGACGTGATTGAATAAGACATGAGGGGAACTCAATGAAAACATATCAAGAAGATGTTGCTGAAGCCTGAAAACTGTTTTTTTTTAAAATACTATGCTATGTCTAATGTTTTAGGGAATGCTCTTATGACATTTGGAAGTGAATCAGACCAGCAGCCAATTGTCAGCCAGTCCAGTACACCCAGTACCGGCCAAAGCAGCAGAGAAAACAGGAGCACTGCTTCTCCACCAGCAACCACTGAAACTATGAGGAACATTCTGGATACAATAATACCAACACAGGTGTGCAGTTTTATTTTAATTTTTATATATTAATGCCACTTTGTGTGGAATTTTATGTGATGTTTATAGGTATTTTTTTTCAAATTATTTGGATGGCATACACTTATGCTTGCAAGAGTAGCATGCACTGTTGTCTGCCATGGTGTCAATTTGGAAACTACCACAATTATTCTACTTTTCCTTCTGTGTCACTTAGGGATTAACTAATGAAGAAATAAAGGATTTACTTTAGACTGTCTCTGACTAATAGCATGAAATAATCCCAAAAACTGTCTATTCGACCTTATTTCCACTAATTAGCATTAGCATTAGCATTAGCTTTATCTGCCATCGCCGGGAGACTTGTGTCCATTTAATGGACAAATGCATAATTATATGTTATTAAAAACAAACGTAACAGACTGGAACAATGTTCTCTCTGTTTTCTCTACATTTTGCGATGGATCAAAGTGACGTTATCTTTATCAAGCATTAGCTCTAAAATAGCGTTATCAGGGATTAGCGTTATCAAGGTTAGCTTTAAAATAGCTTCATCAGAATCCCGGCACCATTGATCCATCACAAAAGAGATAGAAGGGATTTCTATCCGCTATGTTTGTTTTTAATTTAAGCGGTTATCATGTGTTTGTACGTTGGAAAATTTTAAATCAATTTAATTGATTAGTTGTTGCAGCAACAGCAACATATCACTGCAACATACAACAGAGGTAAATCATGTTGATTTTGATGTTTTTCAGGCTAACTGTGAACATTTGCATGCAGTGTTTGACAAGACCAGAGTAATATAAGTAAAGCTGAGATCAGACTACACAATATCAGTCATATAATAGCCCAATTTAACTTGCCTCACAACATCCTAAGAAAGAGTCCACGTTTGAGCCTTCTCTTGCCTAGTTTAACAATTCCAATTACATGCTCCATGACATTGGCCCATTGGATCACATAGCGTATGTAGTATGCACAACTGTAACATGGCAAATCAAATAAAGAATGATGTTGTATTCCCTTTCAGGAAACCTGTAACCCTCAGGTCAGAAGCCATATTTCAAATAAATCACGCCTGTGGGTTTAACATTACCCTCTGCTCACTACGCTGCACACCCACACACCCTCTCTTTATATGGACTGAAAAAGAAAACACAGAGACACCTTCATTGCCAAGTGACGATAAATGGTTCCAAGGTTCACTTTTATTCAAAAAAACGTACTTAAATATGCTATTGGAACAGTGAGGTTCATCCATGGTACTTCACCTATGTACATCTTACATGAAAGCAATTAGCAATGATTCTTCAAGGTCCAATGTGCATTTAGTTGTGTTTCTTGGCCAAGACATGACAAGAATGTTCGACTCTACGATCATCTAATTTGACACAGTGACTATCTCATAAATCAAAAATATTGTGTAGTCTGAGGGTCTTGTGACTGTTCACTAACCCCTGTCCTTGCCTTTACTTTAGCCCTGTTTTTAATCCTGACCTTCAGAGCTAAAATGAACCCTGACACAGATTATCATCAGTCAGCTTTATAATGATGATCACCTGAAACTCAAAGGGACTGTTTGTCACTCACTATTGTACTCATTAGCAGATCATCAGAACTGAATTATGCAAAAAACAAATTGGCATAAATTGATCTTTTTGTCTCCTCCCAGGCCCTGGGAAATGAACTACTAGTGGGCCAGTCCACCCTGCCATCCAACAGCCTCCCAATCTCTGCTTCACCTCCTAGCTTAATGCTTCAAGCTGCCTTTAGCCTTCTGTTGTTGCTCCTTCATCTGCTCAACAATGGACACTAAAGACTACAGGGTAGCATGCTAGGGACCCTCCTAGTACCAAGCAGATGGGAGGACCAGTACAGTTGAGAGGAAAATGGACCATGTGGCGTTACTCCTCACTCTAAATATGTACAGTGATTTTGTTTTTCTATTTTTTGTCTAAGTGGTCCAGTTCCACCGCCAGTGTCTCACTCAGACTGTGTGAGACCTCTGCAGACCGAAGCTAGTCTGTACATTTGTATATTGTTGTTGCTATCAAATCAAGCAGAAGTGAAGTACCGCGTTTGTGTCCACAAACGCGGTACTAACAGAGCTCTCAGCTATCCAACTGTATCCATTTTCAAGACTCATTATGAAAATATACTGCAGATATGTATGATACAAAGACAAAAAGTTTGTCAGTACATGTGAAGATTTGTATTAACAGAAGCTCTTATTTCTTATTGTCAGGGGAAATTGTTGGAGTAAACCAGTGAACTTTGTGTCTTCTCTGTTCTTAGCACACAAGTGATTGGAAAGCTGCTGGAGTATATGGGGCTTTAATACCACTCTCCTCAAGTGACTGAAAGAGAATGATTCCTGATCAATACTGGAATAGTGAAGATACAGAGAGACAACAGAGCTCCATTATGCTCAAACATCAAGGACAAATGCCATGTTTCTTACATGTATAGCAGCACTATCTGGAAAACATGCAGCAAACCACAGGACAATAAAATAATCCTTGATATAATAATCATCCTATCCATCAAAACTGCCCTTTGTCAAACTATGTCACACCACTTTACCTGTGTGCTAAAGCTGCAGTAGCTATTCATAGAAACAGTCCTAGGTCTCTATCGGCAAAAACAAGCTTTTGGACCAAGGAAATAATCAAAAAAGTAGTAACTTTTTACTTGTAGCTGCTGTACTATGTGTTTGTGAGCGTAATACCCCTTTATTTCTCATTCTGTCTGTGAACATTGCTATACGGGGGTCCGAGTCCCACAGAGGGAAGTGAATGGTTTGTCTTACTGAGCGTCGCCAATTCCAGTATGGAGCCTGTTTGAGATTAGACAGTTATGAATGATTCAGTATTTTCTGTTTTGGGAACGTGCCAGTGAATTCTGAACCGGACCAGGAAGTGCTGCAAATAAAAGTTATCAGATCAATATGTTTACACATTAGCATCATTCAACCTTTTTTTTTTTAAATGACATGCTTTGTCTGGGGCTGTTGAAGTAAGTTGTGGGAAGACAGAAGCAACACAACTGGAATACATGTTTACCTATGCTATGTTTACACGTGGCTGGCTATTTTCATAAACGGACATTTCAACCTCTCCGTTTTCAAAAATAACATCGTGCACAGCTGTCAGTTTTCAGAAAAGTGTTCGTTTACATTTACATACCCGTGTATATATGCCGTCAAGAGCATGCCAAACCTGTAGGTGGCAGTGTAACAAGAAGCTCAAGCCCATGTTAGCCAATCAGAATCCAGAAAATAGCAACAACAGCAACGAATCACTTCCTCTTTCTCTGTCTCGGCTGCCTAAATCTCCGTTTGTCTCAGTTTACATGCAAACATGCAAATGTGCAAACAAAGTTTTCCAAAATCTCCACTCTGGCCGGAGGTTTTAGAAAGACTCGTTTTCAGAGGTGAATTCTCCATTTGTGTGTAAACGAAGGGCACAAACGAAGGGAAATGTCTCAGTTTTTCAAAATAACCATGTACGTGTAAACGGGGCACTAAACTAGCACTTGACTTCCACAAGTACTCTGGAGTGAGAATATAACAGGATTTACAGCATCATTTAGCTATTTGTCTCTCAAACTGATCTGTCTCACTAAAAGCTCAGCTGCTTCACTTCAGAGCTACTGTAAAAAAAAAAGTTTGGCAATTGAAATACATTTAAAAAAAACAACATACTGTAGGCTTAAAGGACAATGCAAGTGTGCTTTTTTTATTAAATGTTCTTTAAAGAGCTACTTTTCATACAAATTATGAGATATTTGCTGTTAATTTCTTGTAAAAGAAAATGTTTTTGAAATACTGCCATTTAAATACTAGTATGTTATTGGTTAATATCGCTAATAATAATGGAGGAAATATTTTAAGCCATAACTGCGCTTTGTTTTTGGAAGTGAAAAACAAAACGAGTTTTCACATTATAAATTGTAAGAAAATGAAATGAAATTAGCAAAAACTACGACTGAGGTGGAATTGTTATCATTCTAAATATTGTAAAACATTTATCAACAAATAGGACACAACAAAAGAAGGGGGGGGGGGAGGGTTAACCCACTGTGAAGTTAGTGTAAATGTCAATCCAGTGAAGATTTTATTATAAAAAAAACGGTTTGCTCTCTTCTACAGGGGTAGAAGACAGGATCCAACATGAGTAAGAGTGACAGCTTTTATCAAACTGTATATGCCTGACATATGCCTGTTGGATATATTCAGCGTACCAGACGTCCTCACCCAGAAAACAATCATATAGGTTGATTGTGCAAGCAGCTTATAACAACCCATATTTACGTGTTGTTAGGAGGCGCTCTCAAGTGGCTGCAGTAAGTATAGTTAACGCAAACGAAGAAGTAATGTGACAAAATATAAGAGCACCAAACTCCATGTAAGGAGTCAGGTTGGGGTTGTGAATAAGTTAAACAAACACAGGGCTGTCACTCAAGAGATCGGGCTTGTGTTCCGTGTGAAACTAATGGCCACTTTTTTTTATTAACCGACCTCAGTCCGTTATTTTAGTAGTTTTCGTGACTCATTTTAAGCCAATCCCTGATATTTTACTTACCCTAACTATTTTTATTGCCTAAACGTAACTATTTTGGTTCCACAACGTTGACTACATGTTTTAAACGGTTTAAAACTGTGGCCGTTGCATTTAAATAGAACAGTCACGTCATTGGCAATCGACCTTTTCTGTAATTTAGGTATGAGGATGTATTGCGATACAGGAGTTTGTTTTTGGCTTAGTTATGATTTTCAAGTTTTCTCCTTGAAGCATTAAATCTTTTTTTTTGTGCCTATTTTGTCTCATGCTTTGAAAACTGAAATTTTGTATAACAGCAAAAGCAGCAATTACTGATTATTTTCATTATTTAGTAATCATATAATCACTTAAGTCTATGAGAAGTACATTGGGTAGTAAAACAAAGCCTATCACAGGTTCTGAGATACCAAGGTGACAAAAATATTCTATTCAGCAAATTCTCACAATTAAGAAGCTGAAACAAGCAAATGGTTGGCTTTTTCGTTTTGGTTAAAAAACTGAAACAGTTAAACCATTGACAAAAAAGTGTGGTAGATTCATTTTCTGTCAATTGACTAATTAACTAATTGCTTCCGCTCTAAAGCCACTTTGTAGCAGTGTTTGTAACTGCTTTGAAATAAAGATGTCTCACTGCTTATTCAATTCATCAGCACTAGATGGAGGAACTGGCCTATGAATTGGGCTGGTAGAATATCCTGAAACGCACAAAAAAAAAGAAATAATGTTTTTTTCGTAGCTTCATTCCCTTCTAGGCCTTGTATGTTTCTATAACTTTCTATTACTAAGTTAGGGACTATTGCTTGGATTCATTCACCCCCATCGTCCTTGTACTGCAGTTTCTACCAATGATGGCTCTGAATCCAACTACGATCAATAGCAATAGTCAACTGATGCTCAAGGGTGTTAAACCCTCCTGCCATTTACCACTGGATCATTTTACCTGCAACATATCAACAAACTTTACTTGGATTTTCAAACTGCATGTCGTGTCTGTGTTTGCAAGGAAGAATATAAATTGATTCCTCCCACTAATTGCTGTAAACACTGCAACAAAGTACAGGCAGGGCTTGTGACATACGTCAACTTGATTGTCTCATTGCTTGCCTCTCCAACATAATAACTTGTTAGTAGCTGCAACATGATTTTACTTCCAAGCAAAACCGTTATTAAAACACACTGCAATTACAAACAAACCCCTATTCAATAGTTCTTAGAATACTGTGTGAGTTGTAAATCAGAAATGTACTCGGGAAATGAGTGATGATGATTATTAAATAGTAGAGCGACAGGAGGGTTTGAACTGTTCACTCCAAGTGTTCTGCTAAAGCAAGACAAATTGATGTTGTTGCAAGATATCTCATTAGAATGTGAAATTTAATAGTTTTTATGTAGAGGATGGATCATGACATTTTCATTAAAAATTAAAATACACCATGACTGAGACCCATATCTACTGCAGCATTCGCATAAAAAAATGAATGGAATTAGCTTTAGCCTATTCAGGACTTGGCAAGCAGGATGAAATCAATATGGGTAACAATGTTCACTATAATAAGCAAAAGAAACAGGCAGCAGGTTATAACTGTTGAACAAAAATACAAAAAAATTGTATCGCCATATTATGCCCGTCGTAGACGCTGTAATCCCCAGAAAAGGGGCTTATTTACGCAGTATGGTTTTTAATCAGTGTAGCTCAATAATAATAATCTGTCTGAAGGGCATCACTGTGTTTCCCCTGCAAGAGTCAGATCCCGCTGCTGTCCAGTCCTCACAGTGAGGCAAATCTAATGCAAAGTCATTATTACACTACACTAAAGTGTGACATTTACAGTATAATGCGTTTTACAGAAAAACAATATCTTGGTTTAAATTTAGGGATGTAGAAATAGTGCTTTGTAGGTTTTGTGTAAAGTAGACTTCTCTTGGGGTAATGTTTAATTATGACTGGAGATTGTTGTGTTGTGGAAGTTTCCTTTGCAGCAGGGGGAGAGGTGTAGATTTCAAAGTTTAATAAAATGAAACAAATAAGACAGAACTGAGACTAGAACCAAGTTTTTTGTATTTTATTAAAAGATATATTTTGCAAAATAGGAGGAATACAGTTTCACAAGAAGCACGTAGCTCAGTGTGTAAAGGATTCGTCAAATGAGTAGAAGGAAAGAGTGAGCTTAAATGCACATTGGGAGAAAGGGGAGTGACATTTGAGCACATTCTTACAAACAATAAAGATAGTAACCTACTAGACCTTTCTTTCTGAGAGACAGATATAGGTCCAGTACTGGCATCTATCAAAGAAACACAAGCATGCGTCATAAGTTCACTTCATCTAATCCTCTGTTCCTTTCTGCCCCAGCTGAGGTCACGCTCCCTGTACATCTAACCAGACAAGATGAGGAACGGAAAGGGAGAGGAGGATATTAAACTTTGTGGCCTTGTGGGTTATCAGTTCACACAAAGCACAGACACCTTCTTCTGAGACTCTCAGTCTCTGAAGTCTAAACAACCCCCAATCCACATGCAGGAATGCAAATGAACTGTCGTTTAGATTGGTGCATGAGAATGCAGTGTGCTGAATGAAAAAACACAAGGCACAATAAACAATAAAGGCTTAAATGTGATTTTGCCATTACAGTTGTTTGATATAATCATTAAACATCCTCAATATCTTCTCCTTGCTCCCATTAATGGATTTCTCTATTTCTTCAGGTGAAGTAGTGCATATTTGTAGAACAAAACTGTGACTTTCAATCTTTGACAGGTTTCTCCTTTAGTTGAAAACAAAAGTGTATATTTTTGTTGCAGACACACTCCTCTAGAGTACGTTCACGTTTGTCTGCTCACATCTGTCTTTGTATGCAAGTCTGTGTGATCATGCGTATGTGTGTGAAGCATGTAGGCGTAAATCTGCAGACATCTGTTTTTGTGTCTGTAATCTGTGTGTCCATGATGCATATCTGTGTCTTTGTGTGTGTTTGCATGAACGCACTTGCACAAATTTGTTGAATGAATGGTTTGTTTTCTGGCAGGAAGAAGACTCAGTGTTCCTATTAATATACATATGTGCATGTGTTTTGAGTTTACAGGTGTACACTAAATTCTCACTGTGTCTGCATTCTTGTTACAGTTGCCAGCAGCTGTACTATAGAAGACGCCTTCATGTCCCTGAGCAGGACAGTGTCAGAGGGGGAGCAGTAATGACTGCCCAATATTCACAAATCCTTCACTAGCCTTTACCCCTATGGACCCCAACTGTGGCCTTATGGGAGCTCACGTAATTGCTCGATACTTGAGCTCTCCCTGTGGAGGCCATTTTCAGAGTAAATAACCTCTCCCTCGCACTTTTACAATTACTGCTACCGTATATTACTGCTACAGTAAGGTGGACACTTTGTAGGCTACATTGCCATTACTCTAATGACTAATTTGCAGAGCTAATTTACTACCTAAAAGTAGAGAAATGTGGCTTTATTCTAGGCCAGCATCCATAAAAACTGCGTTAATATTGGACAATTCTTAATCTGATTCACTTTATCTTCATTTTGGAGGCTGCAGTTTGTGGTGCTGTTAAGTTGTATTGAGTTATACTGACAGATGTTTCTATTATTTTGACTACCCCATTTAGGCCTAACCCGCAATTTCCACCAACTGCAGAACGGCTGCGGATCGGCTCCGCTGCATGTCGGCTCCGTGCTCCGCCGTCCTTCAATACCCACCAGGTGTGGATTTGTTGACAGCTGAAGTCACGAGGACCCACGAGATCTCGCAAATTCACGTATGATCACGCGATATAACAGGATGTAGTTTTATAAACAGAACCACAAACTTGACTTCAGGCCTGTCTCCGCCCATTATGACGTTTTCAAGGTGTAGTGCAGGGAAATATGATCCGCTGGGAGCACTTTTTTTTTTTTATTTTGAAAATTAACCGGATGTTTTATTTTCATTCTGTGCTCGACTTCCTGTCCCGCACAATCTGCCCTGTACTGAATTGCTGCGGAGCTCTCCGGTATCCGTCAAAAATAGAAGCTCTGCGTATCTGCTCCGGAGGGCTGCGGATAGCCGGAGGTGGGACGGAGTCGGGACGGAGTCGGAACGCAGCCGTTCCACAGTCAGTGAAAATACACACATTGACTTTAATGGAAACCTAATGACTCCGCCGTCGTTCTCCGCAGCCGTTCTCCGCAGCCGTTCCGCAGTTGGTGGAAATTGGGGGTAAAGTTATCAATGAGCGCAGACTAAATAACAGAAACACCTCTCTGTATAATGACTGCATTTGTTTTTAAAAGGTACCTAATAATCTGGCTTTTATCTTTTTTTTTAATCCATAACCACAATCTTTCCTTATTAGTTAGTTGCCTAAACTTAACACCTTATAATGTGATATGGCAAATGTGTGTCCAGCAGAAACAGAACAACATTACCATACAGTTGAAGTTGTTTCTGACCACCTGATGAATTTCCTCTATTCACTCTGCGTCTAGCTCTGTTTCGGTCTCCATTAACTTATGTGGGAAATATCTTGGTCTTTAGCTCCTCTATGTTCAGCCGCTAGTCGTTAACTTTAACTGTGTGCCGTTTGGTGCTGAGCACAGTGAGCAGATTACATACAGTGGGTTTATCAGAGCTTTTTTGCCAAAAACAGCTGCCTGCTATGACTTGAAACAAGTTTGATGAGAGGGGTGAGACTGAACTAAAGCAGTAAAGTTGCAGGCTGTAAAACCAAATAATGACCTGGGGTCTCATTTATAAAACTGTGCGTACGATCCTTACTAAAAGTGTACGTACACCCAAAAGCCCAATACACGCCAAAAAAATTCTGATTTATAAAACCGTGCACGTACATGTTCCCTTTATAAATCACAGATTACCCACAAGTGTGCGTACGTGAATCAGCCTCTTATCCTGCCCTGTACACGCCCATTTTGAACCATAAATAGTCAATGCAAAGCACCTCATGAATGCTATCAGTATGTCAATGACCCTGGCAGTTGTTCTTTCGTTACAACGAATCATGATGACTGGCGGAGAAAAAGCAAAAAAAACTTCTCAGACGTTCAGGAATTGCTACAAATTGAATTATAATTTCAGCCTGTTCTTGCACAGGATAGGGAAACCTGATCTATAACTACATTTATTAATAATACGTCCAAAACGGCAGGCATTACGGCACTCGGGGACAGCTTCGATATACCAGACGTATATGATAAGATTTAACAGAACTATATATAATATATCCAAGCAAGCTTTAGTGATAAAGTTGAAGATTATATATAATATTTATTTTAAAAAAACACTTAGCTGTCTGCCATTTCCTTCTGGAAACAGCCGGTTGCCTCCAGAGTGGCGAGGACCTGTATTTGGACCGGGATGGCACAGTTCCATCGCTTTGCCCTCTCTACAGGACCCAATTCAGTACATAGATCCAAAAGCACAGCTTTAGGGAATTTAAATCGGCATATTAGCCAGTCATCGTCATGGGCCCTGAAGCCTCCTTTTCTCCTGATTCTTCCACTAGTGTAGTCCTCCTGCAGTGCCAGCAGTGCCATCATGCATTACGCATGGGGGTCACCGCAGTATTTACAACAATTTGTAATTTTTAACACCTTGCCAAAATCACAGCATTAACTAGTGGGATACCCCACCTCGAGATACAATTTGAAGACGAAAGAAAGTGTAATAGGCAAACACTTCATGCAGGTTTTTTCTACAAACAGTAGGCTATTAAAGTTCGGACTTATAACGATGGCATTACGTGTAATGATTGCGCGAGAGCTTAATGGCCGTATTTTCAGACTTTGACATGTGATGATATATGCACAGTTTTAAAGACATATTTAGTTATTTACACTGCGCTCCGTGTGAGCACAATGTGACGGTGAGACAGCGCCAATTAAATATTAAGAACACATTTTTATTTAAGATTTGAGTTGGAGGTATTTATAGAACAATTATCAATCGCAAATAACACTGCTGGAGACACCTGAAAGGCACTAAAATGTTGGGTGATTATTCTCTGAGTTCATCACTACGAGTAACATCTTTCACATTATATTTAGTCATTTGATCTATTGAAAAAATAAATTTGATCAGAGCTTTAATCACGTCGTAGTTGTCATTTGCAGATACTGTAGAAAGATCGATTTCTTTAAAAAGTTGGCTTAGAAGTTTTTGCAGAATTGTCCATTGACAATGTTAGCATAGTGCCATCCTAAAATGCTTTGAAAATAAAGTATCCAATGTCAGTTTGTTCCTTTCAAGGATGTGGAGATTTGAGAATTTGCAGTTCTCAATAATAGCCTCATGGTATGGCAGATTGTCAATAATAGAGCTGCAAAGATTAATCGATTAGTTGTCAACTTTTAAATTAATTTCCAACTATTTTGATAATCAATTATTTTTTTTAAGACAAAAAAAATTATTTGATTCCAGCTTGTTAAATGTGAATATTTTCTAGTTGCTTCTCTCCTCTGTGACAGTAAACTGAATATCTTTGAGTTGTGGACAAAACAAGACATTTGAGGACGTCATCTGGGCGTTTGGGAAACACTGATCCACATTTTTCACCATTTTCTGACATTTTATAGACCAAACAACTAATCGATTCATCGAGAAAATAATCACCAGATTAATCGACTATGAAAATAATCGTTAGTTGCAGCCCTAGTCAATAATATTTTGATGGAACATAATATCATATAGGCTGCAATCATATACCTGTACTGTAGACAAGCATCTCAAAATATCAGGAGGTAGGCTAGTTGGATTCACACTGACCTCTCCTCACCTCCAGTCCAGCCTCTTCAGTTACTCTGCCATACACTAAATACAATATAGTGCTACTTTTGTCTGAATGTGCAGTTACAGCTCAAACAAAAGGGTTTCACCTTTATATTATCTATTGTTTCCCTAACAGCAGCAGCTGGAAGTAGCCCCCCCTCCCCTGTGAAATGAAATCTATACCCTTAACAGTGTGATAATACAGTACAGGGACTACAGATAAGCCAGCTGGCAGCTTTGCACTTCTCACGCCTTTTGACATTTCAAAAATGCCATCCCCAATCATCCCTGGGCTTAAATCATGTCCGACCACCATGAAGTCACTGTCGTCCTATAATCTCTACAGGACAGCTGTTTTACATAAGGGGATTATTGTGTAAAAAAGAACAGAATTTTCAAATATGTGTGTAAAGATTCAATATGTATGGACACTTCAGTCTGCATTTAAAAAAAATATAAAGTCAAATTAGAATACTGTTAAGGAAGTGAAGTGAATTGATCCAGTGCAAGTTAACAATTATCTGGTATCTAATAATAATCCAAAAATGTAAATAAATAATCCAAAAAGCAATGTAGTGTTGTGGTGAATGGAGACTTTGAGAGTTTTTTTTTTTTACATTAGGCTACATCTTAGTCATTAAACTGCTGCTTCTGTGTGTGTGCAGCTGGTAACCTCAAGCACAGAATTGCTGTGTACAAAGAAAGAAACTTGTTGACCTTCTGTTGAGTTACACCATACAATACTCACCAACAATTCTACCTGTCCCCATGCACATCTTACCCTTTGTGATTTAAGATTTGGTACCGTTTATCTGCGTACTTCCCAGGTTTATGTGGACCAAAGTTGGTTGAGCTGTGAGCCTATTTACTTTATTTATTAGACTAAAAAAGGTAAGAGCTCAAGTTCCCTCATTAACCCCTCAAGTTCCCTTATGACGGCAAGTAATGGAGGAATTGATTACTCACGCCCATCCCTACACCTGACTTAGCGCAGCAAAATAACCTGACCCGTCCACCAGAGCACGGTTATTTGAAATACTTGTACTTACATGTTCAGTAAAACATTATTTCAGTATTAACTTTACAGAACACTGTTGCGGTTCTTCTGATTGCCTAAACAGACTGAATGGTTACTGGTCATCTTTTGGGGACATTGTTAAGATGGTAGCGCTTAATACATTGATGGGGTAGCATAATTCAGAGGGCAGATTCAACGTAGATTAATCACAGAACCATATATCAGGCATTAGTCAGAATCAGAATCAGAATCAGAATCAGAAAGGGCTTTATTGCCAAGTACGTTGCACATACAAGGAATTTGTCATGGTGCTGTTGGTGCATGTCACACATTCAAATATAAGAAGGATAAAAAAGAATATAAACAATATAAATATAAACATATACACACAGAATGTATTAATAACGACAAAAAATAAGTAAATAAATAGTAAAATAAGTAAGTTAAATAGTAGTAAAAAGGAAGGAATGCTACAGCAGAGTAGGTACAGTGGCATGAGGAGCCCGAGGTGGGGTGTGGAGAGAGTCAGGGTGGTTTCCGGGCCTTGTTGATAAGACTAGTGGCAGAGGGGAAAAAACTGTTCATGTGGCGTGTGGTTTTGGTCCTGATGGACCTCAGCCTCCTGCCAGAGGGGAGTGGCTCAAAGAGTTTGTGTCCGGGGTGGGAGGGATCGGCCACAATCTTTCCAGCACGCTTCAGAGTCCTGGTGGCATAAAGGTCCTGGAGCGGCGGCAGATTGCAGCCAATCACCTTCTCTGCTGACCGAATGACACGCTGCAGTCTGCCCTTGTCCTTGGCCGTGCTAGCAGCTTACCAGATGGTGATGGAGGATGTGAGGATGGACTCAATGATGGCTGTGTAGAAGTGCACCATCATTGTCTTTGGCAGGTTGAATTTCTTCAGCTGCCGCAGGAAGTACATCCTCTGTTGTGCTTTCTTGACGAGGGAGCTGATGTTCAGCTCCCCCTTGAGGTCCTGGGAGATGATAGTTCCCAGGAAGCGGAAAGACTCCACAGTGTCAATTGTGGAGCCACAGAGGGTGATGGGGGCAGGTGGGGCTGGGTTCTTCCTGAAGTCCACAACCATCTCCACTGTCTTTAGAGCGTTGAGCTCTAGGTTGTTTTGCTTGCACCAGGTCACCAGGTGGTCAGGTGGTAGTTAGAGCGAGAACAGCAGGCGAGTGAGTAGTCTTGCATTGCCAGACCTTCCTCCACAGCGCTGTACAGGAGGGTCTGGCTAGTCCACACAGCATTCCAGGATGGGAGAATAACGTGCTCTGGTTAATTGGCATTTCTATAAACCAATCACAATTGTCATGGTTGGCGCTAAGCACCGGGCGGAGCCAAGGTGCCATTGGCAAAATAGCCTCGGGAAGGAACTTGTTTTGGTGGAACGTGTATGTTCAAAGGTTGTTTTAGTTGTGCAACAGAAAACTCAGATTGGACAGATAGTCTAGCTAGCTGTCTGGATTTACCCTGCAGAGATCTGAGGAGCAGTTAACCATAGTCCTCATAAATCAACAGAGTTTAAAATTACAACAAAAAGAAAGCGGAAGGTAACGGGACATCCGAAAACAGACATCCGAAAAGAGTGACAACCGGCGGAATTTCCAACAGAACAAGAGCAATCCCATTAGTGGAACGTCGTGGATATAGACTAGTGAGTGAGTGACGTTAGTGCCTGAGTGCTAAAACAAGGAGAGCTACCGCCAGTGAGCGATGTCAGACATACGAATCGGCTGTGTGAGGGAAAAGCGAGAGGAAAAAGAGACAGCAAAGACGATGTAAAATGAGTTAACAGTAAACACTAAGCTTCTTAAGACATGGTGGCTTCATCTGTAACTGCCAGTTAAGTGAAGGGTGTTACAATGTGGAAACTGCAATGCACACAGAGTGTCACGTCCACAGCACACCTTTTTGTTTACTTAAATCGCACACAGTACACATGCATAACAAGTCCACAGATGCACATAATGCAAGAGCAAAATTTGCCCAAAAAACACATTCCCGATGATTCAAAGTCTTGACCTTGCACAGATTTACTGCCGACAGTAATCTTTCTGAACATTTTTGTCTGGTTTCTGCTCTACTGCTAACTGAGACATTCTGAAAGCAACAGGCTCGTGGGTTGAGTGTATGGGGATGTCAGTTCACATACACCTCTGACACCAGCCATGCATGCCCTCCCTCAGTCACTATCATTGTAGTAAAGCTGTTCAGACTAGAACACGCAGCAATTTTCCCCAAAGGGAAGTCTCGGCATGGGCAAAGATATAGGCGTTCTCTTTCTGTCTCACCCCTTTCTGCAGACATCCACCAACTGCTGAACAACTTTTCCACAGCTTCAGATGTAAGTCAAGCAAACACCTGCCCATTGGTAGCATATCACCTTATCCAGTCAGCCTTAATAAAACCACCTTTGCATTCCTCATCTTTGCCCAAAACAACACACGGAGTGATTATCATAACAGGCTTTCATGTACAAAGTTTTAGAGATGCTGTTCCTTTAAGTATTTTCCTCATTATTACATTCCAAAGAATTGTAAAAACAGCAGATATGCTGAGATAGAATTATGTGCTTAGCAAAATGTTCAGTACCACTTATCAACCACTTATCAATATGAAGTTTCTTCTCATTTAAACTCATTTTGCAATTATATGAAAGCGAATATAAAATTTAAAACAATACAAAAGGCATTTCTAGTTTGTATAGCTATTCTAAAGAAACTCTGAACTGGGGTTATACTGCCCCCTAATGCTTTGTACAAGGATAAAGCACTTCTCCAAAATTCAAAAAATGTATTTTACAATTGCAAATGAACAATTTGAGGTTCAGTATCTTGCCCAAGGACACTTGTACATGCGGACTGCAAAGTAGGGGTCAAACCGCTGATTTCAGATTAGTGGACAAACCACTCTTCCTCCTGAGCCACAGCAAATAGCTGTTTGCAATACAGCCACATCACAGTTGCTGTCACTGAAATCAAACTATTGCTCTTAGTACACTGAGAGTTATCCAACGTGTCTTCTGCACTAACATGACAGGTGTGATATTCAGAGCTCTTAAAGCAACCTGCAATAACTGAGGCTGTCACAGCAACCGTAGGGAACACACACTGAGCGTCTACACAGGTGCTTAAACAAACTTGTAAAGAAATGTCAAGTTGCATACAGTCCCAGGAGGAATGCCATTAGAAAATGGCAACTGCAAATGTCATTTATTAAGTTGTCCTATTACTTTTTCATATGTCTGACTGACAATCAGAATGAAATAAACACCTAAAAAAAGACAAAAGCTTGTTATTATGATTAAAATATGTAAAGTTGGCAAGGGCAATAAACAAGGCACATTTCAGTGGCATTAGGGAGGCAAACTTAAAACCTATGTTTTTAGCTATGCCTTTTATTAAACAAGTTATATATATGTGTTAGTTTTATAATTAATTGTATTCTAGTTACCTATGTATCTGTATTGTATGTTTTAACAATTTACAGTTTATGTACTTATTAGCCATTGTTCAGAGCTTTTATTTATATATTTAAATATCTTTTAGTTTTAAGTGTCTTGCCTCTGGTGTTTCCTCACATATGATGGTGTTTCCCAAGTTTAGTTCAGCTTGTTCCTGATCTCTCCGGCAAAACTAAAGGTGGAGGAATCTGTTTCCACATCAACAGCGGCTGGTGCAACGATGTGACAGTGATCCAGCAGCACTGTTCTCCTGACCTGGAATGTTTCATCATAAAGTGAAGCCTTCCATCATCCCGGCTCTGCTTCAGGAGAAGCTCCCCCAACTAGGCATGCCTGACTCCACCTGCAGGTGGATCACTGACTTCCTGTCTGACAGGAAGCAGCATGTGAAGCTGGGGAAATACGTCTCCGACTCACAGACCATCAGCACCGGATTCCCCCAGGGCTGTGTTCTTTCCCCTCTGCTCTTCTCCCTGTACACCAACAGCTGCACCTCCAGTCACCAGTCCGTCAAGCTTCTGAAGTTCGCGGACGACACCTCCCTGGCCAACAGGTGGGAGGCTGACCACCTGGTGATCTGGTGCAACCAGTGGACATGGTTGTGGACTTCAGGAGGAACTCACCAGCCCCCATCACCCTCTGTGGCTCCACAGTTGACACTGTGGAGTCTAGCCGCTTCCTGGGAACTATCATTTCCCAAGATCTCAAGTGGGTGCTGAATATCAGCTCCCTCATCAAGAAAGCACAACAGAGGATGTACTTCATGCGGCAGCTGAAGAAATTCAACCTGCCAAAGTCACTGATTGGTCATTGGTGCACTTCTACACAGCCATCATTGAGTCCATCCTCACATCCTCCATCACCATCTGGTACGCTGCTAGCACAGCCAAGGACAAGGCAGACTGCAGTGTGTCATTCGGTCAGCAGAGAAGGTGATTGGCTGCAATCTGCTGCCGCTCCAGGACCTATACGTCACCAGGACTCTGAAGCGTGCTGGAAAAATTGCGGCTAATCCCTCCCACCCCAGCGCAGTCTTAGATCAATTATCCAGGCCCGCTCAACCAAAAAAATACTGTTATGTGTCTGTGTCATTATGTTCCCATTGTTGTAAAGCTAACAGTTCACTTCTCAATCTTGCTGTGGTTTATTATCCTGTTCAAACTAGTTGACTGAAACCAGGGTCATTGATTACCTAATTGTTGCTTTTTATCTTCATGCCCCAGTGATCTATATCATAACACTCTTCCTCACCAGAAAGCCTACATCCATAAACCAAATAGCAAACTAAATGTATTTTGGCATTAAATATTAAAGCTGAAAAAACCCCTCTATGATTATGTAATCAGCTTTAATTACATTATTCATAGTCATTGTCATTGTCATTGTCATTAGTCATTATTACGTAATTTGCTTAGTGTCTGCCAAAAATATATAGATAAAACAACACATTTTCTTTCTTAAGATCACAACTCTTTGGGAACTTTTTGTATTCAATTAGCTCATCCGATTGAACAGTTAGGCTATATTAAACAGCTATACTGTACATATTTGTATCTGTATTCATTGTTTATTTCCTATTAATATGTTTATGTACAGTATGCACCATCCACCAAGGCAAATTCCTTGTAAGTGTTGAGCATATTGTTTTAACAAACAACCAGCAGGATTCTCAGCTCAAGTGAGTCGACTCAGAATCACCATCAGAAACCCATTTATCTAAATATAACCACAAACACTCATGGACAAGGCAAAAAGAGACTCTACCAGTAAAGTGTAGGCTACCTTATGGTTATGAGAAAGACACTGACAGGTAGGCTATACAAAAATAAAGCGAAAAGGGGTGATGAAATAGAGTTTGCAATTGTGACACATCGTAGACCGGCTTGATGCAAGTACTAGGCCTATCCCTGGATTTATTTTTAGGACATGGATTTAGTTTTTCACTGTAGAGGTGTGATTTGATCTTCACAACTAACACTTCAACAGTGGCTCCAAAAAAAGGCAAAATAAGGTCAACCTGTAAATAGTATTTCCTCCTTAGTTAGTCACATTAAAGTAAAAGTTACTTTTGAGAGATTCAAGTTATAAGGGCACAAATCAACCCAACACATCCAAAGATCATCACAACCTGCAACAGGTGCTGTGCAACAAGTCAAACAAACACCACAGTGAGCAAACATCTGACCATCAAACTGTATCACACTGCACATATTAATATTTAATATGGGTCTTACCTTAGGAGACCATTTTCTGGACGTTGTGTGAGCATGAGCAAACGGATCAATCAAGTCGTTAAAGTTAGTCAACTCGCCAGGTCGGACTTTATAGCCACAGAGAGTTCTTGTTGAAAATGTCATTTATTTTATCCGTTTGTAAAAGCGCCATTGCCATGACAACAGTTTACAGGGAACTGTTTTTTTCACGACATTTTTAATTCATGGATGTACTGAAGCAATCATATTAGCTGTTTCAGCAGTTACAGTACAGTATGTTCGTGATTTCTTATTTTTCATGTGCAAAATGTCATTCCAACACCAGCAGCAATGTGAACAAGAGCGTTGTAGTTACTGGAGGGCTCCAGCAGGGGGAACGTAAAACTGTTGAGCTATGTAGCGGTGCACGTCGCTTCCTCCCTGACAGTCACTACACACATGATCTGAGGAAAGTTTGTGTCCCTGTATCTTTCATTCAACTACTCCCCTTTTCAGCTATGAGTCTCCTATAATATGTGTTATTGGTTAACGGAGTGTTATGTGAATGTGTATATGTGCTGAGGAGAGTGTTTTTAACACAGTATGTTGTGTTCGCAAATTGTGAAGTAATGAAGTTAATTACACAACGAAGAGTAAGCTAGTCACATTAGCCTTTAGCAATGCTAACCGCTACGTCGTGGATGAAAGAGCGGCCTTAGTAGCCAAGCAGAGACATTGTACGTGTCATAGTATGTTCTGATTACATTTCTGTAATGTACTAAGTAGCCTACTGTTAAAGGGTGTAATTGTGAGTTCTATAGGTTATCAGCATAATTGTACTTTGTATCTCTTGTGTATTGCCGTATTTGTTTGCTCTGTATATTTCAGTTCTGTAGACATGCAGCAGAAAAATTGTATGTATTACGTATGTTGTATTGTGTTATACAGTCATTACACACATGATCTGAGGAAAATTTGTGTCCGTGCATCTTTCACTCTCAACTACTCCCCTTTTCAGGGCTATTGCATTTGGAGGCACCGCTGGTATGAGAGAAGTGAGGTTGGTGTCCCGAAACAGAGGAAGAAACCACACATGGATCATCCCATAAATGTAACCCAGGCGGCAGAGAGTGCAGTCACGGTTGGAGTGAAAGTCTAGCCAAGGAAAGCGTGCATCCTGAGGTGCAGAGTGTCCAGTAGGGAGCAGCAAAATCTGCGGTAACAGGCAACACAGTCCTGCTTGTAGCTCACCTGTCAAGATGGATCCAGAGGTTGAGAATATGCGTTTTGAGGCTAAAGGAGCTCTTTTCCAACTCACCACAGATGAGTTAATGCAGATATGTGACTTTCTTGAAATGTCAGGAACAAACCGAGAGAAAATTATTGGAAAAACTCTTAATGCTCTTGTTTCCCATATTATCTAGTATATTGAACGTGATGAATTAAGTAAACTCGAAGATGAAGGCATGTCAGACCTGTTGAGCCTAATGGACACGATAAAAACCCTGCAAGAGACTAGAAAAATGACACATCAGAAAATGCAAAAGATAATGAGGAGCAGGAGAAATTAAAGCAACTAAAACTAATGGTACAGCAAAGGGAAACTGAAATGCAGGAACGAGTTAATAGAAACACAAAGAGTACAGTAAACAATGAAGCTACACCAAGTCACACAGCCAATGCTCATGCAAACAGCCCGCAATGGCGAAAAGATTATAAAATCTCAGGTCAGATTGGCGAACCTGGACAAAAGGACAGGCTTACCTTCTCCAGCTTGGCATGTCAAATTGAGAATGGTCTCAGTAAATGTTACCCTGAATCAGAATTAGTAGATGCCGTTATCAGAGCCATTGTACCCGGCCTGCAGCTGCGGAGTTATCTTGAAGGTAAAAGTGATCTGTCTCTGCCTACCCTTAGAAGGATCCTCCGCTCACACTACCAAGAGATGAGTGCAACTGAGCTATACAAACAGCTGACCACAGAAGTTCAGGGTAATAAAGAGACTCCACAGAACTTTTTTAATCAGAGCAATGGACTTAAGACAGAAAATATTATTTGCATCACAGGAAGCTGAGTCTAGCCTCAAGTATGACCCTGCACTAGTACAGAGCATGTTCATGCACACAGTACTCACCCGCCTACAAAATGACAGCATCAAAACTGATCTCCAGCTTCACCTGTTGCAGCCAACTACTTCCGATGAGTTTCTCTTAGAGAGGCTAAATCTGGCATGCGCTAATAAGAAAGAGAGACAAGATAAAAAGAGACTGACTGCACCACAGCGACATACTGGCGTCCACGCTGTCCAGTCTAGTGATGCAAGTCGAGACAGAAAATGTCCAGCTCGACAAAACATTGCTACACTCCCTCATCTATGTCCTTTCAGACCTAAAGGAAATCAAAGCTGACATAGTACTGTTGAAAGACCTCAAGGCAGAGATATCACAAATCAGAGAGTCCATTCATAAGACAGAAGCTGCGCCAAAGCTGTATCCTCCTGCTAGCAAAGAGACAGACTACAGTGCAGCCAACCACCCAGCTTATGTTCAGCCACAGTTCACAACCTGGAACAGAGAGAGTGCTGCAGCTTTCCATCAGCCATGTGGACCAGTGCAGGGGTACCAAGCTGCTGATGGCCCGAGATTAAAGACAGAAACAGCCCAGTTGCAGCAGGGGTTTGCACCACAAAGATATCCAACGTCACGTCCCAGACCAAGATGTTATGTGTGCCAACAGCGAAGGGAGGAATACTGCGAACATTGCTACAAATGTGGGAGTAGCTAACATTTTCGTGCAGGCTGCAAAGGATACCGAGGACTACCCAGTGCTGCTAGAGAGACCCCTTTAAACGAGGAGTGGTTGCCCCCAAGGGACAGGGAGTGACCAGACCTGTCAGAGTGTCCCAAAAATGTACTAACTGTGAACAAGAGAAACATCAGAAGTTTCAACAGTGCTCAATGTGTAAAACAGCACTTTATTGTTCCAGAGAATGTCAGGGTAACCACTGGCCAGAACATAAAGAAAACTGTAAACCGTTCACACCCCCTGAACCAAAAACACAACAAACGCATTCATGCAAGATGACGACGGACAAAAAAAAGAAACATCCTGACAAAGGAACATTCAACAGTGACTGAACTGGTGGGAAAGAAATGTCTTCTCAACTGCTACCTACAAGGGAAGAGAACCGAAGTGCTCTGGGATACTGGCTCACATGTGTCTGCAATTGATGAGGCATGGAAAGCTGACAATTTCCCTGACATCAGACTGAGAGACATAGCAGAGATAGTTGATCCAGATGATCCCTTGCAGATTGAGGCAGCTAATGGTACAGAGACGCCTTATGTGGGATGTGTAGAAGTGACTTTTAAGCTAGCAGCAGGTGCTAAAGAGTTTCATGTCCCCATACTTGTTATGAAAGGCAGCCAAAAGCCCCGCCCAATTATTGGCTTCAATGTCATTGGAAGTGTTATTATTAACAGCCAGAAAAAACAGACAAATGACACACAGGAAGAGAAATTGATCAAAACTGTGAAAATGGCTTTCCCTAACTTTAAGGAAAAGACAGCTACGGCATTCATTAAAGCAGTGAGTGTTGAGCAAACAAGTGAGTACCTAATGAGAACAGCCTGCCAGAGAATGAGTATACCAAGTCATAGTGCTGTCCAAGTAAAGTGTAGGATACATGGGAAGTCCTTTAAAGAAGACACCACATTAGTCTTTGAGCCTGATGACAATCCCCAGTGGCCGGAGGGCCTTGAATTTTGTGACACACTTGTTCAGGTGAGGAAAGGGGCCCAACCAAACATTATCCTGAGTGCATAAAATGCCACTGACCATGACATCATATTAACAGGAAGAGTAGTTATCGGTACAGCACAGTCAGTCACATCAGTGTATCCACTCAATGCTGTTAAAGAAGCTCACTCACCTGTTGATGTAAACAACATTCAGGCCCAGCACACCAAAGACCAGGAGACAGGTACAGAGCTCTGGGATCCCCCTATTGGTCTCGGCCATCTTGATGAAAGTCAGAGGAAGGTTGTTCGTGGGATGCTGAGGGAGGCGTCAAACGCTTTCTCCGGGTCACATAGTGACATTGGCTGTATTGAGAAGCTCCATTTGAAAATCTCATTGAAACATCCTGAGCCTGTAGCACAAGTCTACATGTCAGTCCCTAAGCCCTTATACGGGGAAATGAAGGACTATTTAACAGATTTGATTGCACAAGGGTGGATAGATAAATCCCTCTCATCCTATGCCTCACCCATTGTTTGTGTAAGAAAGAAATGTGGCTCTTTACGACTGTGCATAGACTATAGGGAGCTAAATCGCAAGACCCACCCTGACAGACAGCCAATACCCAGAGTTCAGGATATTATGGATGGCCTTGGAGGAAACACCATGTTCACACTGTTAGATCAGGGAAAAGCCTACCATCAGGGGTTTATGGCAAAAGACAGCAAGCACCTGACAGCTTTTGTGACACCCTGGGGCCTGTATGAATGGGCCAGGATCCCATTTGGGCTCATGAATGCTCCAGCCGCTTTCCAGCGCTGCATGGAAGACTGCCTGGAAGGTATCTGAGACAAAATATGTGTCCCATATTTGGATGATACCTTAGTGTTCAGCAAAACATTTGAAAACCATGTCAGTGATGTAAGAACAGTATTGCAGAGACTGAGACAGTATGGCATCAAGTTAAAACCAAGCAAATGTGAGTTATTCAAAGCTGAAATGCGTTATCTTGGGAGAATAGTATCAGCAGAAGGGAACAAAATTGATCCTGCTGACACTGCTGCCATCAGAGTTTTAAAAGACAAAAAACCCAGAAAGGTTGGTGAGTTAAGACAGATTATGGGACTGTTGAGCTACTATCGCCAGTACATAAAAGACTTTTCTCGCATTGCCAGCCCCCTGTATGATCTAACTAAGACATCTGCCCACATGGGAAGTCCACAACCTGAGGGAAGGAAGCTGCGTAAAAAAGTAAACGCAAAAGGGGCGCCATCCCACACACCGATTGAATGGACAGATTCGCACCAACAAATTCTTGAGCGACTGATAGACTGTCTGGTCCAACCACCTGTCCTAGCGTTCCCTGATTTTTCACAAGCATTTGTACTTCACACAGACGTATCCAATAAGGGACTCGGATCCGTGCTGTATCAGAAACAAGATGGAAAGCTGCGTGTTATTGCATACGGTTCCCGAACACTGTCAGCATCAGAAAGAAATTATCATCTCCATTCAGGGAAACTGGAATTCCTTGCTCTTATGTGGGCAATTACAGAAAGATTCCGTGACTATTTGTACTATGCCCCCTTTTTTTACAGTTTACAGTTTCACCCTTAGTCACAAAAGTTCTTAATTTGGAAATATTCCTCAGTTGAAATAAACTGTTTCTAACTAATTGTTTAGAGTGGAGCTCCAAGGACAAAGCTGAATCAGCTCGGCTGGACAGATGGGCCTAAGTCACCAATATGCTGCTTTATATGAGGGATTTTACCTTCAGGGGCGATAATCAGTGTTTCTGTTTTATCTGAATTCAGAAGCAAAAAATTGTCACATAACCACTGCTTGATACTGGTCAAACAGTTGATTAAAGAAGACAGTTTATAGAACTCAGTTTCCTTAAATGAGCAGTACAGTTGGATATCATCCGCATACAGATGGTAAGATATGTCGCTAAATTGACTAATTATCTGTCCTAGAGGAAATATGTACAAGAGGAACAGAATAGGTCCCAAGACAGAACCCTGAGGTACCCCACACGACAACTCTGCAGTTTCAGACATGATCTGATTCACATAAACACTAAAACTTCTACCAGAAAGGTAGGATGAAAACCATTTTAAAACTGATCCAGACATCCCAACCAGATCACAAAGTCTATTTATCATGATCAATAGTGTCAAAAGCAGATGAAAGGTCCAATAGGACCAACACTGTATATTCCTTAGAGTCAGCTGACATCATAATATCACTGGAAACTTTGAGTAATGCAGTTTCCGTAGAGTGCTTTTTACGGAAACCAGACTGGAATTTGTCAAACAACTCGTGATTCTCTAGGAAAAGGGTGGTTTGCTCAGCTACATCTTTTTCTAGATTTTTTGTCATGAATGGAAGTTTTGATATTGGCCTGTAGCTTTTAGGTTGTAGCGGATCCAAACTAGGTTATTTTTAGTACAGGCTTAACAACAGCATGTTTAAAAAAAAACTAGGGACGACACCAGTTAAAAGTGAGGTATTAAGCATCTCAACAATACAGGGGCCAATGGAGTCAAAAGCTTGTACAAATAGCACAGTGTGGACAACATCCATAGGACAAGATGAGGGTTTCAAAGTATGTAGCATAGAGATGATGTCATGTAATGTCACAGGTATAAAAGTGGACCAACAATGAGCGGGAGACAAGTCACCGGCGGAGATCTGAGAAAGTGATGGTGAGATGTTTGCCCTAACATCTCTGATCTTATTTACAAAGAAGTGGAGGAATTCATTGCAGTCAGATTTAGATGACACAGTTGCTTGAGGACCAGAAGGAGAAACTATTTCATTAATGGTGTCAAATAAAAGTCTGGGATTGTGCTTATTTGAGGATATAAGCTGAGAAAAGAAGCAAGTTCTCGCTTTTCTCAGCATCTCGTTTAAGGTAACCCTTAGTTCTTTAAGGTGAAGCCTATGAACCTCGAGTTTAGAAGACTTCCAAAGACGCTCCACTTTTCTACAATTTCTCCTAAAAACTTATTGCTTCATCAATCCAAGGACAAGGTTTTTTTATGGGAGAGAGTGCTAGCTTTAACTGGTGCTGCTTTATCTAAAATTGATAAACACTGGCCATTAAAAGACTTGATAAACACATCTACATCACTGCATTCTATCAGTGAACATGGGTCGAACAGTGCAGGGAACTTCTCAGAAGCATCTTGATTAATAATCCGCCTTTGGGCCCTAATCCTCAGGGGCGGAGGATCTTGAGGAAAGTTAATGTTGAAAAACACACAGCTATGATCACTCACATGTACATCTTCCACACGTGCATTTACTATGTCTAGACCAAGAAAGAAGACAAGGTCCAGGGTGTGACCCTTAATGTGTGTGGGTCCAGTAACATGCTGAATACAATTAAAAGAGTCTGTGATAGAAAGGAGATCAGCAGCTGTGTTACATGTAGAATCATCAATATGCAGGTTAGTAGGTAAAGTATGTATATGAAAACTGTTAAAATATATGTAAAATAAAGATCCATTTTTTTTTATTTTATTACAGAAATATAGACATGCAGGACATACTGGAGCTGAGGTCTAGATTTAGTTTGTGATTAGTATGCTGGAAAACTATTTCCACATGCAAATTCCACCTAAATGTTGGCTGCTAAATCTAGTTAACTTTAGTTGGTTCAGTTAGTTTGCAACAGGTTGGAAAAATCCCTTACACCCCCAATACACAGAGGACATGACCTCAGTGGTAGCTACGACCCTGTTTCAGATGACAGACATTTGAGCATTTCCATGAGTGTAGGTCTATAATCAGCTCTAAAGCATTTGCGATCATCAAGTACAACTTACTTGGACAAACCAAACAGCACAGCACTTTAGAGTGAAAACTATATCAGTAACGTTCAGTTTTATTGTCAAGCTTTTAGGTGGCCTCTTTCACCAAGAAAAGCCACTTCAACCCCGCTGAGACTCCGAGGTATGTTACCTTTAAAGTGAGCATACAACACATGGAAAACAGTTTCTTAACACAAATCCTCAAATGAGTCAGATTCTGACTATTCATGTTTTTGAACAATGGACTCTGCTGCCATCTCATGGCATTAAAGGGAAAGGTCTTGCCCACACTTATTTGTTGTTTGCCTTGGGCCAAGTAATGATTGTTTTGAAATTAACTAACACCGTGTTCCAATTCTCTTACCCCTATACTCAACATGTAAGAACTTTTCCTAACTGGAGACTTGGTTTAGTTTGTTCGCATCCACCCACCCATCAAAATTGATGCTGCCCTGTGTGAAATAAAAATGTACTGAGCACCTAAGGTGTGCCATGTAACTGCCTTTGATGTAAGTTAAACAGAGCCTGTAAAGTTTTACAAGGCTTGTAACTTCCAGAAAAGTAACAAGCAGGTCTATAATGTGAGTAATTACATCATACAATTAGGAATTCAATGGAAGCATACCACAAGAAGAAAGTTATTGTTTATATAAGAACTATTTGTTTTGAATGCAAAATAATTTCCCTGCAAAAAGTAATATACTCTTGCAAGGTCATTCTTCTTCTATTTTGCTTATATTAACATTCAACCATGGCAATGAATTTGTTACTAAAATTGTCAGATAAAAACTCTTCTAAGACTTTTCAGGACAGCTATTCAGTCTGCTGTTTGTCCCTCCTGCTAGAAAGTAAAAATAAAACAAATAATGTATTTCTGATTTCCAGATGTATCATTTTATTGTTATGGTGTGTAAGCAATTCACATTGTCTGGCCATTGTATTTTATTTCCCTTTCAGCTCATGCCTTGTGCTTCTCTACTAAATGGATGAAATTATTATTATGAAAACACTACTATAAAGTTTCCTGAGTAGATTTGAATGCATGAATGAAGAACAAATCAGGAAGTAACAGCCAGTTAATGAATAGCTAAGTAGTTCTTGACTAACTATGAATCAATACATATATAGTAGGTAATGATAAGACACAATATACTGATATAGACATATTGTGTAAAGGAGCATTTTTATTGTTTAGACATCTTTAAACCTGTATACTGACCATTTACTTTTTTTACATTATTTGTTGGGATATTCTAGGCCTTTATTTGTACAGGACAGCTGAAGACATGAAGGGGGAGAGAGAGGGATACTGACCACTTAATGAATCATGCACAGCACCTAACTGATCATTGTACTCACAACAAATCATTGAACTAATTATAAATTCTCTATTATGTGTATATTGCCATCTGTTAAGGGTAGCAGCACGGCAAAAACTGTCAAGTAAAAGCAGGAGAACAAGAGCAAGAAATATTTTATACAAAAACGCCAATCTCTATTTACTTATTCATTTATTTAAAGCTACTTCAACATCAACATTCCTATAAATGTATGTAGAAATGCAAGAAATGGGATTCAAATAAAAAAAAATGTTTTTGCCACAGGACTCCCAGACACCCTTTTTTGTGTCCCCTCCACTTTTCAAACCAAAGTTACACCCTTGTATATATATATAAGTATATCTCATAGGCACAAGGACCCAGCAGAGAAAAGAAAAGAAAACATGCCTCTCACCCTCTCTACGGCCCTCCCACTTACTCCTTCAAACAAATGTGCTGTAGGAGGGGCAGGGAGGTGGTTTTATCTCAGCATCCGTGTGTGTGTGTGTGTGTGTGTGTGTGTGTGTGTGTGTGTGTGTGTGTGTGTGTGTGTGTGTGTGTGTGTGTGTGTGTGTGTGTGTGTATGTGTGTGTGTGTGTGCGTGCGTGTGTGTGTGTGTGTGTGTGCGTGCGTGCGTGCGTGCGTGCGTGCGTGTATGAAAGATATTGAGAAAAGATCACCGGAGAGTGCAGGGTATTTAGAAGCAGAGAGAAGGATGATGTGTTGACCTTTGGAAAGCATCTTACCAAAAAAACCTGGAGAACATGGAAGCCAAAAAGGTCCTCCATTTTGTGCCATATGGTAAGTTTTGCAGGGGTGAAGTGGGGTGACAAGGTCTTTCATGGTGCAACCTAAGCCAACTGTGACAAACACGTGGAGGAACCCTCTCTACAGTATATGTGTGTGTATGTGTGCTGATAACATCTACTGTTTTTTATAGCATATAAAGTGCAGGTTTTCATCTTTAGAAGTACAATTATCTCATAACACTTTTATTATCTTTTATTTGCCTTCTTCTCTTGGTGCTATTTAAACTATTTATGTCTTTGAATTCTTGATGTTAAAAGCACAGAATATGAGCAAGATGCTTTTATTGCCCAAAAGGATATGGGGTCAATGTTTACAATATGGAAATAAACGGCATACTTGTCTATCATGTAAGGTTTTTACAGCAGACCTGCAAATAACTTTTAGCATCTATTTTAACACCCTTTGAATCATTCCAGTAAAGTACATTAAATTGATTTTAAAATACTTATTTGGTTAAACTTTCTGTTGTTGTATTAAGTGGGAATATGAAAGTCATATGTTCCACTATCCCAGTTTGCTACATAACGCTTTTTCTTTAATCATGTCATGCTGCTTTTCTTAACTCACGATAGCAAACTGAATATGTTTGAGCTGTTGGTTGGATGAAGCCAGTGGCTTATACGTATATAACCTTGTTAAGAATTCTTCACTATTTCTTGACATTTTACAGACCAAACAATTTATAAATTAATTAAGAAGACAATTGGCAGATTAAGCTATAATAAAAAAAAAAAATATATATATATATATATATATATATAAATATATGTATATATATATATATATATATATATATATATATATATATATATATATATATATATATATATATATGTATGAATGTATTTTCTGTTCAGTGCCATTAATGAGTTAATAGGTACTTGTACTTTCTCAGGTCAAGGATTAGGAAGAATATCTAGCAGAAAAATGTCTTAATATTCTAATTTGGCCTTTCCGTTCTTGTTTAAGACACTTTCTGCTTGAAGTTGATGGTAATATGATGCAATTGGGATTACTATAGAAGTTGTATCAAACCTACAGCATCCCCATCCTTTACTATTGTTATCTTTAGACTTAAACCGTTATGCAGGTTTAATGTCGTCCACCAAAAACTGTTATTTTTATTATATATGTTATTAACAAGAGTTGGCTATTTACACTTCAGTTCCCAGAGCATTAATGCCACACAAACATGTTTAAAGTCTAAGTGAGAAGATAACACCTTTGGATGTATATTTTGGTTAGTGAAGTGAACTTGTGTGGCTATGATTACTGTTGGTCCAGTGGTCATATCCATTTTGCTGGATAACCAAACATCTGGTTGTTCTTATCGTCAGCCTTTGAGATGTTGAAGTGGAATGAGCTGTAGTTCCTCTTTCCTGTTATTTGCTTTATTTCAATATATGAGTGTGTACATTGTGACCTACAGAGTACACACTGTTCATGGTACAGCTGCCCACACCAAACGCTGACTAGATTGATTAAGCTTTAACAAAAAAGTCTTACATCTTTTATAACATGGCACAGATATGTTTTACTGCAAAGCACAGAAATTGACAAGCAGAGCTCCATATTAAAAAAATTAATGCTGCAACGATCATGTACATTTTCAAACACCGTGTCCCTTCTGTCTTGATGGTTTGACCTTGTACAGTTCAGTTCTCAGCTTTGTAGCTCTTGTTCCCAGAGACTCAACAAGGATTCTTCTGTTTCCTATTGCTCAAGGACATCCTCTGCACACAGATAGCAGGGTGGCAGGGATTAATAAAAGATGCCTTAGGCTTTAAGTCAGCCTTTTTTGTCCAGTGAGAGAGAGATTAACAGAGTGGTGGTCTGGTTTGTCAGAGTTAGAAGATAATAAACACTTTTAGATAAAAAAAAAAAGAATGGATGAACTAGTGGTTTTTAAATTCCGGGGAAACAGCAGTCACTGGCAGGGCGTCTTTATCTTGAGTAATGTAGTATATTTACAAAATATTCCGCTGTAATGTGGAGACATTTGAAGAGAGCAATACTGTTGGCCTCCAAAAACATCTCCCTCATCTGCGTTGTCAGATCAAGAGGAGGAGGATGAGGGAGAAGTCAATAAATGAAAGCACAACCATGCCTACTACTGAGATCCAGACAAATACCTTTGACCTATTATATCGCTTTGCTCGTAGTCTATATCCTTGACATTACACTTCCGGGATTGATCCATTGCCCCCGGAAAATCCGCCGGATTTCACTCATTTAGGCCGGCTATCCGTTGCCTTGGGCTCCCTTTGTGTTGGCATTTTAAACTCCGTTCGATTTATTAGGACTATGGTTAACCTTTTCTCAGATCTCTGCAGGGTAAATCCAGACAGCTAGCTAGACTATCTGTCCAATCTGAGTTTTCTGTTGCATGACTAAAACAACTTTTAAACGTACACGTTCCACCAAATCGAGTTCTTTCCGAGCCTATTTTGCAGCGGCAAAGCACGTTTTCCTCCCGGATAAGCGGACGAAGATGGATGGATGGACGTTTTCCTCCCATCCCCAAATGCTATGTGGAGTAGCCAGACTCCTCCATCGCGCTTTGGAGGAGGGTCTGGCAAAGCGAGACTACTTTACTCGCTACTACAACTCAAAAAGAGCTGTTTTATATGATGGGTGGAGTTAGCTAGTCCCCAAATCATGTTAAATTACTGTATACAGTGGTGTAGTCTAGATTTTTGTACTGAGTATACTAAGATTTTTTCTCTCCCAGCTTTATACTTGCCCGTCCCAGAGGGACAACCTCGTACGTATTTTGTAACGTTACCGAGTAGCATCAGCCTCATCTGGCTCATTTTCTGTAGTTTCTGTAACGTTAACGTCTGCTGCAGTGTCACTCGAAGCAGAATGAAGATTTTTGGTAAGCCTGTCATTCAGAAGTTTAACCTCTCTTTCGTTTTCTATCTCCTTTGGTGAGTCGCATTTAATATTTGCAAAGAGAATGACCGCCAAGCAACTGTGTTTGAAACATAACCTACGCCCTTGATTGTACCTATAAGTAACTTGCAACACAGTGATTTTATGAAGTGTCAATCATCATTGCGTATCTTCAAGCTTTTGTAAGAGGGTATACTGAAATCCTGTATACTAATATGAATTTTCTGAAATATTTGAATGTTACAGGGAGAGAAAGGAGGGATTTTGAAATAAAAACACCTACAAATGATTTTTAAACATATATTTGTCATATGGAAGGTCATACAGGATTAGAACTTGGAGAAAAAAATGTATATCACAAAATATCATAAAAACCTGTTTTGCAGTAGTTTACAAACAGGGCCAGGAGACTATTTGAAAGAGTAACGTCACCTACATATACATTCTGTCACTGTTGATGTCACTAGACAGCACAGTAAGCACGAGGAAGTTGCCCAACCAACCAACAGGAAACCCATAAGCATGAGTCATCGAAACCTACAGGCCTGCAGAAAGCCTGCAAAATATCTTCTCTGACTAACTTTTGCAGCAGTCTGTACTGATTGAACAGTGATGGACAGATAAAAAAAAAACAGGTGATATTTTCTACACTGACAAATGTCCTTCATGTCTTCACACCAATTTCACTGTTGGAGCTGATGAGAAAAGTGTGCAACGTTATTGTTTAGTGGTAGTCATTATCTATTGTTGATCATGATGATAAGATTTAGTGGAGCCTATTTACAATGAACTTCGTCTATATCCATGACGTTCCACTTCCAGGATTGCTCTCGTTCTGCCAGCAATTCCCCGGGATGTCACTCTTGTCCTGTTACCTTCCGCTGTCTTTGTGTTGGCATTTTAAACTCTGGTCGATTTATGAGGACTATGGTAAACTGCTCTTCAGACCTCTGCAGTGTAAAACCAGATAGCTAGCTATCTGTCTAATCTGAGTTTTCTGTTGCACGACTAAAACAACTTTTGAACGTACACAGGTCTGGCAATGCAAGACTACAATGAACTTGACCAAGACAGTAAAGGCCTCAATCAGGCAGACTAAATCATCCTCCACATATCCTGTGGTACAAACAGCTCATTGCATAAGCTGTGAGGCACCCTGTAGTCTGTGCAGACTCCTGTGAAGTGGAGGAGGCCTGGGAATGTTCTGTCTAATATGCTTTGAGATATAGCCTTGCTCGGGAGCCTCCCCCCCCCCCCCCCCCCCCCGGAGCCAATCTCTGCCTCAGGCAAGGAAAAGCTCACCTGTACAGCTATATACGTATATATATATATATATATATATATATATATATATATATATACATGAGCGCCTGTGCAAACATCAGACACAGCTGGTGTCAGATGTGTCTTGCAAACGAGAGTGAAGGGGTCTCTTTTTTCAGTTTCTCAGCATGTGCTGTTTTTTCCCTTATTAATAACATCTTCATAACTGACATCCACTTTCTATCTTCATCATTTTGTATCATATAATAACTTTAAAGGTCATCATGGTCTGACCGAATGTGTGTCATACTAGCAATAATGATTCAACAAGCTCAGATTTTTAGTTTCTGTGCACAGAATCTGTCCGTGTGTGCGATGGGAGCAGCTGGAGAGGATGATGCCTGCTGGTGCCGACTGTGTTTGTCGCTTGTGAAGTGAGAGCTACTGTGGCACACAGGTCAGACACAACAGGGTCAAACTGTGTCAGTCAACATGGAGTCCAGTTTCACAGTTTTATCATCATGTTCTGGTCAGTTTGTGTCTGTGTCAGACATAACAGGTCTGCAAGGATAGCTTTCATTGTTTTTTTTTTTTAGGGCTGTCAGCATTAACGCGTTAATCGCAATGCGATACATTTTTTTTAAGCGCATGCCGGCATTTATTAATTTATTTTACACTTCACTCGGCTTTGCGTCGTGCCTAACAGGTTACTATTTTGACCTTTGCAACACCGTTACTTATCATCAAGCTGCCACTTCCTGGTAACACATCCTGCTGCTGCAGGCTGCAAGCATGATGGAGAAAGACAGCAGCAATAACTCTGAATGGAGCTTTTTATTTTCCAAAACTCCCGGACGGCTCGTAGACAAGTCGAAAGCCATATGCACATTGTGTAAAGCCGAATTAAAATATCACCGAAGCACGTCAAGCTTGAGCTACCACCTATGGAGCTAAGCATAGCAGTACAGTTGACATGATGCTACCCGCTAGCATACTAGCCACTAAGGCAAAGCACTATTTTGGAGAGTACTACTTGCCGACCTGTGGATGAAACCAAATCCCAAAAAAATTACTACAGCTCTTGCAAAACAGGTGGCAACTAACTGCAGACCTGTCAGCATCGTAGAGGACTCGGGTCTTAAAGATGTACTACGGTTGGCATGTTCTGACCTGTCTCGTTCGTTGCAATGATGACACATTTCTTTTGTTTACAGTAAATAAATAATTACAAATTCATAAGTTCATAATGTAACTTTCTTTGCATTTATTTGATTCCCAATCAAGATACACTGGTAAAAATTGCTTTCGATTGTTAATATGTACTTAAAAACTGTTCTGAAATGCAAAATAATTGAATTTTAGTCATGTGATAAAATATGCGCTTAATCGAGATTAACATTTTTTTATCGTTTGACAGCCCTAGTTTTATTATGTAAGATGTCATGGTGTTAGTGTGCCTTGGTGGCCTAGGCCCTGATTATGAACCAATATTTTTGTTGCATTGGGTTCCCAATCGCTCTCTCTCCCCTTATTTCCTGTCATCTCTCTACTGTTTACTCTCTACTAAGGACATGAAATATATATTAAAACAATGTAATATAATGAGTCCAGGTCCCCCTGCAATCCACAAAAACATTTGACCAGACATACAAAAGAAATTCTCTTATAATTTTTGACTTTCTATTTTTGATTTATTCTGCATACCATGAAATTATATTATTACATTTTCTGTACATTTAATTGCCCTCCATGATGGCCTAAATGCTGTTAAAGCCTGACCTAAGTGTCCTCAATAGTTACTGCAACACTGGGGTCACATTGTATAGTATGGAAGATGACGAAGGCGAAAAAAAGTTTTGGATTCTGCATTAAATCACAAAATTAAAGCTAAATAATTAAATAATCCACTGGTAACCCGTTGGTTAGGATTAGCAAAAAGATTGTGGTTTGAGTTAAAATACTTACTTTTGAGTTAGTTAAGAATGTTTTGTAAGGAACGTTACATAAGAAAGTTAACTACGTTTTTTAAAAAAAGTCAATATTGACTTTTGGTGTCACACAGGATACGAACACCAGTCTCCAAGGTTTGTTTGACCCATCCACCACCAGTTGCTGTGAGCATCTAACACTGGTGCAGATGGGTGATCAAGCTTACCAATGGATAACGATCACTTAGCCAACTAGGAGGTAGAGTAGGGCCCTACCGCATCATATCTGTGGTTGTGATAACAACTGACTATTGGAGACCAATAGTCGGGATAATATATGTTTTTTGTATATGTTGTTTGTATACCTGGAGTGGTAACAAAAATAATTTCCCCCTGGGATTATTAAAGTATTTCTGATTCTGATTCTGATTCTGATGACGTCCATTCAATTGGCTGAATGATCAATATCTTTATACCAACAATGCGTCAAATGACTACTTTTAATCTGAAAGGAGTGGCTCATAGTGACACTGCAGTTTCCCCTGAGCTTTCTGGAGCTTTTAGCATGTTCCTGCTCATTATTTTGGTTTGCAAGGTTATGGTTTTGCTTCACTTTCACCGCTCTCACCAACCTTGTTTGCAGCAGACAGCTGTTTTCGGCTTAAAAGCTCAGATAAACCCATTGTATGCTACCTGCCCAGCAACAAAAAGCTGACTGACAAAGTTAGTGACTATAGCTGGTGAACATAGTGGAGCATTCAGCAGCTAATGAGACAGATTTTTCCTTCAAGAGTTGGTGGAGACCAAAAACAGAGCTGCAAGATAGTGAATGTTGGACTTACATTCATTAGGCGGCTAAATGATATTGTTGCATATAATGCTGTTGTTTATAATGTGGTCAATAAAACAATAATTAACTATTATAATTTCAAATGCTTTATAATAAAATATTAAGCATGAAATTGTGAAAATAACTTCTTTTTTTTCTCCTACAGAAGTTCCAGCCACCTGGCTGTCCAAGAATGGACATGTTTTCCAAGAAATGGGTGCGTAGCTGGAGTAATACATATTATTATGTACTCTGATTGCTTTTCTCAGCATGCATGGGTCCTGTTCTTTTATGTACGTGATATGGTCTGCTCTGCAAGCACAGAGGACATTATTCTGGTTTTCCCCTTGAGCATACGAGGGGGAATGCATTCGTTTTTCACATGTACATTTATTGCAACAGTTATTTATGCTAATGCCAATACTTCTCACTGCTCACTGATGACCCATTTCACATGCTGGTGAGCACAGCCAGTCCCCTCGCTGGTGTGTTGAGAGGTTAATTAATGGGTAAATAACGAGGCAGACGATCGCTGAGTCAATGACTGGAAGCGGGAATAATCATAGCTCAAAACTTTGCTCCTGAAGGGTTAAGGTTAATTTTGTAATTCTGTGGCCATTTCTTTCTTCCCTTATAAAAACTTGTGATCAAAATGCCATATTCATCTTCTATACAATTAAGAAATTTACAAGAGGCTACTATTGTTATATTGCTGCTTGTCTGTTTTAAGAGGGATTTTTTTATTGGGTCTCTCTTTCTCCCTCTTGCTGTTAACTTGTCAACAGGTGGCAGAGGGATGGGAGGGAAATATACTGTTAATGTGGCTGGCATTGCATCTTAACCTTGTAACCTTAATACAAAGAACAGTTCTATCTCACTGTACGCTAATCTATGACATGGTCTTTATCATTACTCAATTGTAAAGTGAATGTGAACAAAGTACTTCAGAAAAAAAACAATAATTATGATTAGAAATTCTGGCTCACTTGAAATTACAGAACTGTATGTAAATGGGGACTTGGTTGATTTTTGACTGTGACCATCTATTGTTTATCCACAGAGCTGCAGGATGGGGAACAGGAGGACTGTGGGCAAGATTCACCCGTCACTCGCAAGGACCACATCTATGACAACCAGATCCAGATCAGTGCTTCAGGTGTGTATGTTTAAAACAGTATAACATGTTTAGTCTGTGGTGTGTTTTATTATAATAATACATGAATAAATGAAGATTAGGGAGAACAAATGTCTCAATCATTCAACATTCAATACAAATTAATAGCTCATTGCAGAGCTGTTCTATTACATTGTATCCTACTGGTGTGACTTTCATTGTATGAGAATAATTTGCAGCCTCTGCAATTAGGAAATCATGTGTTCCAGCTCTGATTCCCCGAGCCATAACAAACTACTAATACAAGAATATGAAGAAACGATTTGTAGCGGGGATCAGATCAAAGATAAGAGGTTGGAGGTCAAGAATGTGTGTACAAGTTTAGATTTCTATGTGGCTTTTATTTGCAGATCCTGATTATCCTGGGCTTGGGCTTTTGAATACAACAAGAAAAGTAAGATGTGCTTTTCCAGTCCCCCTATCTGTGTTCTGTCATAATCATTACTGCAGAAAAGCAGCATTTTAGAGATTGTTTTTCCAACTGTCCAATTATAAAGCTAAAATTGCCAAATGTCTACCCAACTCACGCTTGATGTTTTAAACTGAGAACTACATCTGAAAGCAGTGTTACTTAATCTGAAAATGAACCTTTCACCTATTTGCACTATGACATTATATCACCATCAATCAAATGCCCCTTGTTTTTGGCTCACACTAGTATGTGAAGCCAATGAACTTCCAGGAGGAAGTGCGTGCCCGTAGAGACCTGGACAGCTTCCTGGCCCAGGCAAGCATCCTTTTGGATGAGAAAGCTGCCACTCTGGACAAGGTCCTGAGGCGAATGTTAACTCATGTGGTAGAGGACGGCCACGGCAGCTATGATGTGGACAAGGTCATGAACTCGCTGTTCACGGACACAGGAGGCAAGGAGCGTAATGGTGAGAAAAAAATATTTTAGAAGCACTTCGAGATTAAGTGTTTGCTTCAGGGGATGCTTGACATAACAGCGTTAAAGCTTTTTTTTTGCTTTTTCATTGAAATATTTAATGCTCCCACAGTTCACCTTCTGTCAGAGACCATTCAGGGGGTGACTGCTACTTCCACTGGCGTATGTTACCAGCAGTCCTGGCTTTGTGTTCTGTGAGTTCATCTACAATAATATTTATGTGAAAGGATACTTATTTGACTAATTATTCCAGCCTCCAGCTCAATAGGGGTAAGTTGTGTTTAGTTGCTGAGTTTATTCGACTGTACAACAAAAAATCTAATCATGGGAAAGTAATTTTATTCATTCTAATTTAGACCTGTCAATACAGTATGCTGTATACAATCAATCATTTATACACCACTGATCCAAATAAATTTTTCTATCAATTCAGCTCCAATGTGAGGAGCCTGCAGAGACGTCATGTCTGCATCGCCCGTCTGGAGAGGCCCCAGAACTGGGGAGGCAACTGCTGCGAGGCCCGCTATGTCATCCTCATCCTGGCCCCTCCTCGAACAGTAAGAGCCAATTGTCAGTTCTGGAAGAAATTTCGGAAGTTCATCAGTTTTAGCCTCTTAAATGTGTATATTTGTTGGTTTTCCGAGCCTTCAATGGTAGTAAACTGGTGACCTTTGGATTTTGGACTGTTAATCGGACAAACAAGCAATTTGCAGACATCCCTATAAGCTCCTTTTCAGTATTCTCTGACATTTTATAGAACAAATGATTAACATAGAAAATAATAATCAAAAGCAAAATAACCATTATTTGCAAATAAATTGACAGAACAGTCAGAATCTGTTTAACTTTCATATCATCCGTTTCAGAAAAGCACCAAGACGGCCATCGAACTCAGTAGAACTTTTGCCACGATGTTCTCCAACATTTCCTTCAGACAGAAGCTTTTGGAGGTCAAGACCCAGGAGGAGTTCATACAGGAGCTGGTCTACCAGCGACAGCAGCTCTCCATAGACACAGAGAAGTCGGTCGTAGAGGAAGTGGAGGACTCAGATCCACGTAGGGGGAAACCACTTCAGGTGTGAAAGAAGAGCAATGTAGGAGATATAAAACAAACAGTGACATATTGGCTCTGTGCTTTAATCAGTGCAGCAGTGGCCAAATGACTAGCGTGAGTTGAGTATGTTGTATAACTGTAGAACAATGATGCCAAAAAGCACAAACCTTAAAAACTAATATACAACAATACGTAAACATAACTCTTCCTAATAAGGGGTTGTTTCTTGTAAAACCAACATTTATATTCTTACAGACTGTTAGTTTCTCTCCACAACATGTGGAGACCACCCTCGTGTTTCCCACTCCATCCAGGCATATAAGGATGTGATGCAGTAAAGTAGTTGAGCCAGATTATTTGATTATCCTGTTTCCACACTTTATCAGCCAGGCCCGAGGAACGAGAAGCAGCTGGGCAACAAACTGAAAAAGCTGCCAAGTCTGCCATGGCTCTGACGGCAGAATGTGTGCAGCTCCATGTAATGATAAAGTATTTCATTATGTCCAGTGTTAAAATTAAGAGGAAATGTGTGCCCTCAGCAGGAGGGTGGAGAGAGGGGAACACCCAGATACTGCCTAGAGAGAAAAGACCAAAATAAACAACAGATTGTGGCTACACCTGATGTCCTGAATGGTTTAAAAACAGCATTTAAATGTAGGTTATTGCTGCTAAACCACCCTTTTAACCTGTTATGCAATTGCAAAGTTGTTTAATAAAAAAACATACAATGATGGACACTCAGGTGTGCCAGTATGTTTGATATATTATACGCGATGTCAGCTACGTTTTTCCACAAATTTGAAAGAAATTCATCATTTATTACGTTCATTCAAAAGACCTAATATCCAGTCAGCAAATGCATTAAAATTAGGGTATTTTCAAATGAATTTCCTCTGTACCATCTTCTCTCACTCACAAAAGTCAGTCAGAGGATTCTTTTTATGTCGTGTTCAGACCACCATTAGCACTGTGGGGATTGGAGGGGTCGTCCAATCATTATAATGGGACCACTGTGTCAGCACAGCATGGGTCTCGGCACAGCAAAAAAGCTCCTCTGGCCAAACAAATACATGAAAGTGCACATTTCTCAGCGGGGGAGGAAGTATTCAGATTCTTTATTTAATACCACGCTGTGAAATACTCTTATTTACTTACAAGTAAAATTCCTGCATTGAAAATGTTACTTAAAGTGACTACATGTAACTTTTACACGTTTCTGAAACTGTGAAATGTTCCACCTGATGGTCATAAATGACCTGTAACAGCAAACGAGACTGACAGTGAAAAGAACGCTAGTTTTATGGAGCTTTTATTAATGCCTCAGGCCGGGTCAGATTTTTCCTGCAAAGTCACAAAATGATTTACGGCAGGTAGACAGTGCTACAGAGCACACATTCTGAAGGGTCACAGATTTCAGGAAAAGCCTGTGCTATTGTATCCAGCCAAAGGTAGCAGGAGATTTCTTTATAGAGGCCTAATTGTATTTAAATTTTATTTTAGAAGTTATCTGCTGTAGTAATTGCTGATACTGCAGCAGGATTATCACAGAAAATAATGAAATTAAACAAAGTACAACTAAAAGCTAACAAGGAAAGTGAAAGACGACGAGAGAAAACGCTGGTCAATCCCGGTCGGGCTTTCAACAGATGGAAACAATTACAGGATTGTAAATGATTTAAAAATGTCCCCAAATTGGCCCTCAGGTATTTGATAAATAACTTTACAATGCGCGATTTGGTTGTACGCCAGTAGCCAACATTAAATGACGTCCTAATTCCATTTAGCGCAGACATTTTATTCCTTTTAGTCCGTGTTTGTGTTGACCTACTATTTTCTTTACCCTTGTCCCCCTGTATTTGTGTAAAGTGTCCGTTGGTTTCATGAATTGCACTATATAAGTTATTACTACGTTGGTTGCTACGACAGTCTCTTAATGCTTTGGCTTGTGACACAGTGACAGTGATAACATTACCAGGTTTAGCTCACGAGACATCCAAAGTAGGCTAAGCTACTGTGTGCAACACTTGAAATGCAACGATGCATCTGTAACGTATTCTCTTATTGTAATGATTTTCTGTCTGAGCAAAACATTCATTGCGACTATATGACCTCCCAGTAACGCTAACTCAGTAATCTACATTGACATATATAAAATGGACCAACAGATCCCGTTGCTCTGGCAGAGAGAAGGATATTAGAAGCACTTTTCCGGTGAGCGCTGAGTGTTACTGAGCAGCCTCCAACTGAGAGAGACGACGTAAATGTGACGTGAGCAACCTGTCTGAAAGTTGTAAGTCTTCTGGTAGCTGTGCCAAAAGAAATCTCAATCATTCCGAAACTTGCAGAGACGGAGAGCGTAGGTATATGTGAGGAGATAACATAGGCACAGGCTAATTATTGCTAACTAAAATGCTAGTTAACATTAATAATCAAACTTAAACAGCGAATGTAAGTCGAAACTGCCTGCGAGTTTCTCCTGTACTATATGGTAATTCCTCTACTATGCGATAGTAAGTCGCGTGATTATGACACAATCGTTAGCCTATTTTTACAAAAACGTCTACTATGCTTCAGATGTAAAGTTATTCGCTGTCAAAGTGGCGCCAAAATGAATGGCAGGCAATGGAATGCTAATGGGAGGTGATGGCTTGGTAGCATCAAAATGGCGCCATAGGAGCTACGCGTTCCTGGGAGAGGCTTAACCCTTTGGTAATCTACAGTGGGCAATACAGCACCGTAAAAGAAAAGACCTTTACGACAGCGGGTGTGGTAAAAAGACTACCACTTCAGTCCAAAGCGGCCGCTAGAATCAACACAAACTGAAAGTTACATATAGACACTTTAAGTAAAAGTATTTAAGTATATTCAGGGAAATTTATTTAAAGTATTAAAAGTAAAAGTACTCAATGCAGAATAATGCCCCACTGTTATACTATTATAGGCTATCATTAAAAGGAAAAGCAGCAAATCGTCACAACAAATGATTTGCTTTAACAATCAAAATAGTTGGCAATTCATTTTCTGCACAAATCTTAATTTGTATCTAGTAACTAAAGCTGTCAGACGAATGTAGTGGGGTAAAAAGTGCCAAATTTCCCTCTGAAATGTAATGAGGTATAAAGTGGCATGAAACGAAAATAATCAAGTACCTAAAATCTGTACTTACTAGTACAGTACTTGAGTAAATGTACTTACTTTCAACCAGTGAGATTCTTGTTAGATTACTTGGTGAAATTATTATCTTTGTAATAACTTTCCAGAGTTATAAAATCCTTTTTAATAGTATTATAGACCACTGTGCAGTGTTTTGGCATCTGATAAGACTTCAAACCGATGGATGTATGACTCAAAACGTATTTATTCTGTCACTTGTACTTAAAACAACCAAAACAGCCCATTGCTTCTTTTTTTTTCTTGTTTTGAAACATAGTGTACATGTAACTTAGTGCCAACTCTTAAAAAGTGAATATGATGTGTTTTTTTCCACAATTATGAATGCTTTATGAAAATCAAGACCAGAATGTATAGTGGAGCCTTTAGCATATACATGCAAATTTTAGTGCACAGAGAACAGAAGAAGTCTTTAATTCTGTGGTCCTATTAGATGACTCTCCAACTATTCAACAGCATGTGTCTCTTGCAGTTCTTCACACTAACTGAAGTGTCCTGTCTAAATGACTAAATGATGTCATGTCATTCTTCACAGTGCAAAGAGTTCTTTAAAGTCGGTAAAGGTGTTTATGATGACCTCCGTCGCCGACTCCCCCTCTACCCCTCAGACTTCACGGATGGTATTAATATATTCTTGTAATACTTCTTTCTTAGTGTGATCTATTTAAGTTAACTGCTACAAAATCATGAAATGTCTTCTTCAAAAATCTTACACTTTGAAGATATCTTTACATTGTGGCTGCTTTGGCTGTTATGTCTTTATTAAGCCTTTAAATAATCCATCAAGGCATAACTGGGAAGGACCGCTGTCTGCTGAAGTACACTACCACTGCTATTTTCCTCTACATTGCCATTCTACTGCCTGCTATCGCCTTTGGCTCATTGAATGACGAAAGCACAAGAGGAGAGATAGGTATGGACTCCTGTCTTAGTTGTCTTAATCTGCAATATTTCATATTGTTATTAGCTATTTAATCTGAAGCATAAAAAAAGTATTGAAGTTTTGTTTTTTGACAGATGTTCAGAAGACTATTGTTGGCCAGAGCATTGGAGGAGTGATCTATTCTTTGTTTGCTGGCTCACCACTCGTCATTCCACTGACCACTGCACCACTGGCCATCTTCATAAGCGGTACGTATGGTGTCCTACTGCTTAGACAGGGGAATTAATCTGTAGAGTACATCAACAGCAAAAAGAAACAGAACAACTCCGTACAGTATATTACATGCAGCAAATGTGTTGCAACTCGAGTTTGATGCCAGATGTTAGGCAGCTTCAAACAGCCAAGTTGTTAGCCAGGTTACCAGACATGTTATTAATTTAATGCAATAAAATGTATGTTTGTGTCTTTATGCATGTTTTTAGTCATCAGGGGAATCTGCGATGACTACGAGCTCGACTTTGATGCTTTCTACGCCTGCATCGGTTTATGGAACAGTCTGTTCCTCATCCTTGGAGGCTTATTCAATGTCAGCCTGTTTACGAAACTCTTTAAACGGTAAAAACACAACAACACATTTGTTACTGTGACATATCACAGACAGAAGCCCAATACTTGTAATATATGTACCTAACCATTTGGCCATGCACTGAGGTCAGGTCACTGATAAGAGAAGACGCATCTGTTATGACTTTCTGTTTTCAACCGTAATTATTAGTTATGTTTAATGTGCACTCTCGGTATCAGGGCAATCATTTTGCCTTGAACGGACTGTTATGATTGTGTTTGTGTTTTATTTATATAAAACATGAATGGTCACGCCATACTTCTTTTTTTAACTTTTTTTTTTAAATCTCCCAGCTCGACAGAAGAAGTCATTGCATTGTTCATCTCCATAGCATTTGTCGGGGATGCAGTGAAAGGCACCGTCAAAAGTAAGTCAAGACAAGGTCAGACTACATTAAACTTGGTATAATCTTGGACTCCACCCTCTCTTTCCATACTCACATCAAATCCTTCACCAAATCAGCCTTTTTTCTTCTCAAAAAGATCTCCAGACTCGGGCCATCACTCTCTGACTCCGTGGCAGAAACCCTCATTCATGCTTTCATAACATCCCGTTTGGACTCCCTGCAGATAGGACATTTTAAAAAAAACTCCTGAAACACCACCTGTTTACCACAGCCTACAACCTCCTTTAGCTTAGCCACAGTAATTCTGTAAAGTGTCCTTGGGTTTCATGAAAGGCGCTATATTAATAAAAGTAATTAGTGGGAATGCTGCTGAATCAGCATTCCCACTAATTACTTTTATTTATATAGCGCCTTAACTATTGTTATCCTGTTCTTTATTTTTCTTATTTATTCTGTACGTTTTTTGGCTCTCCGTAACTTCTGCATACTTTCAGCTATTAAAACCATTCCACTTTTAAAATGTTCAGCTCTTTCAGCTAATGATGGGACTTCTTCAACTTTTTTTCTACTATTTATACTTTTTAAAATATTAAGCTTTTTAACACTTTTTTTAACATTGAAGTCAATGAGCGCATGCTTCAAATCCTTAAAATCTTCTTCCGCTCCCAAAAGATTCAGCTCCTTTGTACTTTCACCTACAGACACCAAACAAACTTTAAAATGTTCACAAAAGCTTCAGGTATAAGGCTATGGCTTTGATATAGTTTGATATCTTTTACAGTTTTTGTGAAAAAGCTGTTTAAGTTTAGTGATCATTTCAGGATTTTTCTGCGTTTGTAATGAGTGTGTGTTGGGGACAGCTAGAGTGGATGATGTCATCGCCAGAGCACAGAGCATTAAAAAAATATCTTTGTCCCTTCTCTATAAATTGCTCTCACACCCACAATATCTACTTGTCATACACAATTTATATATCAGTTATGCGTTATGACTTATACTTTTGGCTCGGTGAGCTTCCAAATGACAAGAGTTCCACATCTTCCTCCATTCACTACCTGTTTAACATTCTCCACATTTCTGAGCGAAACACAGAGTGAACCACTTTTTTAAATTGCTGATATGCCTACATTTTTAAGTTTATCAACATAAATTTTACATGAATACGTTCACAAAGGCCTTGTGGTGGTCACGATTACATCATTTCACTGATACCCTCATCGTTTTAGCAGTCTGAGCCTTTATTTGAGAGCTTTCTCTGTGTCTTTGAATAGCTCCAGTGGGTCACAGCTGACAGTTTCAGCAGGTGACACGGTCGTTAACCTGATTAAAGATCAAACAGATCTCATCACAGACTTCAACGGGTGTTTTCACTGGTCTTACGTTACCATGACAACACTTTCGCAGACAGTTGAATTGAATACAACAGGCAGTAATATGAACATTAGTCTACATCTTTTGCGTTCTACTTCTGTCTGTCTGTCGCTGTCTCTCTCTGTCTGTCTCTGTCTCTCTGTCTGTCTCTGTCTCTCTCTGTCTCTCTGTCTGTCTCTGTCTCTCTCTGTCTCTCTGTCTGTCTCTGTCTCTCTCTGTCTGTCTCTGTCTCTCTGTCTGTCTCTGTTTCTCTGTCTGTCTCTGTCTCTCTGTCTGTCTCTGTCTCTCTGTCTGTCTCTGTTTCTCCCTGTCTCTGTTTCTCTCTGTCTCTCTCTGTCTGTCTGTTTGTTTCTCTCTGTCTCTGTCTGTTTCTGTTTCTCCCTGTCTCTGTCTCTCTCTGTCTGTCCCTGTCTCTCTGTTTGTTTCTCTCTGTCTCGGTCTGTCTGTCTCTGTTTGTTTGTCTGTCTCTGTCTGTCTGTCTGTCTGTCTGTTTCTGTTTTTTGTTTTTATTCCCACTCCTGTACTTTTTTTGGCTCTCTGTAACTTCTGCATATGTTCAGCTATTAAAACCATTCACCTTTTAAAATGTTCAGCTCTTTCAGCTAATGATAGGACTTCTTCAACTTTTTTCTACTATTTATACTTTTTTAAATATTAAGACATTTTCAGGTAATTAATTTCAACTTTCATCTTTGACAGTATTACAGTTCATCTTCCAGCTTTTCTAACAATGTATTTTAGCTCTTCACTTATTTAGGTAATGCAGTTTAGCTTCCATCTCTGACAATTTTCCAGATTTTTCAGCAGTGCGGTGCAATGCATTTGGGCTTTAAGATTTTTCATACAATTTGTTTCATATTTCTGCATATGTGAGTTATTATCAGTTAGAAAATATACTCAGACCTCACAATGTTCAACATATTTTGTCATTTTTAAACTTTGAAAGCCAACAATTCAGTTTAGTGTCAACTTTTCACTTTTTAATGAAATTCATACTTATTAAAACGATTTCCACTTTTTCAACTACTCTCACTACTTCAACTTCTTCTTATGGATTTAAGCTATTCATCCAGTTTAGCTTTAGCAATTCAGCTATTCCGCATTCCCACACATTTTCTGCAGGAAATGCATTTTCTAGTTATTATTATTATTAGTATTATTATTAAACATGTTTTGAATGCAGCATAACCATCTCTCCAAACTGTAGGGAGATTTCTAAACGTCCTGCATATTGTTTGTTGTAGGTAATATAGCCCAGCAAATATACAGAGTCTAGAGGAAAAGCAGGCATAAAATCAAACAGGCCCCCTGTGCTTTGTGGAAAAACTACGGAGCCCCTAAGGGGACATGAGCAAAAAAAAATCTAAAGTTTAGTTTCATGTGCTCACACGAAACTTTCATGTGCTCATGTAAAACTTTCATGTGCACACGCAAAACCTTTTCACGTGAGCACATGAAAGTTTCGTGTAAGCACATGAAACTAAACTTTAGATTTGTTTTCATGTGCGCTGCTTTGAAACCCATTTCTCGCCGTTATGAACAGTGCCAGTGCCACAGTCAGACAGGTTAGAAAGGATGGCGGCTAAAGATGAGTTTATAGATGTCAAAGGCTTCAATTTGTCATAAGAGTCTACTAGGGTGACCAGAAATCCCGAAAAATTTGGAACAGTCCCGAAATCCAAGCAGTTGTCCCGAATCCCGAATCCTGCTCTAATTGTGCCGAAAATTAGAGCAAAGTCTCAAGCGCAGACTCTCGAGTAGTTATAGTCTGATAGAACATTAGTCGCGAATTTTGATAACATGCATTGCTATTTTTCATTCATTCATGTTGAAATGGAGGCTCAGGCTGGTGTCCCGGGACCCGATGAACACGTAGCTAAAAAGCAAAAAACGTCTCTGCAGGTACCGGGAGGACTGGGTAGGGAAATACCCCTGGATTACTGCAGTTTTACGTGATGCAAACAAAGAGTTTTGCAATGTATGTAGGAAGGAGTTTGGTATTTCACACGGGGGGGGAGGTCAGATGTCAGGCTGCATGCTAGCAGCAAACTACATATAACTATAACAGCACAACTGTACAGACCAACACTTTGTATTTGTTTTATGTGTTTAATAATGACACTTGAGTTCATGATTTTAATGATTTTTTTTATTTGTATTTTTGGGTTTACATGACAGACAGTTGAATTCCTGAATAAAAATAGTTTTGAAATTCATGTCCCACCCCCCTCACTGTGAGTTCAACAGGGACATTCTAAAACTTATAAAGCCCATGAGCACCGCTCCGCTGCCCTGCTGAAAATGTGAAGCAGAAACGCTTAAAGTCAGATAACGTCCATAATAATTGGACTTTGGATTAGATTATTTTTTTTTTTTTAAAGATTTTTTTTGGGGGCTTATCGAAACAATATAATAGCTGCGACCTGCAAGCAAAGCAGCAATGTCCTTATAATGAAGACCTAGATTAAAATATAGTGCAACTAACTCCTGTACTGTAGTCATTTCTCTAGCTGTCACTGTCATGGCCCAGGCTACATCAATATACGGCTTTCATTTGCTCACACAAAAGTTTTGCGTGCTCACGCGAAACTTTCATGTGCTCACGTGGAAGTTTTGTGTGAGCACATGAAACTAAACTTAAGATTTTTTTTTGCTCATGCCCCCTTAGGGGCTCCGTGGAAAACAGACAACCCTAAAATGTAAATTTCACACAGCTTCTGTTTATATATTTTTCTGAAGGGTTTGTCACAAAAATAAATGGATGATCACTATAAATTCTTTAGAGTTTTTCCCCCCTCTTTATGCCTCAGGCTGTTGCTACTGAACTACATCAAAAGTGAACACAGCTTGAATACAATGCACTGCTTGAATGGCTTGAAATATACAGAAAATTAATACTAAAATGATATTAATAACGTGGTACATTATGTATGAAGACAGTGTGAAATAGACATAAAGTGTACTTTTTTATATTCTCTACATCAGCATTTGATATTTTTTGCTGACATCCAAAACGGGGCTTTTTTTTCTAGTACTTGACAAATGTTAAATTGCACAGGTGTATTTTTACGTAAAGATATTAGTAAGTAGTAAGTAAATTATCTTTTCATCCCTTTCTTCTTTCTCCCTCACTTCCTAGTTTTCCAGCACTTCTACCATGGGCCCACACTGGCGACCACAAACAGCACGTTGGTGCTTCAGCAGATTAATGAGATTTTAGAGAAGATGCAGAACCAGACAGGAGACATGCCCGAGCATCATAATGAGACTGTGTCACTGATGGGACACGCAGAAGGACATGCGTCAATCTTCCTGCCCAAGGCTCTGGTGTTGACAACACGAGAAAGGCCCATCCTCTGTCTGCTGCTTATGTTGGGGACTTTGTGGCTGGGTTACGCCCTCTACATCATTAAGAGGGGGTATGTTCACTTAGTGGATGATTTTATCAAATTATTTCAAAATATATACAGCAAGAAGTGGCACAAGTATATAAAGTTGGGAGATCCAGAAAAAGACAATTTAGATCCCAGGAGTCAGGCAGAAGGTAATAAATCATCTGCAATGATTTTCACTCTTCAGGTGTAATAATGTAATACATGAGGTAGATAAAAGTGTGTATTTCCATGTCTGACTCCTGGGATGTCATTTTTCTTTCCCCTCCCAACTTTCACTGCGTGATATTGCTTACTTTTCAAGCTAAGTGAGTAACTACGGTACATACAGAAGTAACACTTGTAAAATATATTACACCAGAGCTGCTAAATGTTGGAAAATGTGTGCTTCTTTTCCCCCCACAGCCCATATCTGAATTACAAAATCAGAGAGGTGGTGTCAGACTGCGCTTTGCCGATCTCTGTGCTGATATTCTCCTTCATTGGCTCCTACCTTTTCCTTGACATACAGTGTGAGTACAGATCTATCACACCAAAGAACTGACAGAAGAGTACCCTTGAGACTTAAAGTCACAACCTCGGTTGTGCTTAAACTGTTCATAAATCCTCTGTTGGAGGTGGAAAAAAAGGAAAAATATTTGCTTTCTGAGAGCTTTCAACCCAGCGTGGGTTCTAAATCGATGTGGGTCAAAGACACTGTGTTGAATGTTTTTTTATAAACCAAAGCTTACGAGCAGCAAAGTTCACCATTCAGGCATTTCTTTTATTATGTACTGTAATGTGAAAAGTGTGTTATTCAATGTTATGTTTTCTATTCTATTAGTTCCTATGTTAAGTGTCCACGACGGCCCTATCTTCAACTTCCCTCCCTTTGAAAAGCTGTCAGGAATGAACATACTGAGTGCAGTCGGACTGGGTTTCCTCCTCGCATTGCTCATCTTCATCGACCAGAACATCGTCATCTCACTCACACATGTACCACAACACAAGTAAGACCCCGGCAAGACATTAACATGTGTTGTAACACACACATTTTACATTACATTACATTGTATCTTCTTCTTCTTCTACTACTTGACACACTGTGTGTTTGAATGTCTGCACCAGGTTGCTCAAAGGCACAGCGTTCCACTGGGACTTAATGCTGACTGGCTTCATCAACATCCTCATGTCCTGTCTGGGGTTGCCTTGGATGCACGCTGCCTTCCCACATTCCTCCCTGCACGCCCGTCAGCTGGCCAAAGTGGAACAGCACGTAGAGAACGGACAGCTCTACACGACGTGAGTAAAGTTAAAACAAGGACAAACACGAAAAAGTGGTGCTTCGAAAGACATCCAGACTGAAAACACCAGCTTCCTTTAAGCCGTTTGTTTGGAGGCTTCGTAACAGTGGTGTTCAAATACCGACCAAAATAACTAGTCATTTAGTGACTCTAAATCTAGTCGGCTTTATTCATTTCAAAACTAATTGGCAAACATTTAAGTTGATCTTGAGTCTGTTTAGGAATATAAATAAAAAAAAAATGTTTTGATGATTATTTTTGTGTGCAAACCCTGCACATTTTTTCTATTGGAGTAGTCCTTTGATGTTATGGTGTAATGTTTATCCAGTAATGAAAATAGTTAAAAGAAAATACAATAAAACATATAAAAAAAGGAGAAATATATATATATATATATATATTGACCAGCTGGTCAGATTTTGGCAATGTTAACAATCATTATTTTTGGTCAGAAACTGCAAGCAGATTGGAAATTAACTTGTAATTCCAGTTTTATTTTAACATATTCATGGTAAATCAGTTTCATTTAGCAAAAAAAAAACAAACATGTCAATAAATCCTTGATGACAGTGGTTCTCAATCTGAGGATCGGACCCCGTAAGGGGACCCAATATACATCTGAGGGTTACAAAAGAGATAAGAAATAAAAACAGACATTTCTCTTATGCAAAATTAAGACTAATTTCTGATCTGTTTTTCTTGTGAAATACTGCATACTTTCACCTGTTTAGGGCCTCTGGAGTCAAAATCACTCTTTGGTTGACAATCATATCCACACTAGGGCCATAAACTGTGATTATATTTAACAACATATTTGAAGTGCTTTACTCTGCCTTTGTGTCAAACAGTATTGTCAGTGTGAAGGAGACTCGTCTGACCTCGTTGGTAGCCAACATCTTGATCGGCCTGTCTGCGTTCATGCTGCCCATTCCTCTGCAGTGGATCCCCAAGCCCGTCCTCTACGGCCTCTTCCTCTACATCGCAGCCACTTCGCTTGATGGGAACCAGATGGTGGACCGCATGGCCCTGCTGCTTAAGGAACAGGTGAGCAGGAAGGACACTGTGGTTTGATTAGTTGGTCTGTTTTTCTTTCCTGTTTATCTATTAAACTTCACACGGTGGCTGCCCCAAATGGCACCCAGTGGTTGTTTGAAAAAGTTTGATAACCAAGTATTCAGTGGGTGGAAAAAGTTTCAGGTAAAAGTTATGGAAATTTTGATGCCACCATGACAAAGAAATGAAAAAATGAATATCATATAATAGCTTGCTATGTTGTTATAACAAGTCTATATGTAAATATTTCTATATGATGAGTTCATTGTTTTAACAAGACATTTTGAGTTGCTAGAAAGTTTCAATATACAAGAAAAGACAATTTGTTGTTATACCAAGAAACATTTCACATAACAAGAATAATTTTATATATTTATTGTAATAATGAGAAAATATGTCACAATAGCATAAAAATATAATGGAAAAGATATGAGACCATAGTGGCAGCAATAGGCTGCCGTATAAATCCAAATTAATTCAAGCAAAAAGAAAAAATTAACATTCACGTAGGGGAAATTGGCGCCTTTTTCCCACTTAATTTGCCATTCATGCTACAACAACATGTGTATGGTCATATAGAAATATTGCCTTTACAACTGTAATGGGTATTAGTCAGTCCACCTTTACATTAGCAAAACAAAACATGAAGCAAAATGTCATTTAAAAGCATTTTAACCACATCATACTTGAACTTCTCTGTCTAGACCTCCTATCCTCCCACACACTACATCCGCCGTGTGCCTCAGAGGAAGGTGCACTACTTCACAGCAGTGCAGATGATCCAGCTGATCATCCTGTGTGCTTTTGGGATGTATCCTCTGCCTTACATGAAGATGGTCTTCCCCCTTCTGATGATCCTGCTGGTCCCTGTCAGGTAAGATGACCCAACAGGGGCCAACAGGGGGTTGAGTAGGACCATGCAAACCAACACAGTGCTACAATGTGTGCATAGAGTTGTCATTATGCTAAGGCCCCATTCAGACCTGGTATTAACATCTCTATTGAGTGATCCAATCACAAGTAGACAATTCAATGTACAGGTGTGAACGCACTCAGGATGCATTAAGATCTGATTGCTCAGACCACATTTGGCGGTGGCCACATTGTTTTAGCAGTGTGTACGCTTAGGCCGGCTACACACTGGATGCGTGGCGTGTGCGTGTCAGTTGCGTGGCGTGTCCGTTTTTATTTGGGCTCCCATGTTAACAGGTTAGAGCTTACACACTGCCTGCGTGACACGCACGTCTCAGGCGCAGCTCGAGCCGCACCAAAAACGTGTGCATGCTAGAAATAGAACCAACGCCTATTTTTTACGCGACACGCAAGCGTGTTGGAAGCGTTTCCATTAAAAATAGAATAGGAAAAGATGTTTATATGCCAATCTGACACAAATACATTTCATAAATTACATTTTGATGTTTGAAAGCCTCTAAAGTTTGTCATAAATGCAGATATAAATGTAATTTAAAAAATAATAATAATTATTGATTTTCAAATACCTGTCAATACAGAATGAAATATTCTGTAGCCTATTTTGCCGCCAATACTGCCAATGTTGTCTTTGCTGTAATCAAATCAGTATATATTTATGTTTAACATGAAGTATACTACTGCTTGAGTGCAGTTAATCATGGCTAACATACAAGGCTAGCAGCAGCAGCGCCGCGTCAGACACGTTTCTGGTGTGCAAAGACATAGAAAACGCCACGGAGCCGCCACGCAACTGACACGCAACAGAAACGCCACGCTCATGCCACGCATCCAGTGTGTAGCTGGCGTTATGTGTCCTCCTGGGCCACATTGAAGGTCCGCCTGCTCAACTGTGAGCGGAACTATGTACTCATTAACTGGCTTTGTACACAATGTCTGCGCTATAGGTGTGTGTATTTTTATACTGATGGTATTGTGTGAGGCACGGGCGTAACTTTGGGTTTAACAATACATTCTTCCACAATTTGTACCTTCTCTGCATCAACTTATGATGCAAATGAATAGATTTATATTTGGTAATGGGGGTGGTAATGCTAGTTGTGAACAGCCTCTAAGATTCATGTTCCACTGATTTTACACAGGAAGATCAGTTTACTAAAAACAGTTGGATAAAGTCTTCTGTGGCTCGGGATGGAGCTTTCTAAAGTCTAAGATAACTCAGGGGATATCATCGGGGTTATCTTAGCTTGGGCTTGGAGACTGCAAGTTTTTAACACAAAGCCTTACAAACTGGAGGTGTGGTGTTTAAAAGACTTTTGTAAGGCACAAAATTGTAAGAACGGATGTTTGGGTCTGAAGGATTTCTACCTTTAGATACTATTTCCAATCCAACACACGTAACTGTACAGCATCTCTCTGTGTTTTATTTTAGGACCAGCCTGCTTCCCCGAGTAATCGACACCAAGTATCTGGATATCATGGACGCTCAGCACATGTAGAACAGAGCACACCATATGAAAGGATTAGTTTTCTCCGGTAGGAAGGGAAACAGACTTAGAACTCAATGATTGTGTTAAGAACTAAACAAAATGCATTTGGACTGCAAGATTTGGATGCGAGCTCTCTGCTGGTGACTGGATGACCATTTACACCCCTCATAAGCTTTCTCATTGTTCCATCATCACACATTCACTATCAATGTAGCTGATCTACATCTAACATTCCTGCATCTTTATTGTATTTAACAAAATATAGTCATGAAGGAGTTTCTTCTGTTTTGCTCCTTTTTACAAACACACACATCTGTGGTGAGCTGGTAACTGGCTGAGTTAATGTCAGGCATCTTTGTAATATTTAAAACACGTTCATCATCATTTAATTTAACTTAGGCAACATGTTTTGCTGCTTGGTCTGTGTCGTACTTGGATGTGGATGAAGGGATTTCGGTGTTTTACCACCGTCAAAAATCCAGAATCATTTAACAAAGTGAGAAGGAATTTCTCACACTTGAAAACATGCAAAGTAAAGTATTACCTCACAATGATGACGTTTTAATCACACTAAAGCCAGATATCACAAGATCTGTGTTACAGTTGTTTATATGTGAAAAACTGCTATTTTAATTAAGATAAGACATGTGACATTATGAGGTATGTTATTATAAAGGTAATTTGTTCTGTGCATTGTAATGTTTGGATTAAATAATTTTTTGTTACACAAATAAAGCCCTTTAAAGAAACTGAATGAACATTTGTCATCATGCTGAACCTACTCGATATTAAAAGCAAAATACTTAACGTGCACCACCAATCACTGATACAGTAGGTAACAGAAAGACACCTTCTCAATTATCGTCACTCACAGCATCAGCACAATGCCATCCTTTATTAGGCTGAGAGGGACTGACAACAGTTATAAAGTTCTGACTGTTAAATTTCTCCAATAGATGGCAGTAGAAGCTCATCTTCAGGATGGTTTGAGCTCAGGCTTGGCCAATGATAGATGTACACTTGCCAGTACTTTACAGACAAAATGAGGCAGATTCATATCAAGTATTCAGTATAAGGATAAAAAACTGGGATAATGACTTGGACAGACATAAAGCATGAGCAGTTTCCCAAAATCTACCACTTTAGATGTTTTGTTGCATTATTTAGTTTCATCTGTTACTTTCTGTAAAGACACTTTTTGAAGCCAAAAAAACCGCTCTAATTTTAAATGCATTTTACTGCCTTTGATGTGCTCAAAACTGTTATTCCACCATTAATGCATCAACTACTTCATAATGAATGTTTTTCAGGCATGTATTAACTGTCTGTTCTGAGTGCACGGAATATACAGTATTTGCAGAAAAGAAAAACACGCAACTGTTTGAGCCTTCTGACAAACAAAAGGAAGCTCCTTTTCACATTGTGCTACAATGAAGCAGTGAACACTTATCATCTGTGGCTACGCGGCTGAAACCATAATCATGAACGCAGCAGAAAAAAATTATTTGTTGTAAATCACATTAATTATTTGGAATTAACTTGTGGAAATCAAAGTCTGCCTTTGTAAAATGAACCAGACCTGGAAGGCACAGTGTTAATGTCGTCTGAGAGTGAATATGTATTCTGTTCTTGATTTATAATGATTAAATCACTGGCATGATAACAAAAAAAAGCAATCAACCTGATTGCTGCAGCCGTCTCGTGTGTACTTTCAATAGCCTACACAAAGTAGAGGATAATATAAGAATTTATTTCACACGATTGTACAAAATCAAGAAGAGGCAAAAAGGAAGTCAGAGAGTTTTGAGGTTGAAAGTAGACCCTGATGACCTTCCTGTGTAGCCCTTTAGTCCAGGTCTGCCAGTACGATGAGTCAACTGTGGGCTCAAGTATAAAAAATACCACCATTCCCACGACTCTGTTGAGATTGGCTCTCTGGAGGGACTTTTAGTTGAATCCCACAATAAAAAAAAAAAAAAAGGGAGAGACTGAGACATGACCCAACTATCACCATAGAGATACATCCACCTCTTGGTCACCATAGAGATACCGCCAATTAATAACGCCATCACAAAAACCTGTTTATTTATCTTTCTGCCACCTACACAGAACACGCCTTCCTGATCTGAGATCTGCGCTGTATAATTTGTGCTCTTGTCTGTGCAGGCGGGGTCCAGCGTCTCCATTAGTTGTGGGCTTCCTCCACATTTTTAGAGTGTCCTCCATGTATCTGTGTTGCCTTGTCTGCATGTCGTCTCTTCCATGTCCCAGAAGTGTCACCAGCAGAATCCTACGTGCTCTTGATGCCCTGAAAGCCACAGAAGTTCCAGCGTTTCTCCAAACTGGCTCCGACACCAGTCAGCTCCTGTCTGAAGGTGCAGGGCAGCCGAGAAAGAAGAGCCTCCACCTCACTGGTGTTGATCTGCAAAAACACACACACACACACACACACACACACACACACACACACACACACACACACACACACACACACACACACACACACACACACACACACACACACACACACACACACACACACACACACACACACACACACCTCACTGTACCACTATCCTTATGAGGGCACTTCATTAATGATTCATTTTTTATCCCCTCACCATAACCTCAATGCAGTCCATTCCTTAACTCATCCTGAATAATATATACAGTATAATGCACACAAAACTACTTTAGCACACAAATGAACACAGAAAACATATCACACCTCTGCTCATGCTCTTCATTATTCTTACACATTCACTTAAACCAGATGAAAAGGGCAAGCATCAAGATATTATGAGTTTCATGAAAACATTTACGCTGGCTCACACCGCACACCACCCTGGTGGGATGAGGTGAATCAGACAGGTGACAGTAGAGACACAAGTTCACTGTGAGAGCTGCTGTAGACCACCCACACTTCCTTGCATTAATAACTAGATTGTTTGAGCCCTGTGCTGATGTCAGGATGCATTAAGGTCCATCATGGAGATAGGAGTGGTGTGACATCACAGGCAACGGAGCCGTGTGAGTGTGGAGCCAGAAGATAAGCCGGGAGGATTGGGCTTGTTGTTATAGTATCAAGTCGAGGTATTGACAAAACTGTGGGCTGCTTGATGTGCAGAGTCAGTGTTAAAGGAACAGATTCACAGGCAAACAGCCACACATAGACTTCAACAAAATCTCAAACACACAACATACTCATGTAAAAGCAAACACATACAAAACACACAGGTACACCTACACATACATGTGATGGTTTAAGGCAATATTTTACATCAATTTGTTTGTAAAATGTATAAGAGGGCATGAGACCAATCAGATCCAACAGAATGACCATAAAGGTGCCAGTCAGATGCAGCGAGAATGAGTGGCAGTAGGTAATCAGAGCCCGTTTTGAAATCAAAAACGGTCTTGGTGGAATTGTGACGACAAAGCTCAGCTCAGTTATAACCCAGGAATCAGCTCAAACACGGTGCTTTCTTCAGAGACACCAGGCTGACAAAGAGCCTAATCTGGCAGAGGCAGGCAGCAGCAGACGGACACAGAACATTAATATATTCATCAATAGGTTGTGCATGGGGGGATGTGTGATCAAATTAGAAAAAATAAAAAATTAGAAAAAAATGGCTATATATTGAGGTTTTGCGCTATTAACGAGGAAGGAGCAGCTAAGGCCTAAAAGGTCGAGATAAACAAGATTTTGACCACAGGGAAGGGCAGCGGTGCTTCGTCCTGCATCAGGAGAAAAAAACTGGTGGGATAAACCTGCAACCCTGCTGCAACAACTGTCGATTTACTCAGCTGCCCACATTAGGTGATGTGGTTGAATCCGGTCACTCCCAGTTTGACTTTGTCACTAACACAAAGGTACTATCTGCATTTGTTTATGTCACAAAAATATCTGTATTCATACCTATGTATTAAGATTATACCAAAAGAGGTCATGGCTTATACCTGAAATTAGAAATCATCTTTGTAGTATACTTCATTTTCTGCATTGAATTGTTACAGATAATGGATGTCCCCTTTATATGTATAAATTAAGCTGCCAACAAAATAACATAATATCTTAACCATGTAACTGAATTAATGAAATATAGTAAAACATTATTTTTATTTTAACCACAAAAGAAAGTCTACAGTTTAATTTGGAACTGTGCAGCTATTAATGTTTTTGGTGGAAAGGTTACAGGATATTGGTGAAAAAAATACATGTCAGAATTGCATATTGCATGACTTTGTTTAAAAACTGGAGGATGTGTAATAGGCTCAGATGAGTGTTGGTCCATGAAAAGAAAACAAGAACCCTATTGACAAAAAAACACGGCATAATAGCTGACATGGTTCTTTAACATATTTTTAAAATAAGCCAACATCTGCATTTGCATGCATTTCTGAAACAATCCCTAACTTCAGCAACTCCAGTTTCCTGTCAATATCAGATCATGAGCTAAAAATAACACCTGTGGAACATCAGTTAAGCTTTGTTCTGCACTCAACAACTAATCTGGTAAAGAATTATGAAAAGGAACGTGTCACTGAATGTCTGAGTATTCAACTTAAATCTACATCTCTGTGTTTTTAGCCTATAGCCTATTTGTTTTCATACACCCCTGGTAGGTAACATGTAAACAGTATGAGTGTGAAGCAGTGCAGCTTTAAATTGTGGTGTGTGTTCACCACCCTTTACTGAGATAAATAAAGGCAAAAAAAAAATCTCTGAGTAATTGATGGCTTTTGTCTGCACTTCAGGCGTGTTTGCATGCCAGGAGACTAAAATGGCACAGCAGGACCCTGGCATACAGCAGGCCCATATGTCTGCCCTGCAGGGAAATTTAATCTGTGTCACCATGTCTAGGATATATATATATGTGTGTGTGTGTGTGTGTGTGTGTGTGTGTGTGTGTGTGTGTGTGTGTGTGTGTGTGTGTGTGTTACCTTGGTGTCCAAACGCTGCAGGTAGGAACAGATGTACTCGATGCTGGCTCCAAACGGGTGGACGTGCAGGAAGGTTGAAATGATCCCTGAGGTAGAACAAATGGGTCATGCAGACATGTTAATTAAACTGTCAAAATGCAAAGACATACCTTGTCACGACGCTTCAACCTTTGAGTTTCTGTTCCATGTCAAACATGACTTTAAACCACAGCAAAATACTACTAAAAATCAGTTTGTCCCACACAACCAGGCTCAGGGACAGCGTCATCCCACAGGCCATTAGACTTTTGAACTTTTGAGCTCTGAGCTCATTGCATGTCACTTTACCATAAAACTGTCACTTTATCTTTATATACTTTTACATACATGTTACAACTGTTTTCCCCTCTGAATGTGCACTACCTCTGAATGTCAAAAGTTTGGGGTCACTTAGAAATGTCCATTCCACTCCATTCCAGACAGAATACCAGCTGAGATCATTTGCATTGTTTTTTTAATCAGGGCAGCAGTTTTCAGATTACATTATGTGCTTACATAACTGCAAAAAGGTTCTCGACTGTCGTAGACAGAAGTGGCTGAAGAAACGCTTGAAATTCCACTCTTTTTGGCCTAAACGTCATACCCAAATTAAAAGTGGTACAGCTCCCATATACTTTGACACTCTGGGGTGAGCCTGATATCATTGGAAAGGTAACACTCAAGTTTCTGTTACACGTGTCAGGGTGATTCTTTTTACAGATGTCATACATCTGTAAAATGATTAGAATACACTGCTGTAAACACATCTGGCAGTTGACAGACAACACAGGGCATTAGCCACGTCTCAGCTGACTACAGAAAAAATGCAGAAGCCAAAAGACTCAAAAATTGATTTTATATGATTTCTTTTCTACAGATATGTCTGGGCGTTTTTTTATTTCCATTTGAAAAGTGCAAAGAAAAAAGCCAAAAAACTACAAAATAAAACACTTCTCAAATACACAAACACACCCACATCAATCACCTTTCCAATGATATCAGGCTCACCCCAGAGTGTCAAAGTATATGGGAGCTGTACCACTTTTAATTTGGGTATGACGTTTAGACCAAAAAGAGTGGAATTTCAAGCTTCTGTCTACAACAGTCGAGAACCTTTTTGACATTATGTAAACACATAATGTAATCTGAAAACTGCTGCCCTGATTAAAAAAACAATGCAATTGATCTCAGCTGGTATTCTGTCTGGAATGGAGTGGAATGGAAATTTATAAGTGACCCCAAACTTTTGACCGGTAGTGTATATATAAAATAATAATAATAATAATAATAATTCATAATAATTTATACTTTATTAATCCCACAAGGGAAATTACAATGTTTTCACTCTGTTGTTAGAACACACATTACACACAGTACGTATTCATGCACAAATAGAGAGATGTCAGAGTTAGGGGGCTGCGGCTGTCGATGGACAGGCACCCCGAGCAGTTGGGGGTTCGGTGCCTTGCTCAAGAGAAACTTGGCAGTGCCCAGGAGGTGAACTGGCACCTCTCCAGCTACCAATCCATCACTGTACTTTGGTCTGCACTTAACCTTTTCACAGGCATTTTGTAATGTATCTTCCTAGGATTGTTTAGCAATATATTGATTATTGCAGAATGGCTGTATCAAGATATTATCCGTATCGTAAGCCATGTATTGTGTATCGTACGGTACCCTATGATTCCTACCACTAGTTTATTAATTTGCAATTACTGTCTTACACAAATGTATATTACCTTATTTCATATTTTCGGTTATATTAATCTCTATAACTTGCACTATTTAAAATCTTATGTCTTAGATTCTCATTTTGTTTTTTTTACTTGCGATTTTCTGTGACAAATCTAATTAGCATTGTGGGAGATAAGTGACAATGACTGCTTCTGTAATTGTTGTGCATCTGACATTAACTAATTTTAAACTTATATTATTCTTTCTGTTCTTGCCTGACTGAAAAACAAGCGAGGATGCAACAAGTGGCTTTTTTTGTCAGACTCCCAACACGGTTAAGAGCCTCTTGTATATTGCGGCTCCAGATTAGAAGGAGCGTTTGATGACGGCTTTGATGCCGTTATCTTTCATCAAAGCCATGTGCTACTGAAACTCTTCACAACCTCAACCAAACCATATGCTCTCGACTCTCTGATAGGGCCAGGAGAGAGAGAATCCTTCACCACAGCTTTTCGTTAGAGCACCACGAGGCCGATAGAAGACCCCAAAACTTCAGCTGAGATTTGGATGGTGGGACTCCAGATGATCTGACCTCAATACTGTATGTGTGTCTGCATGTATGGCAGGCAAAGCATGTGAGCTAGGCTAAAGTTTTTATGTTCTATACAGAACAACAAGATGAAATTGAGGGATAGTTCCCAATTGATTGTAATTTATGCTTATTTTTTTGTTTTGACCAACATTGTATGTAACTGATGAGATCTGGAAACAAATCATGTACGTTTGGGTCAGGTGTGATGTCTCTCGGTTTGTTTTCTCAACACACAGTAAGCACTTATATGGTTTGGGAAATGCCAGAGAGAGAGAGAGAGAGAGAGAGAGAGAGAGAGAGAGAGAGAGAGAGAGAGAGAGAGAGAATATCAGAAAAACCAAACAACTTTTTTTGCTCGGTTTTATTGTGATTCCATACTAAATAACACACAGATTTGATGTACTGCTGAATGCTAAAAGATGGTGATGACGGAGTGGATTGATGACATCCTTTAATCAAAAATCATATTATCTTGTTGGGGTTGTAACAGGGAGTGATAAGGAAACACAGACCGTGCCAAGTTTATGGAAATTGCTGCAAAAAATGCAGTATGCCTGTAATATCTTAAAAAATATATAATAATTATTTCAACTTTTAGCTGAGTTGAAATCGGTTGCTCAAAGCCTGATGTCTTTTTTTTAGCAATATTGCAGCATTCCCACATCTCAGCAATTAAAGTGCAGGATCGTAGCTACCATTGAGGAGTGGTGTCCACAATAATAATCATGGGAATTTGAGGGCGGATGTTAATATTTAAACTTATTAAAAATGTAATGTTTTCAAGCAGAAAACTAGATAAATTGAAATAAAAGGGATATCTCCTCCTACCTGACATTGTACAGAAGGTTGTTAAAGAACATTTAGACCATAATGTAGGAAGATCAAATTATATTGTGATATTTTGCATTTTATTTTAATACTAAAAACATTTTACAGAGTTTGGTTGGTGGCCAGGGAATATTGTCTTAGGTTGCGGTTCAGCTGGGAGAATTTGGACTCTTGACCTCAGTATTTCTAAAATCCTAGTTTTGACTCTGTTAACTTGGTGAGTAAAATCGTGTAACAGGGTAAAAATTATCGCCAAATCTACAAAAATAAGACCCAAGTTGTAATAAAACAGAATTATACTTTCACACTTTTTCAGAAGCACAATAGGTGTTTCATTCTTATTTAAAAAAAAAACAAAAAAAAAAAACACAGCTCATCCTGGAAAGGCCTTGCAGCTGAACGATACAAACAAATACACTTTCATCTAGTATACTTTTGCTTCTCATTTTTCAAGAAGGTGTGAAGGGAACAGATTACCCAACTGTGTTCATCTACATTTACTGTGTGGAGGGAGAGAAAAGGCAAAGAGATTCAACCATGATTAAAAATGTTTTCCTTCAGAAGTCAAATGTCCCTTTTCTTTCCTGCGGTGCTCACTTCAACTCAGCATCAAACAAGACGTCAAGAGGAGTGATTCTGACATAAAAAGGTACCAGGATCTTTAATTGTGGCCCACCTCTTTCTCAGCAAACAGCCAGAGTGGGCATGCACAGAGGACATGCACCATTGACTACCTAACTACTTGCTATGACACAGTAGATGCAGGTATTTCTGGCACTGGAAGAAAGGTAGAACTGGACCCAAATAGAGACATATAGCACATAATTTGCATTTCCTTTTTACTTCCTAACAAGACAAGTTTTATCATTCACGCTTTGAGCCAACGGATGTCCTTGACAATTAACATGTGAAAATGAAGCACGCCGGAAAACGGGCAGCAAAATAGGACGAGGCTTTGTTTACTTCTATAAATAATGTAGTATATTACACACGAGGGAGATAGATGTTGGCCATATTTCCCATTATCATAAAGTCACATTGTATTATGTAATCTAAATTGAGCTCTTTCTCTCTTCATATCTTTTTCCTCTCTTGCTCTAACGGCTATGTAATTATGCATAATTATTACGTCAAAACGACAGAAGCAGAAATACAACTGCTGTAGAGGTGGCATCGGTGGTGCATGTTGTGGTTATGTTATAAAAGCGATATACGATAAGAAAAATGTAACACATTACAATAAAATGTAATGCAATTCAACAGCTATGTAGTGTGTGTACTCCCTTTGTGAAACTATAATGTTACATTTCTGTTGAGACCACCATTTTTGAGGCTGTTATTTTGTACACTTCCTGTAAGTATTTTGGTGGCACAATTGCCGAATTAAATTAGTTTAGCTCAATTTTCAAATTTAAATAACATGTTAAATGCTTTTTTATATCAGAGAGCCATCATCATAAAGAACAGGTTAACATATTAAAAACAGCATAGACATATGAATCATAAGACATAAAATACTGTAGAGCAGGTCTTGAATAGGTCAGATATGCTAGCAGCTCTGTAAGGTTGTAGGCAAATGAATTAATATCGTGGTGCTAACGTCAGGATGCTAACATTTTCACAGTGACATTGCTAATATGCTGAAGATTTGCTGATGACCATTCACAATGTTAACTATATTAGTTTAGCAAGTTAGCATGCTAACATTTGCTTATTAATGTACAACTGGAGCTGATGGAACTCTTAACTAGTTTAGCAGGTTATTGGTTTATAAGAAAGTATTAGACAAAGTAAAATGTTTGACGTGATGATAGCGCTAGAGGAAAATTCAGGGAATCACTAAAGTCATTGGGATTAACTCTTTGGGAACCATTAATAACTGTATGAAACTTCATGGCAATCTATCTGATAGTTGTTGAGATATTTCAATCTACACCAAAGCAGAGGACTGACTCACTGACATTTCCATACCCAGAGCCAAGCTGCTAACATGGCAAAAACAGCTTAAACAGCGGATTGCACTAGGAATAAATGACTATAAAACAACTAAAATGTAGGTTGTTAAAGGCACTCTATAGGCACAGTTGAAAATCTCAAACTGAGTGAATAAAAGATGGAAACTATCTGTCAGGATGTTTATACTTTAATTATATTCCTAATATTCATGTGTCCATGTCCAGGTACATGTTGTTTGTAACAGAAACTTGTAATGATAAGATAAATGTGTGTTCAGGCAGCTTTTCATGTAATTCATGTTTTATATGGTTTAGGCTTCATTGTGGATGTGTTGTCAAAAAGATACTTTTCCACCCCCTTTTGTAAATGCAGTAATGCCATGGAGATACAGTAAGGCAGCATACCGATTAGCAGTGCATCCCTCTCGGATTGTACAGGACTGGGACGATTCTCTTCTGGAAGACCTTCCTTGTCCTGACTGCAGGACACCACTGATGATGCTGTTACATCCTGAGGAAAGACAGAGGTCACAAAACACTGTTGACAGACCCACATAGCACCTCAATTTAACACCAATGCTGCTGAATAATCTAAACAGGGCTCGGGGTAAGAAGAATCTAATATTTGAGGGTGTTTTAGCAAGCATGCAAATAAGAGTGTTGCACTGTAAGCAAATTGAAAATAAGAAATAAACAAAAAATAATCCATAAAAAAGGACAAGATAATGAGCAGAAGATGAAGGAGCGAAAAAACAAAGCCAGCAGCTAATGTTCTGACAAAAGGGAAAAACAAATAAGAGTGGAAGAGAGAGGAGGAGGAAATGCTACGATGCTATCATGCTAATGATCAATCTGTTGTTCCTGTGAGCCTGTGACAGCCTCAACACAGATGTGAGGATAGAAGAGGAAATTTGGATCTGCGTGTGTGGCAGGAAATACATTTATGTGTGTCTAGTGAAGTTTCTAAAACGAGAATTGTGGCGATGGAAGGTGGCTTGCCCTTCAGAGTCAAGTCTAATCAGAACGCAGTGGCCTTATCTTCAAGTTCTTGTCTTGTGTAATGCTAGAGTGTGTGCAAGTATGTATTAGAGTGTGTTCATTTACCCTATATGTGCACTGTATGCTGGCCCTTCATTTTCTAATCCAGTTGTGTCTGGGTGATTTAATGACAATTAGCCTACACTCACTGTAAAGATTGGCCTGTAATGATATTTCATGTCAGTGGAAGAGTTACAGGAGGGGAGGAGAGGAGGCAAAATAAATACAAAAAAATAAGGGGAAGAAAAATATTTAGCACGGAGTAGTGGGAGCTTAGTTTTATCCCACTTACACTGACTTGATTAGCACTCTGTTCGCTCCCTCTGTCATCTTCCTTTAACGTCTCCAGCTAGAGTCAATTAGAAAAATGAGAGGAAACGTCAATGAGAAACAAGTCTCCACTAATGCAATCCGACACACCAAAACTCACTCTCCATCCCTCTCCGACTCTCTCAGACACATACATACACATGAACATCAGCAGCAGCAAAAGCAGCAGCAGCACGAACAAAGCCTAGTTTCAGAGTGACCTTTTCTGTTCAAGTTTTGGAGACAAAGTCGGATAAAGAAAAGTCAAATAGTTTATATGAGTATATGGCTACACCTCCAAGAATAGAAACCTCAATATATGGTCCTCTGCTCTGCGTGGAAAGTCACTTATTTATTTAATCAAAGTTGCATCCACAGCACAGAACACATTCACTCAGAGAAAACCTTCTACAGTAAATTCATTTTAATAGAAACACATGGTTTATGATGGCACACTGACGTACAGTTTAAAATGATTAAAGTATCTTCTCTTACATGGCTGAATGTGGTGATAACATGACAACAGTGCTGACAGACAGGTGTATGATGAAAGATGACATCTTGAGAGTGGATTTAGGGACAAATATGGTAACTGCATTATAAAACAGATACACAGTATTAAGAAAATAATACAGTGCTGACAGCTATGATGCTGAATGCACACGGTGAATGAATATGTAATGTACCATCCCATGTAAACACTGAAAGGAACTGTTGTGTGTTTGTGTGTTGTGTGTGTGTGTGTGTGTGTGTGTGTGTGTGTGTGTGTGTGTGTGTGTGTGTGTGTGTGTGTGTGTGTGTGTGTGTGTGTGTGTGTGTGGTAGAGGAGCTGAGGCCACATACAATGTGCTGGTATAATGTATTGTATGTCTTAGTGTATATATGTCATTTCTCCACCTAATGTGTGCCAGGAGGAAACTGTTTTATTGCGCTTGTTGCATAAAAGGATCCTCTACCAGATGGTGAAATAATATGGAGAGGTTTCAGTAAATAAATACACACATGTAAGTAAAAACTGGCATACTTTATTATATCCCTGTCCTAGCCTTGCTCCTTTTTAATGTTTTTTTGTTGTTGTTGGTATTCTAATACTTGTGCTGCTCCAATTGCCTTTATGTTTCAACAGGGACTAATATTGATGATAGGGAGTATTTCCCTGCATTACATGATGAGATAGGTCAGGTCACAGTGACCTAATAGAAGATCCAGTGCTATTAAGCGAGAGCAGGAATCAGTGGTTTAGCAAAGGTAAACTGATGTAGTAAGTAGATTTTTGATAAAATCCATTATATGTGCTTGTTAAGGAATCATGACCAAGATATGTACAGAGTAGGACATACCCACTTATTCCCAAAGACTATATTTAGATGATAAGAACATTTTTTACAATATGCGTTCTGATTAGTCTAAAGTCTTGGAATCTGGTATGGACAAAATTTTGGTAAGTATTTAGATCACATGAAAAATTCAAAATAATATGCTTATCAATAGTTAAAAGTCAGGATTTTTTAAAAATTAGGAAAACACTACATTGTGCTTATTTAATGTCTTCAATATTTGTTTTGCACTATATACATATGTATATCTTTGATATTGAACTTGTTATGAGTTCATAGATACCAAATACTTGATTGTGATCCTTGAAGTTTCTGAGATACAGCCATTTCTTATCATACTATATTAAGTCTTTCGTCAGATGGGACTACTGTTTTTTTTCCTAAAATACAATATATAGAACAAACAGTAGTCCCATGTGCCTAAAGACTAAATATAGTATGATAAGAAATGGCTGTATCTCAGAAACTACAAGGATCACAATTAACCCTTGTGTTGTCTTTGTTTCAACCTTGAAAAAAACACTTTTTTTTCTGACATTTGTGACGCCTTTTTTCACAATTTGTTTTTGCTTTTTCCAACGTTTTAAATTTTTAAAGTTTTCTTCTACACATTTTCAAACAAAAATTTAAAACGTGCCAATGTGACCCGAAGTCAACACAAGGGTTAAGTATTTGGTATCTATGAACTCATAACAAGTTCAATATCAAAGATATTCATATGTATATAGTGCAAAGCAAATTAATATTGAAGACATTAAATAAACACTATTAAAAACTATCGTTTTCCTAATTTTTCAAAAATCCTTACTTTAACTATTGATAAGCATATGATTTTTAATTTTTCATGTGATCTAAATACTTGCTGAAACTATGTCTGTACCAGATTCCAAGACTTTAGACCAATCAGAACACATATTGTAGCATTTTTTCTTGTGTGTACATCGGTGTGTACATTGGTGTGTAGTCACTGTTCTCTTACTTGCTGGGAAATGAGAGGTAGGGGAGCGTGATGAAGCTGTGACTGAACAAGCCCCAGATAAGGACAACATACTCCTCTTGTCTCTTCTGACCGACATTGCGCATGTTGCTACTTGTCAGTCTCTCACTGATAAAGGGCTCTTGGAATGTTGAAATGCTACTGTTTTTCCAAACCTTGCAGGCTCCGCCAGCTGAAACATTTTCACTTATAATATACACACACCTTTCTCTTTCCTACCTCTTTCTACCTATTGTATTTGTCTTTAATACCCAATAATGGGAATAAAATCAGAGTGTATGAAGATGTCACTACATTATTTAAACATTAAAACTTGGAGGTCAGTTATAGTAAATAATCTATAGCTTAAGCAAAGACGGTGCTATAACTTTGTTGCCAGCCACATACAACATTTAAAACCTCCCATCCTTGCTTCCTACTATCTGGTGAACTGACTTTTTGTGTATTTTTGTTACGCTAGCTGGGCTCAAAGATCACTCAAACATGGGTACAAAGTTGAACAAATATTAACTTGTGGTGCAGTAAACACCGCACACACCGCATATCAGGGCAGGATAGTAGTGAAAACACACCACATAAAGAATAATGATGCACACACACGCTATTGTTTGCACTACTGTGAAAGCAGCTTAAGTCCAGAGGGAGGACAGTGGTGTTTTCTCCAGAAACATAAACAGCTTGTAGCCTTAAGATTGTCTAATGTGATAGCCCAGAAATAGTGGAACGTAAGGTACTGCCATCTCCTTCACGTCACCTGAGGAAAATGACCTCGCTGAGGTCCAGATGATGAAGTATCTCCGCTACTATACAGCTCTGCTTATATAGAGAGAGATAATCCTCCAGAGGACAGAAATAGATACATATAGAAGAAGTAAGGATAAATTCTCACCAGCAGAACAGTGGAAAGACTGGAAAAGCTAAACCAAAAATCTATTGTCCCTGCAGAGAGATGTCAAACCTGCACTTTAAATTTTATTTCACAGGTCCATCATTTCAGAGATGCAAGTTGATGGCAAAACAATAATTTAGGGTGCCTGGTTAGCTCACCTGGTAAAGCGGGGGCCCATATATAGAGGTTTACTCCTTGACACAGTGGCTGCTGGTTCGACTCTGACCTGCCTCACTTTGCTGCATGTCATTCCCCCCCTCTCTACCCTTTCAAGCTGTCCCAAAAAATAATAAAAAACAAACAAACAATAACTTATCTATTTTAACAAAGGAGCCCGGAAAATCCATACTGGAAGGACAACAAGCTAGAGTAAAGGAGCTCCACAAACCCATCCCTTTAGTCCTTCCCAGTCAAGAAACCGCTCCTCTAGAGGAGCCACATCAGTAGGGTTGGGCATCGTTTGGATTTTAACGATTCTGATTCCAATTGCGATTATTCCTTTCGATTCCAGTTCTTATCGATTCTTTGAGGGGTGGAATTGAAACGGGTCACATGCTTGTTTCATAAATAAGAGGAACGTTTTATTTTGATTCAATGGTGATTTGGTTCTGGTGGTTTTACCGGGCTTTTTCAACATAACTAGAGGCTGCAACACAACAAGCGCCTGGCCGCTACGGAAACCATAACTTGCGCATGTTAAATTTGGAACCCATGATCAAATTTGAAACCATATCCTCCAAACGATTCCAAACGATTCCATTAAAGAAACGATTCCACTGGAATCGTAATTTTTGAAACGATTCCAAGTAGGAATCGGTTCTCGATGCCCAATCCTACACATCAGTTTCCAACAAAACCAGAAAACAAAATCCAGATGTGGCAAATGAGGTGGTTGTATCCTGAATATGAGCTTAGTAAGAAGGAGAGCCAAGTGGCAATTTCCCCACTCCTTTATTGGGTATTGTAGCACCTTATTGTGCATGGATCTGTCTCAGTGTGCTGAGGACAGGGAAGCCCGTCAGAGGGCAAGGCACAAAGAAAAGAGAAAAGCTAATTCCCATAGTTTGAATATCTCCAGCTGGGCAACATTCTATCAGCTCACAGCAAACCAATTTGAGCAGCCCTTGGATCAAAAAGATGACCTGAGAGCAGACAGCAAGCCACCAGAGTCATCAGGCACCACTTGCCAGTACCATTTTAGTTTTATCATTATCCAATTACATAGCTGATTGAACTTAGTTAGATTTCATGTTCGCTCTCTTCCCTGTTATCACGCTGAGCCAAAATATGCCAGCAAGGAATTACGACATAAGAGGTAGTGGGGCACACCTGCACTCGAATAAGATCTTTGTTGCATGTCAATAGGTGACCTGCAATATGCAACATATTTGAGGTGTTTTGAAATATGTGCCTCTGTGTCTCATATGGAGCAGAAAAGCAGTTCATTTGAGTTTTTCTTTTACTGTACAGTTCAGGACAGTTTTGTCTCTTCACAGCTTTTGTCTGCGCTAAAATTCAAGGACAGTTCTCAACAAACTGCTTCAAAGGCATACAAACTCATTAGACTTGGTCATCACTTGTCCTTCACTTTAGGGCTTGATGGTAAACAAAGGAGATAACATGCTTTTTTATTTCCCATTTCAGTTTCCAAACTGGTCATGAAACAATCAGTTACCTTTTGGTCTGCCTATTCTAAAAAATCCATCTCCTATTTTATGATGCAACATAAACACACAGCGTTCCAAGGATGAAATTGAAATTGAGGACATGGCAGTGCTGGCAATGATCGTACCAGGGGTAATTTTCCCAAGATATGCAAACATTTCTGCTTCACACTGTAAAATAAATCTCATTTGGGAGTAAAAGTTTATTCACAGATTTGATATGCCCTTCTACCACACAGGAATCAGTTACAGGCTGTGTCTTGATTTAAGAATGGATTTGAGAGAGAAATCTCAAAGTGCAAAATATAACCAGTTGAAATTTCTCTTAAGACTTCTTAGATTAAGTGTAATTTCTGTTTAACATTTCACTCACATTAATTTATAACCTTTTTCATTATATCAAACCCTTTGTTGATACTATTTATCATCAGCATTTTGTCAGCAATAGCCATTAATGCATTTGTAATTACCTCTCTATAAAGTAGTTTTCATTGTTAATGGTGGGGTCCGCCTTTCCCACACAAGGTTTAAATTGCCTTCACACGCACATAGGATTCATAGGAAATGATGCAGCATGTAATCCAGCGATACTGTTTGCAATTTTATCTAATGTATCTCATGTACTCTGTTTACATGCACTTAAGTAAGCAGGTTACTCAGAGAAACCACGTTAATTGCTAATATAACTACTACTATATGCACTTTAGTAACATAGTTACAGTAAATCTGTGTGTATTTGACGCAGTTTAGTAATCATATTTCTCCCCTACCGCCAACCTTATTTTGGAGGCATGACTTTCTTAATTTAACAGTAGAAGACGTTTCATTGAGTTGTACAGGTTAGCTTGTGTTCGTTTCAGTTTCAGTCAGACTTTGGATTTGGAGCAACGCTCCGTGTACTGATCTCTTCTTTCATCCAGCCGCTGTGCTGTTTTTACATGTCTGCAATCTTTTATTTTGCACATGCACACTTGTAAAAAGCTGTTTAGATATCTGGTTAAACGTATACATGGCAGATCAATCTAGTTTAGGAAATCAGGTTTCCCTAATCCCCTTTCCCGATTACTGTAACCAGGTTATTCGTTTATATGACATTTGAAAAAAATCAGCTTACTGGAGAAGCCTACTGTAACCCGGTTACTTTAATGCATGTAAACACTTGATACTAGCATCTCAGTTTACTGTTCTCTACAGCTGTATCAGAGCTGTATTTACTGCTAATGCAAACCAAACGTTTCCTTCTGCTGTCACATTAAAAGCATTTAACTGGCAAAAAATAGATTGGCTTTTTTTTTTTAAGCTAGTGGTATGATGGAAGAAGGCAGATTATTGACTGAACTTCATATGCAACCTTTGACATGTTTTGATTTAAATCTCTTTTGTCTGTTCTGCAAATTTTTAGCCTGAATCCTAAATTATTGGTCAAATGACAGCTACCTGGTCTTTAAGTACTTTAGATGACCTGCCTTTTTTAATTTCCATATTTGTAAAGTCATGGTTAGTACAAAAGATCTTGATGGCTTGTTCACTATCAGTGCCTTTAGCAGGGGAGTCGGACTGGGGGGAAAAAGGGGACTGAGTATACACGGCCTTCATGTGAGAATGGGCCCACAAAGATACTAGAATGAATAGCTGTGGTGTGGGGAGGGGCCCACAGAGGTTGCCTGTGTACAGGATCCAGAATGTTGTGCTACGCCCCTGGGGAGGAGTTCCATCTTTCATCTACTGTGCTGGGTTGATTCGGGGAAAAATCATTAGACACCAATTCAAATGCACCAACATCTTCACTAAAATGAAGCCTGTGGTGTGTTGAATAATTTTACCAATATGCAACATTCGTCATGCACTGTCACTCATTATGAAGTAAATTCTTTCAAACTAAACCACAAATGAGACCCTTTTTTTTTTTTAACAATTATAAAATCAAATAAATTATTATAAAATAATTACCATTTACCCAAACATAAACATGTTTCCCTGGACTTAGCATGTGTGTGCATGTGTGTGTGTGTGTGTGTGTGTGTGTGTGTGTGTGTTTGTTTTATTCTGACCTGTAGTGTATGTGTGGTCTTCAGGTTGTGCAGTCCTGACTTGAGGTCATGGATTTGGTTCTTCAGTTGCTGTTTTTCCTCTATACTCTTCTCAAGCTCTGCCTCTCGCGCCTTCAACTCATCCCTCATTTTCAGCAGTTGCTTAACATAAAGAAGAAAAAAAATTGGTTAGCCATTAATGTTCATGTTAGCTACGTTTCACAACTGCTGATCTTTGACAGATAAGTTAATCTGATGCAGGGTCCCAACATTAACTCCAGAGAATCAAAAGGTAAAATTCCTTGGGAGAAATTCAAAATAAGCACCCCCTCATCAGCTTCTTTATTTAATGTGATGCTGAACAATTCATCAGTTACAGTGGTGCTGTGCAGTGTGTGTCAAGTGGGGTGAAAACTGAGCACCGGTCTGGAGACAGGAAGCCGGGGAGATATTCAGCTAGTCAGACCTGCACATAATGAGCTCATCTGCATATCTGAGACATCATTCATAACAAGTATTAAAAATATGTTGTCTGCTAATGTCGTCTATATAATGAATGATCCAATTACACCATAATATTTTTACATTATGCAAATTGTGGTCGGTGCTCTGTCTGCATCATGTTTTATTTGTGGTATACACTTTGCAGTACAGATAAGTAGACAGGTGGTCGGCAAATAGCACAAATCTAGTAATCATATCTGGCACAATGATGGTGGTCAAGTAAAAACTGGTGAAAGTACCAGTATTGAAAAAGGGTAGGCAATGCAAAAAAAAAGTTTATATATACTGTATATACACTGCACAACTTATGCACTGAGTCAGTTCCAAAGTACATGTTACAATTATCAAGTCTCACAACATCTCAAGTTAATTTGAACAATCTCTTAAGGCAGGTTTCTTTTGAAATGTAGGTTTCTATGTCACAGGAAACCCCTTGTAGCTTGAGAAGTATCAGCTAAGTTATCTGAACAAACAATTTGATTTGACTAATTCATACAGAATATATTACTGTACATATTATTAATATATGTTAACAGGATGACTGGCTAATAAGCAGAAACCAGAAATATAAAATGAGCCAGATGTAGTCAGTTTAAAACCTGGTATTAACGTCTGTATTTGGAAATTTTATCAGGTAAAGGAACATATTGCACTTTGCACGTTAATGTGTAATATGGACTGAGGTCTAACTTAATACTTGAACAATGACTGTACCCCTATTACTTTAAACCTCTAATATTGACTGTTGATTTGTGTTTATTCTACAGTCTACTTTATTCCCTTATAATGCCCATATTTAATGCTGTCTTTTTAAAAACTTTATCCTTGCACTGCTATAGTTTTTATATTACTATGTCTACATTATTCTCTTATATTGTCCATATTTAATGCTGGTCTCTAGACTTTATCCTTGCACTCTTGGACTTATTTGCACTACCACCATGACACACACTCTCATAGAGCACCTTACTATGCATACTGAATCCCTGTCCTGTCACTGCAAGCGTCTCATGCGTATACATCCATGTGGATTTTTTATTTAGTATCTTTTTCTTTTATTGTCCATGCTATTCATGTGGATTTGTTATTTTATCATCCTGTTTATGATGTATGTGTATGTGTGTGATGTCTTTAAGCTACTGGGACCTTGAATTTCCCCTTGGGGATCAATACACTATCTATCTATCTATCTATCTATCTATCTATCTATCTATCTATCTAATATAACAGCACATGTAACTGGAATATTAATTGAACCTTGTGATGTTGTTGATTGTGCAGCCTGAATCTCAGATTGGTGTAAATGTAATGTGTGCTGCAGGTGTTTGTGAACTGAAGAACAGAAGCTGACATTTGATGTTGTCAACCCTGCCCAACTACTTATCCAATTTCCTATCATGATGCAGAGAGAATGCAGGTAACAACACACACTTAACAATTTCCTGATGACATATTAAGATTAAGATATATTGTGTCTTTAGCATCAGATGAAATTGAGTCCTTATATCCAATGGGAGGATATTTTCTCAATAAGGACAATCATTTGCATAAATTGCAGTGACACCTGGCTGCTGAGGTCATAATCCAAACAAACATTTTATCAAGTAGTGTGTTTATATCTTACATTAACATTTCCTTCATGCAGAAGAGTGACTTGTAAATTAAAGCGTGGTGTGAACCTGATCGAAAGAGGTTACTACTTAACACATTATTAGATGCAATCCCAAAAGCAGGACATTAATTTAAATTTAGTCTTGACTCAAAACACTGACTGCAGAACTAGTGCATAATTTTTAATAATTAAGACTTGGTGCTGATTAGACTATTGGCAAGCACCAGAGGAAAATCTCCACATGATGAACAGAAGATTGTGTTCGCACTGTGCAGCTTGCTGATGTTTATTAGGTTTCAAGGTGGACGTCAACTCTCTCCTACAGGATACATGCATCTGCTGATAATACTTCAGGCTTTTGAAGGAACAATAACAATTTCAGGAGAAAAATGTTCAAATTATCCATATTGATGTTTTCATTTACGTGCTGGAGACAAATTTCATAAAGGTGATTACAGCACTTTGTCAAACGAGATGGAAGTTCAGAAAAGCTCCTCCACTGCCTTGAAAACAATATTTTCTATGACATCTCTACGCTTAAGGAAGAACTGCAAGCTGGGGCTATTTGACAACACAGCAGGTGATCAGAAAAGTGGATTTCCGCCTAAGGAAATGTTTTCTTTTTTTAATGTGGATTACTAAATGTTCCTGAGGGTAATATTCTATTAAATATAGCCTAAAGCTGTGGTTCTCAATGCTGGTCCCTAGGATACCTTTCTTTTCTATCATTTTAACCACTAATTTCTGTCTAAATGCCAAACTCTAACTTGTTCAATCAAACAACAACACGTCACATCCCAACCCGTCCACAAACACATGTCTGCAGCTACCAAACATTGGATCAGATAATGCTGAAAATAATTTAGTATTAAAGAAGCAATATGTACTTTCCCTCAAATTCAACTACAGTAAAGAAAACGAAGCAATACAGCAGAATGTTGCATTGTACAGACTAAAATAACAATTAACTATACTAATTAAGCAACATTATAGAACGCACCTTAAAATTAAAGCATAAATGTAGCTATAAGCACGGGGAGGCGGGGATATATATATTAGTGTTGTGGGAGTTATGAAATGTATAAAATGCTAGCTAAAAAATAAAAACAACACATACAGAGGCAAAATCAAGCATGCATCAACACTAGGGCTGCATATAAGAATTGCTTTTATTATCAATTGATCTGATAATTATTTTCAATTATTAAACTAATTGTTTTGTCTCAAAAGCTGTGAGTGAGAAATACTCATCACTATCTCCAAGAGCCCAAGCTAACATATTCAAATGCCTTGTTTTGTCCAAATAACAGTCTAAAGTCAAAGGATATTGAATGTACTAACATACTTTATGACAAAATAAAACCAACAGTTTGTTCCAACCGAATCAGTTGATATAAAAGAGAAAAGCACACATTGAAGAAACTGGAACTAGACAATTAACGGCAACAATTAACACCACATTCTAAAAACTGAGCAATCAAATTTCGGAACCTACAGGCATGTTTTGGACAATGTGGGTTTAAACACAGGTGCTTTCTTTTACTTAATCTACCTGATCAGAGCTTCTCACGAATGTGTGGGTGTGTACAGACTGTTGTCTCACTCTCTTGTTGTTGCATCTGTTAGGGCAGGAGTCAGGACAATTAACGCCTTTATCATCCTAATTGGTGCATGGCGTGCATACCTCAGCCCTGTATCTACCTGAGCAGAGGTCTAATCAGACAGAATAAGTGAAAACCCCCGTGTGGGTATGCAGGGCCTTTTACCAGCCAAGCCAGGTGTGTACCATTAGCACAAATACTCCACTTGCCTGAGAGCTTCCTTGCAAAAACACAAAGTTAACAAAAACACAGTGGGGGCATCACAATGTTAAAAGTTGAGTTGCCTTCTGTTACTTAAATTCAAACCAGTGAAATCTTTGATATCCAACTTGACTAACTTAACTTTAGAACTGCCTGCAAAAGGAACATTTTATTCCTTATTTAAACATTTTTCAGGTTAATCTAATCTAAACTTTTCCGTAACAGATACATATCCTTCCCACTGCTGGACAGAAAGCTTCAAGAGGTTGTTTTCTTCTTAATGTGAACTGCTTTAATACTAGTTTAACTGCTCACTGACAAACGCAACAAAGTACATAAACACTGACTTCTCAAACAATTGCCTTGTTTATGTACATTCAGGTAATTTTGCTATGTCACAGCCCTGAAGATGACCTGCAATTTCTCTGAGCCGTGAAATACAGTCTGATCTTTGATTGAATCCCTGATTACTATCAGCTGTGATATACCAAAGCTGCTGTGACTCCCTTTGAGTTTGCAATATCAAGGAGATTACAGGAATGCCAAGATTAAAGCTGCTTTAACAGCAATAAACATTAAACTCGTGCTGAAGTCCTGTCGAGGTACCGCTTGCGTGACTGACATTGGGCTTTTGTTTTGCTTCTTCTTTTCCTGATAAGGAAATAATTTCCAAGTACGAGTGAGTAAGGGCATTTCACCTGTTTCCAATGCAATTCAATGATAGTCGGGTGAGCTCTTATTATTCTGGTAGCAAAAAAAAATCTTAAAACAGAAAATGCTACACGGGAAGCAAATGGTATTTGAGGGATTTCAAGAAAAAAAGACTCAACGGCAATACTAAACTGCTTGTTCAGGTGGATATTTCTTGCAGCGTAGAGGTTATGAATATTTTGATTTTGTTTAAGATACTGACATTTATTCTATTTGGTTTCATATTACCCAATAATAACATGCTCATTTTAAATGGTATCACATGTGTCAAAACAAATGACTGAAGTCATCTGTTTAGTGGTCTAAACTTGAATCACAGGATACATCTACTGAGATGATATGATGTAATACAAAATCTACTTCTAATGCTTAACTGCAGTTTTATCATAGCAGACCCAATTTTTTTAGAGGCAGATTTGCATTATCTTTATGTCTCTGCATTCATTATTGTTTTTTCCTAACTTCTTCCTGATGTATGAGGCATCATCGTACAGTATGTGTCTATACTACAGTAGACATTACCTTCTGCATGCCTTGCAGAGCCTGCTGCAGGAAGCTGAGCTGCTGAGAGTGCGTGGTGTCCTCCTCACTGCTGATTGGTTGGTTCTTGCCTTGTTCCTGTTTTAGCAGCTCCACCTCGTTCCTGTAGGCGTCCAGCTGGCAGCGCAGAGAGTCGTTCTCCTCCTTCAAGGCTTCTGCTTGGGAAACACCTACAGATTCATTCGGTACACAAACACACAATGACACATTATTAGACGGCATATGGAAAGGATTTATTCAGTCTAGTTTCTGTCTAAATGCCAAACGCTATGGTTCTCTCCCCCTAGGTTTCCAATTCCGGCATCAACAAGAAATGCAAACACATTTCTGTTGTTTAAACAAAAGCCGATTACCGTTTCTTGATTCTGTAACTGATTCTTGAAATTCCAAACTCTAGTTATATACGCATAAATGCCAGTACTTTCACTAAAAAAATATACCTGACTTCTGTGAAATGTGAGATTTATTTTCACAAATAGTCCACTGCTAAAAGCCAAATTGAAGCATCTGTCAACCTTACATAATACACACATTTCCACCGACTCAATACTGTAAATAACATTATCATATGTCTTTATTCTTTTACCTCATACAGAAGCATTAAAAAAGTACCATGCCATTTTTCAAAACGCTGCCGCAAAATTAATTCTGTTTAATGTCAATAACAGGAAAAGAAGAACCCCTGGAGACTTTTAGACAAAGAATCATCCCCCTCCTTTTACATTTGTGAACCAAATGCAGAGTATGAGCGTTTAAGACATTATGTTCCCATGCAGGCACTAAAATACAATCCCTTTTGAAAAATGCCTTTTATCTCTAAACAGGCTTTTGACTTCAATAGGATTTTCCTTTTTCCTGCTCTTTTTTCCCTCTATTTCCGGAAGAAATTTAAATCACACTGACCTTAGTGTGACTGAAAGCAGAACAAAGCCGATTTTATTGATTTTGATCTGAAATCCACAGCTATATTAATGCTATTTTAATAAATGCCCCAAATAAGATTTTTTCAGTACACTCACAACATAGCCTTATAGTCTAATATGATGCACACTCCAGAATAATATTCTACAATAGGTAAAAGGTTGGTTCAGACAATTTGTAGGTTATAATGTGTAAATTAGAATAGTTTATCCTTAATCATTTCTGGCTACTAAAATATTAATAATCATGTCTGCTTCAGGCAATCTTTTAATATCTATTATTTCAAGATGCGTGTTGCATTGGTGACCTTACCCTCTGACTGAATGGAAGTTGACCCTTTTACAGCATAACGTTGCCCTCAGGCAACAAACTACATTTTTGGACCTCACACTGGCCCTTTAAAAAAAATCAAGTCAATTTAAATAAATTCAATTTAATCACCAGACATATCTGTAGCCAATGAAATGATGGGTTGAAGTGGGTGTGGTCTTTTGTTTGGGGGTGGAGCAGTCCTTTCCGGGAAGCATCACCACAAAGAAGACATTGCCGCATATTGGTAAGATAAATATCACTTTTGAACATGTTTAAATTGAAATAACTTTATATAAAACTATACTTTCATGTGCATAGATATGTAAAGAAGTATGTTTGACTGTTTAGATACTTATTTAGTTTTTATTTATATACTAAAACTGATTTTTTTTTTTTTATTCATTGCCTCAGATTTTATTTTTTTTTTTATTCGTTGCCTCAGGGCAACATTGTGCAGTTAGTCCAATTTACTTAGTCCATAGTGCAGTTAGTTTTGTTTAGGCATAATCATGCATGTGTCAATGTTTTTAGTTTACTATCTACTGAAACTCACAGGAAATGGACGCAGGGACATTTTAACTATTGTCACGTACAGTAGCTCCCGAGTTAAAACACTGCTGAAGCCTCAGACCCCTCAGGAGCAAACAGCATCATGCATCTGTGTGCTGGTGGATACACGTGGACATGGTGGATATTAGGGCAGGGTTATGCTCCGAAAGAACGAGCTTGTATGAGGTGTTGGAAGGCAAAACTGTTTATATACTGTATGGGGATATTGGGGGTTTCTGAAGCTGTTTAACTGTCTGATTAGAAGTTCTGATGGAGTATAATGGTGCATTGTAGCTTTAGTCAGGAGCTACGGTTTGAAACAACACTATTACATTAGCAACAGTCTGAGCTTTTCATCTGCTGCTTTAATCAAATCAACTACCTGGTGACATTAACAGATAAATGCATATTCCATGAATATTAGGCTATTCTGAGGGCAATTTCCACCAGAACAAAAGTGACACAAAGACAATTTGAGAGAGGTTGTGTGAATGAGGTTTATTCTTTCAGCACTGCAATAATTTGTACATTAAAATCTACACTTCCATAGCTCATTACTTGAAATGGTGTAGAGAGAGATGTTAGAACATCATTCACACTCCCTGTTATTAATCAAATTATTTTCAATGTGAGCCTGCTGTTGCAATGACTGTCAGTCAAATAAATCAGAAAGACACCCAATAATAGGATGTCTAATATTTCATCCAGAATGGTGCTGAAATGATGATGTAGATTAGACGGTAACAATATCCTGAATTGTGTTTAATTTCACCTGTATGATTAATATGTGGATCACATTAAGATATCAGTGTTTGATACTCTCATATTGAGATAGATATATATATATATATATATATATATATATATATATATATATATATATATATATATATATATATATATATATATGTATGTGTATGGGGAGCTGTGGCTCAGGAGGTCGAGCTGTCGTCTACCAATGGGAAGGTTTGCGATAATTGCACCTGTTGGCTGTTCCATTGTTGTGTGAATGTGCATGATTGCATGTTTAACTGATGAGCAGGTGGCACGTGGTATGGCAGCCTTGGCCACCAGTGTATGAATGTGTGTGAATGGGGTGAATGGTGCCTGTAGTGTCAAAAGGGCTTTAAAGGGGGCAGATACTGTTGACTTGTGCTAACCTAGCACCAGCAAACTCTGCAACTGGAGGGACTGGATAAAAAGTGTTGAAAACGGTCTCCACTGATAAATAACACACTGGCTAAGTTGGAAATTAGGTCCTAAGTCCAAAATTCTGAACCTCCTCTTTAAGTCGTCGCTATGACACGTTTTTTTTTTTTGTCAAGAAATACTTTCATTTAATTTTTAATCTTCTCAAGCTATGTTTGGAAATATTATTAAATTACCAATTTTTGATAACATAAAGATGGATATGGAGACCCCAGCTTGGTGCAAATGTATGCTTTCTCCCAGCAGTATTCACTGAGGCAGAGATAGGGTGAAAATAGTATTGATTATCAAGTGTTATTAACTTGCTGCCCAAAGAAAGCCAACAGTTCAGCCAGATTCTGTCACATTTCTCTGTGTGTGTGTTGTGAATGTTATCAACACTGACAAACCCGTGTACCTGTAGGCATGCATGCACACACATACGCTCCACGCTGGGGGAATAACAACAGTTTATTTCCCCGTTAATCTCTGTGCTGTGACAGAAACCCCTCAGCCATAGACTTGAGATCTGAGATTTCTTTTTCAGCTTCCTTGTGCTTATGTGTGCACTTTGTGTACTGTACAGTATACCCAGCTACATCATTTATCAAATTCCACAAAGGACGCCCCCAATGTGAAATATTTTTATTAAAGGAAGCTTCAGCAATGGTAGCGTTATTCCCTGTTTAATTTCACTTTTTTTGTTTTTGTTGGTCTCATATCAGATTCATCAGTGCAGTAATAACAATCCCAATATGGAGCCTTAAGGGTGCTACTTTCTTTCACAAAAGAGATTTCCAAAGATTAGCTCTATTTCCTGTTTCTGCACATCTTTTTAAATCTCTTATTGTATTTATAATATGAGATTACAGGATCTTCCCAGAGGTAATGCAGGCTCAGACTCTCTCTCTCTCTCTCTCTCTCTCTCTCTCTCTCTCTCTCTCTCTCTCTCTCTCTCTCTCTCTCTCTCTCTCTCTCTCTCTCTCTCTCTCTCTCTCTCTCTCTCTCTCTCTCTCTCTCTCTCTCTCTCTCTCTCTCTCTGATTCAATGATTTTTTTGTGTTTTTCAGGGGCTCTTTTGTGACAGTTTTAATGCCATTTTTTTGTGGAACCAATTTGATTGACCCCACTTCATCTACAACTACTATATTTTAGCCAGAACCCATAGTGTGTGACAGTATCCTTTGTGACAAAGTACCCACATCATTTAGCACCTGTACACTATTTAGTGTCAGCCCAATTATTTTTTACCTGAGTCCTCAAAGTCTTTGCTGTTGGTACCGGTGGAATCCTCCATGTCATCGTCAGACATCTCCATCTCCTCTTCTCCCCTGATGCCTATCAGCTGCTCGTTGTGCATGTTTCTAATCTTCTGCAAAACGCAAAAACAGAAGCAAGTAAATATCTGCAATAAACTGCAAACCAATGCAAAATCACACAGCCATGATGACAGCATCCTACATGCATACACACTTATGCTGCGTTTGTCAGAGGTTGAAAGTGGCAACAGTGAAACGTGCCATCCCCTGGAACTCACATTTGAGCTACCAAGGAGTAAATAAAATGATGAAAGCCTGCAGTGTTTATTCAGTAGATCATGATAAAATCATTTGAAATAATGGGAAAATACCTTGACTCTGGACACAGTAAACCTGGTACAGTTTCACCTGCAGAGAGATCATATTGTCCTGCTGACCTCTTATTATTTGACTATTATTGCCTGGTAAAAAGACAGACAGACAGCCTGACAGACACACACACACACACACACACACACACACACACACACACACACACAAAGCTCCAATGTGTTCTATTATCACATTGGAGGGCACAAGGCCTTTTTTCCCTTATTAATGCAGTGTGAAAGTATAAAACAGATAAAAGACAACGGGATTAACAACAGGCTATTGAGCATGTTAAAGAACTAAAGATTAAAAAGGACCATAATCTGACATCTTGTTGTTTACGCCAAGAGCCCCCTCAAATGCCATACTAGAATACTTCATAGTAGTATGAATAAAACATTATAAAAAACAACCTTTGTAATGTCTGTTTGTTACATATGTGACATACAACTACTGAAAGAAACATTACAATCAGACATGTTCTGAGCAAACGCAAGGGTAGAATAACAACACAAAAAAAAAAAAACATGCAACAACTGCAATGGTGGTTACAGCTTTACATTTGTGTTCCTAAAACATATTTTCAATTGGTTCACTTCAATTTCCTGTGACATGTCAAAGGCGAGGGAAAACTGTTGTCCCTCAAGTGACATAACAGGCTTCACCTTAGTGAGAGCAGGAAGGGACGTGATATTTTGTCTGTGCAGATGATTTCCTCCGCAGCAGAAGCCTGTACACTCAAACGAAAAACTGATTCCCCATGGTTTTCAATGCATTAAGACTTAATGCATGAAAACCACCAACTTAATGATTAAGTCTTTCACCAAACGTACAAATGTTTTAAAAATAATATCATCCATTTGAAAATATGCATACCTATTTTAAAGAGCGTGTGTGGCATTTAAAACAGTGAAAATGTTAAAGAATAAAACAATTGCTGTTGAAATAACAATTTTCTTAAGATCAGGGGACCGTGTCTGTGTCGGGGACCGACAGTTGTAGTTATGTTCAAATCGTTATTATTGTACCCATAATAACGATTTGAACATAACTACAACTGTGTTTATGGTTAAAAAAACACATTTACTGTAGATTAGAGACAGGAGACGAACAGCGGTCTGCCATATTAAAGTCCTCCATCTGTGGACCTATTACAACATCACACAACTTCCTCCTTTGCCTCAGATGGAAAAGAGTTATAATTCCTACGGCCATTGGAGGGCTTGTCCCTTGAAATTTAACTTAAACATATGTTGTTTCTTTGGATTTTCTGAAACTACTGATTCTGCCTGTCTCACTTAGGCTCACTTGGGCTAAATGCAAAAGTCAGCATTTAAGATTGGATTTTGGATTTTGATTTGCTTAAATTTAGGCAACTAAAAAACATCAAGTATAAATTGTGTCATCCATGAGATTGCGATAGAGTTAGAGCTGTAGTTTGCTGCAGTCTGTCTGATGTCCAGATGGTGAAGCAGTTTGTCTTATTACAGATACAGTGATGGAAACAACACCCAGGCTGACTGAGGCACTGAGAATAATTCAGGAGCTCATTTACACTTATGTTGAACACAAGAGGCTTTTCAACAGCAGTGGTAACAAGCATGGGGATCTGAACATACACTCACCCTGCACTCTTAAACCTCTGATGCAGAGGTTACTGTCATTACACTGGGTAGTTAACAACAATATGTAGAGGCATGGTGCCCCGCCTAACAGTAAATCAATATTCATGGGTTAAAGTGGAAAGTGTGATTAATGTATCAACACTCTAATGTGGACAGCTCCCAGCAGCGGTTCTGAATGCTTGTTAATGTCATAGATCTATTTCTGGAAACGTATTAGCATTTTCATAGTTCTGCAGGGGACCGAGCAGAATAAATGCTATTCTCTTTTTGATACTACAAGCTTAATTTGCAATGACGTGCATTTTCTGTCTGTGGATATAACATATTATATGCAGTGTTTCTGTGAGTGCATGAAACTGTATGGGTGTGTGTGTGTTTATTTGTGTGATATATCTGGTTGTTGATTACACCCCTTACTCAACACTTTCTACACTCAGGCATTAAGAGACTTTTAGCAGATCAAAACTACCCCCATCAGATCTACCCCTAATGCTGCACTCTCTATTAAATACAACACAGGCTCCATTAAACACAAATCTTCACCATAATTGACGTGGTTATTTGTCTGACAGTAAATAATAATAATGCAAAAAAAAACAAAGCCCTGTCAGTTTCTGAAAAAATTACGATTGGATAACCTAATTTCTGGGCCAAACAAAACATGCAAAAATGTGTTCTATCCATACTGTATATGACAGCAGGCAGCAAATGGTGAGACAGTTTAAAGCAGCAGAGAGGCATCAAAGCAACCTATACCTGGTATTAACATGCAGTCTGTTATCTGGGTAATGTCATCTGATCATGGGGCCTTTCAGTTTACACCTGTTATTAATAAATGTTAGCTTGATTATGCCTGCAATGCGATGTGATTTCATTTACTTTCGTTACCTTACACCTTTCCTATCCATATGAGATATCACGTTAATATATATATATATATATATATATATATATATATATATATATATATATATATATATAAATTATTATATATTATGGCATGCCATTTAGGAAATTATATATATATAAAGTTTGAATATATTGAATGAAAGTCTGAACATAATGAATGAACCTTGAATATATTGAATGAAAGTCTGAATATTTTAATGAACCTTGAATATATATTGAATGAATGTCTGAATATATTGAATGAATGTCGAATATATTGAAAAAATTCTGAATATATTGAATGAACCTTGAATATATTGAATGAAAGTCTGAATATATTGAATAAAAGTCTGAATATATTGAATGAACCTTGAATATATTGAACGAACCTTGAATATATTGAATGAAAGTCTGAATATATTGAAAAAAATCTGAATTATAGTGAATGAACCTTGAATATATTGAATGGAAGTCTGAATATATTGAATAAAAGTCTGAATATATTGAATGAAAGTCTGAATATATTGAATGAACCTTGAATATATTGAATGAAAGTCTGAATATATTGAATGAACGTCAGAATATATTGAATGAAAGTCTGAATATATTGAATGAAAGGCATGTTGACATTAGCCTGATGAAAGGGACCTGCCTGACCAAAGAGGTTCCTTTCATTCGGTCTTCCACGATGAAAAAGTGAATAAACTTCTCCATTAGGAGAACGGTACTGGATATGGTTACCGTTACTAGTGTTTTGTCCAATACATGCATTTGCCAGTGTGTTAATATTCTCTTCATTGCTCAGAATTGCTGACACTAGATTTCTTGCTGATTCGCTCATAGTGTCACACTTCGGTTAGGATTAATCACAACGAAAACACAAGATGGCAATTACGTCAGATTCCATTTCAACTTTCATTCAATATATTCAGACTTTCATTCCATATATTCAGACTTTCACTGTCATTGAATATATTCAGACTTTCATTCAATATATTCAAATTTTTTTTAACCCTTGTGTTGTCTTCCTGTCAACCATGAAAAAAAAAACTTTTGTCACTTATTCCAAATTTTATCGCTTTTTTTGACGCTTTGTCGCCTTTTTTCAAAAAGTATTTGACGCTTGCTTCCGTTGTTTTTGATGGGTTTTTTTCATCCCTTCCCAAAGTTTTGTCGTGTGTTTTACGTTTTTGGCACTTATTTTGACATCCCATATAATTTTCTTTTTTTTTAACGGGTCAAATTTGATCCGAGGACAACATGAGGGTTAAAGCCTCTAAACACCCACAGTTATTCTGGCGGGCTAGACTCTGCTCATGTTGAATGTGGGTCAGAGCTTAGATGGGAACTTATTAGGTCACAAATTCTTTCTTCTTATTTGTCCTGCCCTATCAGGGCTCCTTACAGTAGACTCAGGAAGATGTCAATCAATCAGTCTAACTACACCCGCAAGAGAAGAGGTCCAATCAGCCACATTAAGCCTTTAAGATAATTTTTTGGCATTTTTAGGCCTTTATTTTCAGACAGGACCGCTTTAGACAGGAAAGGGGAGAGAGCGCAAGAGAGGAGAACCCGCGGACTCTGTGTCGAGGACTGAGCCTCTGTATATGGGCGCACGCTCTAGTGAGGCTAAAAACACATCTCTTCCGACTGCACCTCGGATAAAAAAACAAAAACAGAGATATACAGTATATATATATATATATATATATATTTCTTGAAGCTGCACCTTCATATGGCTCTTTGTAGTTTTGCTTATTTAAAGCTAATGTACTTGCACTTACTACTTGTTGTCTGGAGTTTGCACCTTCAGGATTGAAAGTAATTGGAAGTCACTTTGGATAAAAGTGTCAGCTAAATGACATGTAATAATGTAATGTAACATGTAATGTGAGCTATCCAGGCACCCCGGAAGTTAATATTAAGTGTAAATGTGGTTACTATAATTAAAAACCATACACTACCCACCCTGCTGTCATGCAATGCCGCGGTCAACAATTTCACAAATTTTAAGTCTCAAAACATTGATCAGGTTGCTCCTGTCAAAACTGTAAACATACTTGGACCACCAAAAGCACCTTGGAGAAGCAGTAAAAAAGCTGAACGGAAATGGAAAAAAAACTAATTGCCCGTTGATTTTGAAATTTACAAAAATGCACTCTATTGTTATAATGCAGATGTGAAATCTGCCAGACAGTCTGAGCTCCTCTCAACAGCTAAATTTGCGGTCTTTTCCCAATATAAACTGTCTCATATTAGAGCTAATATAACAATCTATTGCAGCAATCAATCTAGCCCAGCTCCACCCTCACCGGAATTTACTGTCACAAGGTCAATGTCAACTTTCTCACCTGTCTCCAAAGACCTAGAGGAAGTAATTCAGCGCCTAAAGCCCAGCACTTGTTCTCTTGATTCCATCCCTACCAAACTGTTTAAATCGGTCTTTCATTGCTTTATAAATTCTATAAAAAATATTATTAATTGCTCTCTGCAGCCTGGCATTTTCCCTGCTTCTCTTAAGTGTGCTGTTGTCTCACCTCTATTAAAGAAAAACATTCACAAAATATTCACATTTAAGAAGCTGGAATCAGATCATCTTTATTTGTTTTTCATTAAAAAAAAGATTCCAACTGATTAATCAAAATAAATGGCAATTAATGTAATAGTTGACAACTAATGGATTATTCTTTGCAGCTCTAGAATAAACAATGGTTGATAATGAACTTTTTTGTAAAACCTTTACCTTTTCAGATTGTTAAGCTAGTTTATATATATATATATATATATATATATATATATATATATATATATATATATATATATATATATATATATATATATATATATATAAATGTAAAAAATGAAGGAAAATTAAAATACCAACCTCAACCTGCGTGCGCCATATGTCCAGGTTCTTCCGCTGAGCTTTGGAGAAATGGTCCCATGCCTTTTGTTTGGAAGCAGCGTGGAATACAGACACAATCTGTTCAACTGTTGTGAGGAGGAAATGTGTAGATGCAGAGAAAGGGCAAAAGAAAGAGAAAGAAAGAGGGAAAGGAAAACAGTCAGCTGGTCAGTTTTTTAAAACTTATTTCTACTCCTTTTTGAACATGGGAATCCTTATTTAAATCATTTACAACAACTTTGAAAGATTTGTTTGCTGAGGATTTAGTTTTTGTTAGTTTGCCTATACTGAAATAAAAAGATCCTATTTATCTTTTTATTTTTTTTATTTTGTTTAACATGTTCAAAATAAACTAAACTAAAAACAAAAAAGCTGGGGAATAATTAACTGTATGTCCACAGTATCTACATGTATATGTTTTAAACCTGTGTCAACAGTGACAATTATTTGTCATTGTCATTGTCATTATTTATTTATTTATTCATTCAAACTAATTTGAGTACTAATAGTAGTAATAGTAGTGATTTTAAACGTACTTGACACCATCAATAAAGACCACATATCATGGCATAAAATCAGAAACTGTTGTGTGTGCTTTTGATATTACAGCAAAAGTCACACATTTGTGCGTATGATCAAGAACTCTTGACTGTGAAGAAACCCTGTGCAGGATTCTTCGGTTCTTCAAAGTTTAATGTTAATGTTTAATGTTAATTCATAGACGAGTGAAGTATCATTGCATGGAGAAGAGAAGCAAACATGTATCACTGTGTTGTGGTTCCGTACCATCTTCAGACATAAAGACATCCAATTCTCCCCAACAATTGGCCTGTGCACACCGATAATTAATACTCTGTCCACCAGATTTCTACACTGCACTTATCTTAATAATTGTGTGATTATTGGAAACACAGAAATTATTGTTTTCTTGCGAAATTGGTTCTAATAGTAGGGCCCATGAAAGATCCCTATAGTTGTTTAGAAAAAAATGCTGAGAGCTAAAACTGGCTACTGTCCTGAAGAGAATGTTTCAGATGATGAACCATACCTTGGGATATACTGTGTTGAAGCATTACCAAATCATTTACACGCTAATTTCTAAACACTGTGTACTTGAACTTGATGAGACCATCAATGAAAACATTAGCAGCATCTACTGGCCCCGAAACTGTATTTTACATTTTGTATCAGTCTGAATTTGCAGTTCTATAGTCTAAAGAGAGACTGAAATTCGAACAAGAATGTTGTTCTTTAAAGACAAATTACATGAAAGCTTACAGAGTTTCTCACACTTGCAGATGGTAGGTTGACTCAAAAGCAAATTAAAAGAACAACAAAACACATGTTACTTATCTTCCCTAAGGCAAAGGAGAAAACTTGTAACCAAAGTAGCAAAAGTGACACAAAGCAACAGGGTTTTTAGGAAATCTTGTTCTAATTTTGAGAGTCATTTGAGATTTAGGACACAATGTACTAAATGTTTACCAGCCAAATATTAAATGATACTGCAGTTGGGAGCCATGTGAAGTATCATCATCATCAAGTCATCTCTTCACTATAACAATACTCACAGAGGCAAATGTGCATTAGATTGGTATTGTATGTCATAAGGCAACAAACAGCCCACATCGATTGTTGTTTGCTCAAAGGAGAAAATGTATCTTAGATCAGACGGACGAATCATGTCATAAGACATGGGTGTGGACATTTAAAGTCCTCCTTCAGACATGTTTTAAAGTATTAATAATACATTTATTCCTGGATTAATTCAGTTTCATTGGTCAATGGGGAATGGTGGCCCAGTACACCAGTACAGTATTAATATTACTGCATTTTTACAATATTGTCTATTTTACATGTTTTGACAGCATGAGGATATCTATGTCTGCGCCAGGTGAAAACAAAATGAAATGATAGGAGGTTGTTAAGCTTTAGAAGCAACATAAACCAATGTTTGAATCAAGTTAAAATGCAAGTTTTAAATGCTTTCATTTAATCAACAAATCCTAGAATATTTTCATGTACAAGGACACCCTAATCAATTGCTGAGTACATATAATATGTACAAAGTCTGGAACTAATCCCCAACAAATGAATTAGCAAGTAGGGTAAGAGAACACAAGGAGGATTTGCTCAGGAAAATGGTCCATTTTATAAATTACAATTGACAAAACTACTTTACTATGACTCTTGGCTAGTTGTTAAGAGGCAAGCAAACACTATGCCAGCTGGAGAAGACATCAATTAAAACATTTTCATTTGAGAACTTTAAGCGGCCAAAACTTTGGCAAAATAAACAAAATTCCAACTGCAACAAATTAAATAAATGGCAGAATCCCGGTGCATTTATACAGTAGTAGCACCTGACCCTACTGGTGAGATATGCCTTGGTCTTGGCGGTCCAACACAGAGCACCCTTTCTTCCACAGCAGAAGGATGGGTGGAAAGCAGACAACAGAGGAAGAGGATGCTTTAACTGCACTTTTCCTACTCCTCTCTGGATGCACTGAATCGTCAAACAATCCCTCTAGTGAGAGAGAAGCACACAGGAGACCTCCCCAATGTTTTTGATAGAAGGCAGTCAAGCTTAGCAAGACATGTCAGAAACTAGCTGCGGTTAAGGCCACGTCACAGCCTGTGGTAGTAGTAATACTTCTGGTCAGGTTTTTCATTTTCCCTGCTTACAGGGACACAACCATAAGGTCTCGTATTCCCTGACCAGTTAGCAGAACAGGTGCAAAATAGGAAGTCAGCACTTTATCAAATGAAGGAATGCCTGAGAAGCAGTGACAGGTATGGGACAGCCTAATAGTGGTGCCAATATATAGAACTCATTTGATGGATAATGCTTGCCTGCTGTGATTTTGGGGCAGGAAATGCTGTAACCAAGTAATAATGTGAATCCAACTCAGCCCACCTGTTAAGATTGTGTGATGTAGGTGGTCCATAACACATTCTAAGGAAGGTGTGCAACATCTGCACAAAGCAAGTCTCTGCAACACAGGGTGCAATGACCGCTACACAGGGTATGAATATATTCAGTAAATTACACAGTAGTATGCAACCCCGGTTGTTTACTGTCACATTTCCAAAGCTGATCAATAAATTGACTAATTAAAAAAAAATTAAAACAGCGACAATGTCAAGAGCTTTTCGATAAAGGTAATTCTATTCAAGGTGACAGAAGTGATAATGTGAAAATGATAATGTGTCCTTGGATGTCAGCCTTTGACAAAAGCAGAGCCTGGTAAATATGGATATGTCTTTTGTTCACAGGTGTGGTGAATACAACATTGCCTCATGGGAGACCAATCACAGTGTTGGCATTTGCATGGCTGGAACTACGGCGAGCGAAAGAAAAATTCATGCATAGAAATAAGTGTTTGTATGGATTATTGTTTTGGATGTGGATGACCTTTAATGAAAGAGAAACACAGGAATAAAAAGAGTGAAGGAGACTGACAGAGAGAAAAAAAAGCTATCTAGCTATCTAGGAAGATGACGCCCCTATTCTTAATCCTGCCTACTAAAACAAACAGCTGTCAGTGGCCACAACACCTGACCTAAATGAATCGCTGAATAAATCTGACACATAAAGTCCGGTTTGGAAATCTAGAAAGTATGTGTGGGTTACAGTGTATTTATGTCATGGTATTTCTCGCTGGGTATATGATATGCCGTGTACAGAGCGGTGACCTGTGATAAAACGGCAGACTGCAGAGTGTCATGGGACCTGTTACCCAGGTATAGCAATAACTGAATGGTAAATTCTGTAGAATGGTGCGCTATTCTCCAGGGGCTGTGACATAGGATAAATTGGTTACCAAGTGCATGTATGTGTGATTGAATGGGACACACTCAATCAGCCCACATGCTCCTTAACCTGTAAACCCACTGGTAATTTCCTGTTTCTATGATAAGACACAATTTTGCCTTCATCAGGAGTCAAGTAGGAACAAAAGCAACATTTCTAAATATAGAGTACAAACGGTTCATAGCAAGCAAGTCATATTTCTGGAGTTAGATTGGAGATACAGAAATATCAAATAGTTGCAATAGTTGTGCAATAATTGCATCTCCTGTTGAGGCACAGAAAGTATGTTCTTTTTGCGATTTTAAATTATTTGCTCTGTTTTTTTTAACAGTTTGAAAATTAGAACTCCCAGTACTCATGACTCAGCTAAACAACCGGTCTCCTGCCGAGTAATAAATATTGCTGTGAAGCTGTTCACCCAAAACAACCATTGTTGCCTTCTTAACTGGACACTGAACTGTGAGTTTTAGATTGATTTAAACAAAAATATGTGCGACTTTAAAATCACTTCTTAAAAATCCCTTTATCCAAATGTCATGTTATGGTGTGTTTGTATTCATCTGTCTTTTATATATATTTTTTATACATACAGTATCTATATTATTCATAAAATACTGTATATGTACCGCTGTTTTCATGATATCTTTTTTCAAAATGTTGTTTATTAACAGTGTTTTATAAGGTTTACAAAGAAAACTTAAGATAATGCTTTTCTTTTGTTTAAAGAAAATGAATTGTTTGCTGGTAGATGTGTGTGGGAGCCGCAGAAGAGAATGTGAATATGAGTTGCATGGTCCTGTCTATGCTGTGTTACATTTAAATATGTGAAAAGTTAAAAACATTTGAGATATAATACATGTTCTACAAAGGTATATTATACAAGTATGGTAAATTAATTGTACGATAAACATGAAGCTTCTGACCTGTGCTATCCTAAAACTACGTATGCATGCACTGTGTGAGAGGACTCACATTGAGTCAATATGGTGGCCATTGCGGTCTTGAACTTGTCTTTGGCCTCCTCCACCTCTTTCTCATGCTGACTCTTCTCGCTCATCAGCCGGCGGATGTGGCTGTTGGATGACTGGATCATGGAGTAGAAGTTGTTGGCGTTCCTGCGGTTGACTTCACCTCGTTCCAGCCAGGTCGAGAGCACACGCACTGCTTCAGGAAACTTATTGTCATCTGAGGAAGAAGGGAGGAGACGAGGTGGAAAGAGCAAGAGTCTGGGTCAATATTAGAACATTTCCCTCAGTATATTGACTGTCATTTGGGCAATAGTGAAAGGGAAACGAGTATATATATAAAGTGCTGCCTTCACATACTCTGTCATTTGACCAAGATAGAAGGAAAGCAGAAAGTAAAAAAGTGTGGAAAAGAGAAAAAAACAAAAGTGGAAAAAATCAATACCACAGAAGTACAATAACAAAACAGCCCCTGCCAACTAACTAAACTAAAGTTTAGTCTGGTCAGAAAGGGACAGAAGTGGCCAAATTTACTCTGGAACCATTTGATGATCAGAGACATGCAGGAGGCAACAAGTTTAACAACAACCCGAATAAGGAACATATTTCACAATGTACGCACAACAAAATTATTTCACAAAAGAAGGCAAGTAGCAGAAATCATCTCAACTGCTGACATTTAGATTAATTAATGTGTGTGTGCTATTTTCATATATGTACAAGCAGTCTTGACAACATCTATTCGTGTTGTATGCTGGGTTGTCTCCAGGTCGCACGCAGGAGTGTTTGGGAAGAAAGAATGAGGACATGAAGATGATGAGAAGAAAATAACTTCAAGAACTTGCTGTCATTTCGCGATAAAAGAGCAACAAGAGAACAGAGCAGATTAAATAAAGATTGAGGAGAAAAAATATCACACCTATACACTGAACATAAAAGATCAGGAGGTTAAATAAGAAGAACAGTGTCAGGGTGAAATCAATCAGCTCCTGTCTTTCCTATAAATATCTTTGGTAAACAACACTTGCCAAATGTCTACAGAAATGTTGAGCACAGGTTTAGCTTCTATTAACAAAGCTCAGGTTGTTTAGCAGTACTCCTTTGTCTGGTGAATAATCAGATGATGTCAGGATACTTTATTGATTTCTATTGTCGTTATTCCACTGTGGTTGTCCTGTCCTCTGCTGCCTCGCTGGGCTGCTTACAAATCAGAGGAGCATTGGAGACAATATGCTCCCACACACAGATGTCAGTATACAACACAATGCCTTAGACCTCTACAACACACACACACACACACACACACACACACACACACACACACACACACACACACACACACACACACACACACACACACACACACACACACACACACACACACACACACACACACAGCGTGCATGAATGATGATCTATCACAGCAATAGATATTGAATCAAGGTGTTATCTCATGAATCCCTGAGGTGTTCCTGTTTGTTTACAGGCAGACTCTAGTCTCATAATACATGGCTCACTGCAGAGGTATTATTAATAGACAATCTGGAGGAATAGTAGTGGCATTCTAACACTGACAATGGCCAGAGGCCACATAGATTTCGATTTTCACTTAATGGGCCTTAAGCTGAGGCTTTACCTGAGTATAAATACACAAATTAATGATGTATTACCTTGGTTTATCCAAAATAAATTCCCCATTAGAAAACGTGCTTCATTGTTTCTCAACATGTTTTCTCTTTATGCATAAGTCAGAGCTATTCTGACAAGAAAGAGATGGGATAGTGAGTGACAATAAACTTGCAGAAAACGATCCAGAACAAAACAATTTTACGAGATACTATATTGCTGCTTGTGCCATTGACTAAACAACCCCAAAGAAGCTTGTGAACAGCTGTAAGAAAATGACTAAATCTGTGAAACATCCCAGTAAATGGTGCTGCATTTCAGCAAAAATATAATTTTCCTGTGAAATCATCCACTGACTTTTCTCAATTAATTTTATTCTGCCATGCTTTTTTCTTTATTCAGATTCCAAAATGTGAATGGAACAATCACATAACAGTTGGTCCAATGACTAGAAAATGACAAGCATTGACAACCTTTCCTTCAAAAATCTGACATATAGAGGAGAATGGTGGTTCTCATCTCATCAATGGTGGTTGTTAAGTGGTCAATTAGCAGATATGAATAAAAAGGCAAGGCATCGACCCACCAAAAAATTATCAACACTCTGGATCTAGTGGAGCTCTTGAGCTATTTTAGGTCAAGTGCTTTACTCACTTTAATATTACATTAAAAAGGAGAGGGTAAGGAGAACAGGACTGTCACTGGGGCTCAACAAGGAATATCTTGCCACAGATGTTTGATTACATTAAGAATTTAAATGCCCCTCCGAGTTATTCTCACATCCCAAAAGCCCCTTCAGCCCACCCTCTATGTAAATGTCCTCCAATCACTGACGGAAACTATACTCAACCACACAAGGCATTTCAATATTTCAACTTAAAGTACAGATCCTTGCAGTCAAGGAATATGATTAAAAGGTATCAAGTCACTTTAAATTCTCAGTAGGATGCAGAAGTGTAAGACACTCAAATGATAAAAAGTCTGCAGACACTAAAAGGAACACTGAATATAATGTGATGTGTGTTTAGATTACTGTCTCTGCTGGATCTAAATAAAGTTAGAATCAACTTAAACACATTTTCATCCCTTCATTTATAGTCTATATTTGAATGGTCTGCACCAGGTTACATTTTGAACTGGTATATATTAAGTGTTAACATTTAAGTTACTTCAATTATAGCTTAATGGATTAGTTGATTATACGATTATGCTCCATCTACACAAGATGCATTCATCCACAGTATTGAGTGTAGGTCATCTGCATTTTGGCAGCGCTCTACAAAGCCCAATCGCTGTTGTTAGACACATAATAAGAAGAAAACAGATGGGTTTAGACAGCTGGATTGTTTAAAACAGAAGCCTGAACTGTTCCGTCAGACGTGCATGAGACAGATACTGGAAAAACACAGCAAAAACACTTTCTGTGTAGACAGAGTCTACAGCCATGCTAGTGGCTCTGTGAGTCTGTACATAGGCACAGCAGCGCTTTGAGCTAAATGGTGATCTTTGCATCCTAACATGTTTACAATGATAATGCAAACATGCTAATGTTTATCAGGTATACTATTTATAACATTCACCCTCTTAATTGATCTAGATCGACTGACTGACATGTTTGTCTACCATTGACCAACCTTTGATCTTGTCTCCCAGCTCGCTGCACTCGTGCTCTGAGTAGTGGACGATGGGAGGAGGGGAGGGCGGCCGGAGGCGATCCTCCTCTACCTTGCGCCGGTGCCTCTCCTCTCTGGCCAACATGCGCTGGCGACACTCCCACTCATAGAGGTCGTCTCTGGCCTGGGCAAAGTCCACGTGGAGACGGCCGGAGTCTTTTTTGTCTGTGCTGGAGCCCAAACGAATACGGTAACCTTGGAGAGGAAGAGAGGTTTTTAGAGAACTAAGGCAAAGTTGAGGTCTGGGGAAAAGATGTACTGTAGAGATAGAGAGAAAACAGGACATGGAAGATAGCTGAGACATTTTATTGATTGGATGAGTGTGGCAACGGGGGTGACATATCAATTTTTATCAACACCTACTCGGATTCAGATGTACAGTAAATAGACAGAGATAGGCACAGACATAATAACAAGCAAACACAGGTAGATATACACAGATAGGAAGACAAAAGGTTACATTTACACACACACACGCACGCACACACGCACGCACACACACACACACACACACAGAAGCACGTGTGTAAATTAAATTGATCAACTTGTCCTCATTTTCTTTCAGATTGAAAGGAACAACCTGATCTATACATTCTCTTTGTTCTCACCATTTGTCCCGTTACTGCAGCTAGACTCCAGGTGTATAGACCGATACGTAGACAGACAAAAGCTGAGAGAGTCACTTGAGATATTAATTATGTATGTCCACAAGTGTGAAACACTAATTACAGCGATAGACCTGGATCACCTCACTGCCTCCCACCTGACACTCAAAGCTCATTCCGCTGCCTGAGTGTGGGTGTGAAGAGCAATCACACTCGTTCTGTTAATTGATTGGTCTGAATGATCTGTGAGGATGGGGTGTTTACAGTACAGTGTGAACTCACAGACTAGAAGAGAAAGCTCAGAAAGCCCTTGGCCATCCTTTTCTCCAAAAACATATGAACGTACACTCTCTTCGGGGGAAAGCCGAGATGGTTGGACGTTGGTGTGAGCAGAAGAAAGATATGAGTGTGAGTTTGGGGTTGTTTCTCGAGTCTGCTCTCCCTGCTTAAGGCTCTCGGTTTGCTTTAATATTTCATAAAGAGAGACCTCAGTGTGTCGAGGCTGCTGTGAGTGTAAGGGTTTCGGGAGAAGAGGGCAGAGTGTTACGGAAAGTAGTATTTATGACAAAGCTACACAGGTCTGTCATCTGGCTAATATATACCTCCAGTCTTACTGTAGAGAAGAGGTAGATGAAATCACACACAGACACACACACACCCAATCACACATACACACACACACACACATTAAATAATGCAGAGGGTGTTATTGCAGTGGCTGGTCTTTTAAATTAGCTTTGTGAAGACGGAATATATGGTCTGCAATTCACATAGAGAGATTTAAGGCACCTGTGCAGGAGAAGCTGCTAGATGGAGATAAAATCATATAATAAAAAAAGGCCGGAAGTCTAGTAAAGACTAACTAAGTCTTAGTAACGGATATGTTATATATACTTTGACATCAGGGATTCATTGGCTGCAGAATAATAGTGATTGTGATTCTGACTGCATGCATATGTGGTTGTAGGGCGAGAAACAGTTATTATTCAATACAAAACGGTGTGTTCAGACTGAAAGCAATGCACATTTTAGAAGCTGTACAAACCACTCTGGAAAGTTCTGACAAATTGGGGTGAAGATGGATCCATGCAAGTTTCAACTTGAGCAAAAGGATTCTGCTTATGCCAAGCCTTTATGACTCTATGTAGTGAACATATAAAGCCAGGTGGAAAAAGGAGAGGGCTGTAGAAAAATAACAGAAGGCCTGGTGAGTATGTCAGTAAGTTAGCTGTCACACAAACACCTCCTTCAAGTTTCTTATGGAGATTGTTTAGGAGTCGTCTCCTTCTCAGTAACACATCCAGCAAAACCGTCTCCGCTGTGAACACTGTTCTCCATAACAGAAAATAAAAGAATGTAAATAGAGCAATTACACAAGATCAGTCTCATTATCTGTATCGAGACAAGGTGAATTAGAGTTAAACTGGATGTAACTCGAGTTCTACGCATAGTGCACCGTCGCTGTGTTTCACAGAGTAACTGTTTACTTTTTTCCAGTTACTCTGTGAAACAGAGCGACGGTGCACTATACGTAGAACTTGAGTTACATCCAGTTTAACTCTAATTCACCTTGTCTCGTGGGGAATATAATTAAAGCATGAGATGGCCCGATCACGTATGATACATCTGTTAAGTGCTGCGGTGATAGTAACAATAGGTTTAATTGGCTAACTAAAGCAGGTTGGTCATTAACACTTTAAGTCAAGTATAAACCCAGCTCCTAAAAGTTACACACACGCACACCTCGCTGATGGTAATTAGGGAGCACTTTTTTTCGATGAATGTCACAGTCACAGCCATGCTTCTGTGACCTTTACACCATCACTGCCCTAATTCAACTGAACATCTGTTGAAAGAGAATCTTTTACATTTGCAATAAAGGGTACAAAAGGATGGAGTAAGCTAACTTACTCCATTTACACAATGGAGGATTGATGCCCCGAGTGCAAAACAAAAACATATTAGGATCATAAAATACGGTATATGAGGTAACACTGAAGAGAAGAGAAAGACAAAACTGCAGCTGCCAGTTGGCATGGTCAGTAATTTCCACATATATGACAAGAGATGCACAAAAGATAAATGTGTTATTTATAAATTAAAAAAAAGGATAATGACTCATATAATAGCTGGAGTCCATTAATTTTGTCATATACTGCTTGACTCTTTTGTTCCTCAACTACATATCAAGTGTTGTTCACTTCCAAAGTCCAGTTTGTATGGAGTGCCGCAAACCTTCCATCTATCGGTCCATCCATCCACCTATCTATTTATCCATCTGTCAAATGGTCCCAAGAGAATGTGTGAGGCTGGAGAATTGTAATGCTGAATGATGGATATTAGCCCTTTCATTTCCATCAAAGTAAAGGTTAACAGCTCATCATTCTTCCTCCACCTGAGGTGAAGGAGTGCCGGGGCACTGATAGCAGTGGACTGACAATACAAGCGGTCCCTACAGATTTAATATTGTCCAGGCGGGTAAAAAAGAAAGCCGTTATCCTCTGACCTTTAAGCCCAACGTAAACCAATACATACCTAAAAACAAGGTTGGACGTTTGTTGGGGTTTCCGTTACAGAGCAGTGAGGATTGGGCATTAAAGCAACAAACTATACAGTGCCTTGCGAAAGTATTCGGCCCCCTTGAACTTTTCGACCTTTTGCCACATTTCAGGCTTCAAACATAAAGATATAAAACTGTAATTTTTTGTGAAGAATCAACAACAAGTGGGACACAATCATGAAGTGGAATGAAATTTATTGGATATTTCAAACTGTTTTAACAGATAAAAAACTGAAAAATTGGGCGTGCAAAATTATTCAGCCCCCTTAAGTTAATACTTTGTAGCGCCACCTTTTGCTGCGATTACAGCTGTAAGTCGCTTGGGGTATGTCTCTCAGTTTTGCACATCGAGAGTCTGACATTTTTGCCCATTCCTCCTTGCAAAACAGCTGGAGCTCAGTGAGGTTGGATGGAGAGCGTTTGTGAACAGCAGTTTTCAGTTCTTTCCACAGATTCTCGATTGGATTCAGGTCTGGACTTTGACTTGGCCATTCTAACACCTGTATATGTTTATTTGTGAACCATTCCATTGTAGATTTTGCTTTATGTTTTGGATCATTGTCTTGTTGGAAGACAAATCTCCGTCCCAGTCTCAGGTCTTTTGCAGACTCCATCAGGTTTTCTTCCAGAATGGTACTGTATTTGGCTCCATCCATCTTCCCATCAATTTTAACCATCTTCCATGTCCCTGCTGAAGAAAAGCAGGCCCAAACCATGATGCTGCCACCACCATGTTTGACAGTGGGGATGGTGTGTTCAGGGTAATGAGCTGTGTTGCTTTTACGCCAAACATAACGTTTTGCATTGTTGCCAAAAAGTTCAATTTTGGTTTCATCTGACCAGAGCACCTTCTTCCACATGTTTGGTGTGTCTCCCAGGTGGCTTGTGGCAAACTTTAAACGACACTTTTATGGATATCTTTAAGAAATGGCTTTCTTCTTGCCTCTCTTCCATAAAGGCCAGATTTGTGCAGTATACGACTGATTGTTGTCCTATGGACAGAGTCTCCCACCTCAGCTGTAGATCTCTGCAGTTCATCCAGAGTGATCATGGGCCTCTTGGCTGCATCTCTGATCAGTCTTCTCCTTGTATGAGCTGAAAGTTTAGAGGGACGGCCAGGTCTTCGTAGATTTGCAGTGGTCTGATACTCCTTCCATTTCAATATTATCGCTTGCACAGTGCTCCTTGGGATGTTTATCCAAATCCGGCTATCCAAATCCGGCTTTAAACTTCTCCACAACAGTATCTGGGACCTGCCTGGTGTGTTCCTTGTTCTTCATGATGCTCTCTGCTCTTTAAACGGACCTCTGAGACTATCACAGAGCAGGTGCATTTGTACGGAGACTTGATTACACACAGGTGGATTCTATTTTTCATCATTAGTCATTTAGGTCAACATTGGATCGTTCAGAGATCCTCACTCAACTTCTGGAGAGAGTTTGCTGCACTGAAAGTAAAGGGGCTGAATCATTTTGCACGCCCAATTTTTCAGTTTTTTATCTGTTAAAAAAGTTTGAAATATCCAATAAATTTCGTTCCACTTCATGATTGTGTCCCACTTGTTGTTGATTCTTCACAAAAAATTACAGTTTTATATCTTTATGTTTGAAGCCTGAAATGTGGCAAAAGGTCGAAAAGTTCAAGGGGGCCGAATACTTTCGCAAGGCACTATATGTGTGCAGATGGCTAACCAGATGAAAAACGTTCCTTCTCTAAAAAGACATAATCAAACATACCATAATTTACCTCATTACATAAGTACTTAGAAACCAGGGGGCCACTGGTTTTAGAGTGAAATTATCTTACCAGAGAGGAGGAGAGCCTTGTCCACAGTAAACTCTTCAGCAAATCGGATATGGCAGAAGTTTTTCTTGCTCCTTCTGATAGCAGCAATGTCCCCACACTGTCCAAAGACCTCCACGATGAGCTGCTCAGTTGCGTTCTCAGGCAAACCGCCGACAAATACCGTCTTACACCCAGGAGGGCGTTCCCTTGTTGCCGGAGGCGGAAGGTCTGCCAAACATGGAGAAGGAAAGACAAGAGACAATATTATTTCCATTGAAGGTGAAACTGTAGTCCATAAATGTAGCAGGAAATTCATCAAAAGAATTCAGATTATAGTTGATTGATTGGCACCTAATTATTGAAGCTACAGCAACGGTTTTAATAATGAAAGATATCGAATTGATGAGGATATTTCAGGGTTATTCTGAGTAATGCCATACTGTATAGATTCAGTTCAGCTGAGTGGGCTGGGTGCTTTTCAATAAGTTAATTATTTTGTCTTTGGCCTGTATTTCATGGGGTCGACAATCAAAAGGTTCTTCAAAAAAATCTTCAAAGGTTGTGACATAATTTTAAATTTTGCTTCCATCAATTGAACAAGCAACAAATAGAAAAATGTAGGGTAACACTTTACTTGAAGTTTTCTACATACGAGTGTGTCATGACACAGTCATGACACATGAACCCTAACCATAACTTGTCATGACAAAACCGAATGACACTTAGTAAAAGAAGCGTTATGTCATAAACGTTTATGACTTATTTATAATGTTTTATGACACGTTCATGACAGTGTCATGTCACTCTTATGTAGATACCTTCAAGTAAAGTGTAACCAAATTTAGTGCTTACAGTCAAACTGTTTTAACTGCTTCAATGTTTCAACTTCAAACTTTTAGCAGCGAGCACTTTGCCTTTTCTAGTTCAATGTAAACCCTAAAACAGCTGGATTCAAAAGGGAAAAAGACTCATGAAAACATATAAAAACTTTTAGTATGAGGCTGAAACAGCAAAGGTAATCATGAATGTCTCTTCTCTCCCTCAGCCAGTCTGGAACACGTGTTCATTATATATACAGTACAGTAACACTAACATGGCCATCAAATGCATCAAACTGAGTGCTTTAAAATTACACTATAATTAATGTCTTTTCTCTTTCTCAACCTGCCAGAAACACGTGCCCAACATACATAGGCTACTGTAACACTTTAACATGGCCATCATATGCATCAAACTAAGTACTTTAAAATGACTCTATATTTAAGCCACATTATACAAATGAAAACTGGATGATGAAAATTCTTTCTCTGAAAATGCTAATTTAGTTCCACATCTTTCCTACCTTCTGATGACATGATTTGAGGCAGAGAAATCTGATGTGAGAAACCAAGAAAATCAAACTAAACTAAAAAGTTGCCATAGACATTCAAGTCAATTTTATTTACATAGCCCACTATCATGAATCACATTTGCCTGAAGAGGCTTTAGAATCTACACAGCATACCACATCCTCTGTCCTTCTTTTCCCTTGATAAGAAGAAAAAAATAGAAAAAAAGAAATCCTCTTATGGGGAAAAAAATTGAAGAAACCAGGAAGAGCAACTGAGGAGGGATCCCTCTCCCAGGACTATATATATATATATATATATATATATATATATATATATATATATATATATATATATATATATATATATATACACTATATACACCAATAGATGTTGACTATAAAGAATAAACAAAAAAAGTAAAACTATCATATGGACAATTAGGATAATAATATAAAAGATATAATAAAGATATTAATCTGGGAGGATGTAAGGGAACTTTAAAGTGCCACCAAACAAATAGGACCTGAGCCACACAACCTCCTTTTCCTAGAATTTTGTAGGTCATCAGAAGCACCTTAAAGTCTGATCTGACATGGGTAGGAAGCCAATGAAGGAAAGGTAAAACTGGTGCAATATGTCAAGTTTTCTAGATTTAACTAAAATTCTTGCAGCAAAGTTCTGAACCATTTAAAGACTTTTAGTACCGGCACGCAGCAGGCCTGACAACAAAATGTTACAACCCCTACTCTACGCAGTTGCTATTATGCAAGGACATTGAGGATTAAAAACACATGATCGACTCTTCAGAAGAGGTAATTATTTTCACTCGAGCTTCTGCACGGGAATGTCACCGGACGCCACAATCTTCTGAACATAGCCATACTGAGAAATACAGACGGAGTTGTGTGGAGCTGATAGTCTTAATTAACGTTGTAGCAACTCATTTGTCAATGGCTTGAATGTAACGGACATTCATTAATATCAAAAAGTTATGCACTAAAGCTTTAAATGACTGTGTATTATTTGGCCAAGAGGTTAATTATAAATAGAGAAAAGCCACGAACATTGTATAGGCTGTAATAGTTACATTATTAGTAGAACGTTTTGGTGACCTGTGCATGTGATGGTGTGGGGTAAAGACAATGTATGAGTAATATGGTGGTGGAAGGAGACAGTCTCAATGTTGTAAAACAATCAGTCAATCAATTTTTATTTGTCACTTAAATTCGAAGGACGATGTACAACGTACGAGGTACAATTCCAGTGAAATGTAATCCCATCAGCTACTTGTGCATGATTCATTATAAAGCAGTATGTGGCCATCAGATCGGCACACAGAAAAAGAGTCTCCACTTGAATGGCACCAGCACTCCAGGATCCAGCCAAGTCTCTTCAAAAGGACACCATAGCTCCCAACATCCCGCTGGAAACCGACGCAGGCACGGAGGCCACACAGAGGAGGTGACTGGAGAATTCCCCGCCTCATTGCAGTGTCAGTCTGAAAGTGTGCACTGTAAAGAATACCCTGGCTGGCTATTAACTAAGCTAGTGGACTCCAAATCTGCACTTAATAGAAACCCAGCAGGCTCTCTAATCATCTCTAATCACCTGCAACATGTGGAGTGCTAAGTCCCTATTGTCAAACATCTTGACACAAATACCTGTCTATATTTTCCTAGACAATATTGCAGTGTCTGTTCCAGTAGGGTGAAGGCTAACCTCTCAGCAGGTAAGAAAGAAGGCCAATTATCAACAAAATCAAGTCCCTGCTCACTGCAATAACGAGCAAGCGGTTCAGTAAAGCAAGGTACCCATTAAAAGGGCAATGATGAGATGTAGAGTAGTGGAAATATTTCGCTATGACCATACAATGATGGAAATATAGCATAAGGGATGACATGGAACAATATACTTGAATCATTTTCATATTACAGAAATAATCACATCACGCCATCCCTAGCATGAAAATCAAATCCGTCTGGCCGGAGAGAGGTTGATCCTTTTGTGTCGATCGTTTGAAGCATGAAGGACGTTACTGACTGAACAAAGTTAAATGTTGGCTGATCTAATCTCAGAAAGATCCGGCTTTCCATGGATGATATGAGTGACTCGTTGAGTCTGCACAAGGGAAACTAGGAAATTGATTAGTGCTAAACTGTCTGGGCCATCTGGGCTTTAAAGTTAGCACTGTTATCTAACCTAGAAAAGATGGTATAAAGGATAACTCAAGTTTGGTGTTACTATGGTTATATAATATTAGAAAAAACTCTCAGTATAACACAATTCAACAGCAGCACAAACTGCAATCTCAAACATTACCATAAAGTTGAATTAACACCTCTCTAAAACAATTTCAACCAAAAATTACATTACAACCATCCTGAAGATATAATTTATTGCAGGGTATTGTATTGTATTAGACTGCAGTAGTTTTAGCTAAAGTAAAAAAAAAAAAAAAAAAAAAAAGCAAGAGTAGAGGTCAGGTTCATTATAGTTATTATTGTTATTATAGTCAGGTTCAGTGAACTGAGCTACAGCTGTAAAAGCAACCTGACCAAATGTCCCTCATGTAAATATTCAAATAAATTGTAGCCAAATGTTGTAGGCATAATATAACACCAGAAATAATATCCTGACCTTACAGCAGCCATCAAAAATATAGTGACATTTGCTGTCCGACACACAGTACAAATTGGAGCCAGTAGTTATGTGAAAAGAACCTCAAGCAGAGCTGAAATGTAGGACTCATTCATGAACACTTTGAGCTGCTGAAACCACTTTCCCATGGCTATAAAGCTGTGGCTTAAATCATACGACTTTCCATCAATCATGTCCTAAATTAGAAAAAAAATACAGAGTACTTTTCATTCAATATTCAAAAGGTTGGACATGAAATTTTAAATTATGGGCCAAAAAGGAGCCATTTTCCAGTCCTGTAGCTTTAGTGCTGGAGAGCCTGTAGCATAGTTATGGTAAAAAAGGTACTTTATGGCTTTGTCCTCCTCATGTCACAGATTGATCTGGCACATGGCCCAAATGCCGCTGTCCCCTGACCTTGGCGATGATGATAGCATTAAAACTGGAACATGCACATACTCACGGCTGCTCACTCGCATACTCAAAGCCAGAACGCACGCACGCACGCACGCACGCACGCACGCACGCACGCACGCACGCACGCACGCACACACACACACACACACACACACACACACACACACACACACACACACACACACACACACACACACACACACACACACACACACACACACACACACACACACACACACACACACACACACACACACATGCTAGGACAGCACCAAGGTGATAGTTTCCTGGCATTTACTTTGCAGTCAGCTAAAACATACTGCGCTTCATTGCACGATTCAGCATTAAATTGCAATTCCTGACATTTCACTGATGAGCGAGGAGGACAATATAAAAGGACAACAAGGTAACAATATGACATTTAGCTGACATCCTTGATTCACAAAAGCCTGCTTTTAAAAACTAACATTTTTTCCCCCAGACACAATAGAGATGTGACTGCATTACCAAATGTTTGGCTTTGAAAGAAGGATGGAATCCATACTGAGCACTTTTTAGAAATGTAAGCACGTAGACAGAATGGTTCTGAAGGGCATCTTTGGTCTTTTACTTGAGGGTAATTACAAACAGACAAGCTTGACATCGATGAAAAAGTGTTAGAAAAAGAAGAGCTGCAGGAACTGATAACCATTAAAAACACTCACAAAGTAACTCCCTGAAGCAATAAATGAAATGTAGGTCTTCGGCAAAAAAGGGCCAGAGACCAAGATGGATTTGTGTTTGTGGTGTATAGAAGTCATGAAGAAGAAAAAGAAAACTAAGACAAATTTTAATCAAATCTTTTTCAAGTTTTTCTATGAGCAACAAAAACTTGGGCAACTGGACAAGATGCTTATTGACAGAGTGTGCTTTTACAAATACACAGTAATTGTATTAACTATAAAAAATATAATTCATATCACTGTCAAGGCAAATCAACTATTGTGCATTTATGCAGTCCAATCGTTTATGATTAATAAACAAGTCAAACAACAACAAAGTCATCAATCGTTGAAGTCATGAAAGCCAAATAACTGTGATGAGATTTTCTGATTTTTACTGGTATATGTGCTTAAATTGTATATATTTGTGTGTTGGATTCAATAAGCAAACTGAGGATGTCGCTCAAGGAATTTGTGATGGGTAATTACTCCACCTCGGTAATGTCCAAGGTGGAATAGCTGGGGGTCCTGCTTCCTGTGATAGCTGCCATATGCAACCTGCTGCCCTCTATCCTCATCACACATACAAGCACTCACTGCTATTGCCTGCTGGACACATAACAAATACCTTAGGAAATAGAGCACTGACTCACGTCTCAACGTCTAACATCACACACAGTACAAGAAGAGAGAAAAACACACTATTGAAAGCAATATTTCTGTTCACGTTTTCCATTTTTCTTCCTGTTATATATTTTTTTGTTCCCCACACACGCATTATACTGTATACAAAAACTGTATGATACTCATTTAAAAAAAAATGTTTTTAAAGAAAGAGCATGTCAGATATTTATTGTGACCCCATGCGTGGTCCCCTGTGGTGGAGCTTTATCATGCTGTGACCCCCTTAGAAGAACCACAGAGGCTTCAATTACAGAGAAAACCTACCAGTGAGCCAAGAAATCTCCTCAATGGCATCCGCTCGGTTCTAGGTGAATGTCTTCCCATCTGTTAAAATAAATTGCTGCGTTGAATTCCTAGCCTGAAATGCTGTTATTTGGATGCCACTTTACCTTTTTTCTCCTCAACATGTCTGCTACTGAGTTATGTCATCTGATTGTGTTCAAAGGACAGTTTTTGACACCCTCTTGGTCTATTGTAGAAGGCAACAGCGATGCCTTTCATTGTGGGGGGAAAACGTTTTTTGTTTAAGAGTAAATTGGCTTCCTCTTAAGACTAACTTTTCAACCCACTCTCGTCTATGGCTCACTTCTTGCCTTAAAGATGACATAAAGGAAAGGAAATGAAAAATACGAGACATGATAGGAAAGAAAGGTGAGCAAGAATGAAAATGTGGCAGGAATGTCAAAGATGTGTGAAAATGCTGTTGTAGAGAAGATGGAGTGAAGGGTTAAAGTCAGAGATTTTTCGTTTTTTATTCAAAGTGCTTTACAAGTAGCATGAGTGCTTACATTTTGTGTTTATAAGAGGCCCATTGGAGATGGAGTACTTAACCTTAGCAGTGTACATGCCATCTGTACCCACTGATCTGCATACAGTATGAATCTCTGGTTATGATTCTTTCTTTTAAAATCTCTTTAGATTCTTGGCTGTTTATTTTATGCATTTTGTCATACACACAATGAAAAGACTCAGAGGCTGAAGGCTTGAATTGGACAATAACTATATTTCAGTAACATGATTCTTATGGCGTTTTTCCATTACATGGTACCTGCTCGACTCGCCTTGACTCTACTCGCCTCGACACACTGTGCGTCCGTTTTCCATTGCAGATTTTAGTACCGCCTCAGCGTGGCTGGTCGTCTTATGCCGGCTCGACACGCACACCAGCACACAAGTATAACCATCAGGCCACTTGAGCTTGTTTTACAGTTATGTGGAGGCTCCACGCAGAGCTTTCGCCGTAGCCTATGTAGTGGCCTGATGTTTATACTTGTGTGCTGGTGTGTGCGTCGAGCCGGCCATGTGTGTGTGTACGTAGGCTACGCAGAACCGTAAAACAAGCGGTGCCGCAGTAAACTGCACACAAAACGTGGAAGGTGTGTTGTTGTTGCCAGAAGACACATTTAGTTTCAAATGAAGCTGGAGGCAGCAAAAAAAAAAACACAGCTGGTTAAACTATTTAAAAATCGCGGGTTTGTTCAGGACACCCCTGTCTGTCGCTTTCACGTCACCTTTTCGGCTCGCCTCAGCTCGCTTGGAACCTCGACGGAGGTGGTACTAAAAAAAGTACCTGTTAGCAGGTACCAGGTACTTTTTTTCATAATGGAAAACCAAAATAGGCGAGTAGAGTCGAGGCGAGTCGAGCAGGTACCATGTAATGGAAAAGCGCCATTATAGACTTAAGAGGAAGGCTAACTTCAATTTGACAAAAAGGAAAGAAAATGCCAAGTGCTAACAGTAAAATAATGTAACCCTAGGTCATACAATGTGTGTTTATTTCAGGTTATTGTGTTGTAACCTTGGGTGGTACGACTCCTCATTCAGCCTCAGGATTAGAATGGACTCTGTATAAAGGTACATTGTTTTTCATCCCTGTGCTCATCTCTGATAACTAGTGTGTAAAGGCCTAAAGGTGTGGGGGAAATATTCATTGACTAATATATCTATCTATCGTGTGTGATAAATGTTTCTGTCTGCATTAAAGTGACAGTGATGCTTTATACTAATGGTGAACTCAGAACTCAAACAAACTTGGTATCAAAGGCATCCTCCTGCTCTGGTTGTAGAGAGGAGCTTCCACTAATAGTCTAGGTTGAAACTGATGTGTTCTTCATCTGACGTGTAAGGCTGCCTTGAAAAGGCCTCCAGACAGACAGTTTTATCTAACGGAAGGAAGAAAGTTTCCTCCCAGAGGGAGAGAACACTAGCATCTCATTTAATTATTTACGGAACGCCTGTGTGAAGGAAATGTTTTACATTCAGGGGGTTATTTTTTCTGTTTAATCCACCATATTTGTGAAACAAACAGATGTCCAAAAAATGAAATGATGACCTAAAAAATAAAAAAAATATGTAAAAAAAACAAGATTAAGAAATAGTGATTAGAATATGTTCTGTAGGGCTTTATTCACAATGTCATTTGAGGCAAATGAGAAAGATAGTTCCATAGTTTATATCTGGTTGAAAATAAATCTGCTTTTAAGAAGCTTGGATGAAGATTAGATAACTGTCTGGTTGAGTAGGAGCAACTGTGAATTAGTTTTACAATAAGACCTTGAATTATTTGGAAGATTTCCCACTTTGAATTTATACATGAATTTATGCAAAACATGAATATATTGTAAGATGATAAGTTTCCATACAGATAATAACTAGATGGGGGATGTAAATTAGACACCTGACAAATCAAGGGACTCCTTCGCATTGATGCAAAATAGCATGATGCCATCAGGCAGTCCTGTTAATGTCTTTGCAACATTTCCCACAATGGCCCTATAAAACCAGAGACATTAAAGGTAAAATAACTTTAGTATAAATGGTATATAGAAATCTTCTCACAGCATATAGTGTCAAATCATCTAATCCTATTTAGGTGCTTTGCTATTGAAATACGAAATAATATATTTGCGCTGCATCTTGGCATACATTGCAGTGGCGTTTTATGAAAGGCTATAAGGGGGACTGGACTTGTTGTCACAGAAGCAATGTCCCTGGTAGGAGCCATCTTAGAAACACCACTATAGTATTATAATAGGAATGGTGTTCAGTTCCTATTCCACTCCTCTGTTGCTCAGTTTTATATAATATTGGCTGTTTAACTTTTCTTGACCTGCTATTTCGTAGGGTCAACACATTTTCTGCTGCTTCAGACGGAGAGCTTGCTTGCTTTATCAATAAGAAAAGTTCTCTTTTTATTCCTTCAGAACAGAGTGGAAAGATTAACCCAATTACCATGAATCATCTATAGTGGCCCACAGGGGACAGTACTGTAGCTATAAGTAATAATGGCAATTTAACAATTTAATTATGAAAGTAGGGACATTTTGCCCCTACATCCTGATATTCAAACCAATACATTTTGTGATGGTTCACAAGCCACAAG